>BGPR01000085.1:364256-428773 GCA_013235015.1 Araneus ventricosus | reverse complement strand
TTTTTTTCTTTCATAGCTTTGGCCAAGAATATTTTTCAGGGCACTTTTCATCTCTCCCGGTTGTACTAGAAGTGTCTCTGTTGAATGTTATATTGAAATGTTCTGATGTACATCAGGTGATGTATATCTATAGTACATGGAAATATAAAATGCCCGAAGGCTGATGTTCAGAATTCTGGTTAGGACAACTGAATTTTTTTTCTTTCATAGCTTTGGCCAAGAATATTTTTCAGGGCACTTTTCATCTCTCCCGGTTGTACTAGAAGTGTCTCTGTTGAATGTTATATTGAAATGTTCTGATGTACGTCAGCACATGAGAAATGTTTGTAATGTATTTTCAATCACAAAATCCCGATGCTAATGATAAGGGCATTTGTGCAAAACCAAAAAGTCGGTACAGAAACAAAACAAATGTACTCACAGGGAACTTTTGGTCTTGTTTCGAACAGTAACTTATGTTGTTGCTCTCAAGGTTTTCTGATGTTGAAAATCTGTCTTCAACTTATGTTGACAGACCTTCTCTAGATTCACTGTTTTCTATTTTAATTATATTTCCTCCAAACAGAAGCCTTTTTTGTGCTGCTATCCATGCCTTTAACTTTCTATAAAACGAATTTAAATGCTTCTTTTTTCAAACATTACACAATACTTATTCATTTATAGGTTATAACGTGCGCATAACACAAATAACTATGAAAAAGTATAAAGTAATTTAAAGTGAGTTTGCTGTTGCGGGCGTGGGTGACTCGAAAAGCGACTCTCCGGAATATCCAAAAAAAGATACTAGTTCTGTTTTAAGGGATGAAAGACTTCGAATATTTTTCCTAACTATCATATCAAGGTCATTCTTAGCGCAACGATTGTACACGAGGCGCCAAGAAGCTTCAGGAAATGTAACTAACATTCTTAAAATCACAAGATGCTCTGCAACATTGCTACGATATTGTGAGGCATTCAGAATATCGAACATTGGGAGAGATATCTTTACTAAGAAGGATATTTCCCCGCGAGTCCACCTTTGGTGCGTGTAGCGATGTTTTAGTACGTCTCGCATGTCTTAATGGTATTATTCAGGATAAGGGGAGCGGTCGCCGGTATGAATGGGAAATTATTTGTCGATTTTCAAGCGTTCTTATGTCTATTAAACTTTTTTTATTCACGCTCACATTTTGGCGCCACGGGCAGTTGCCCGGGCCGCCTCTGATACTGGACCTACACCAGGAGTTATGGTCTGGGGTGCAATTTCCTATGACAACAGGAGCACTCTCGACGTTATCCCACGCACATTGTCAGCAAATTTCTTCGACAGGCTGGTGGCTAAACCGACATTTTGTACTGACATTTTTCATTACTATTCCAGGGAGGTTTTCCTGCAAGAACGCCCCAGATAGCAAAGAAGGTTGCCATTTCACTTTCCATAGGCTGTCCGCGAAAGCATTTCCGCGCAAACCGTTTCGGAAACCATTGCCGCAAGGTTTACGTAGAAAAGCTTTTTATGAACTTCCTCAACGACAAGTCCGCAAAAGCATTTCCGCGCAAACTGTTTCGGAAACCATTCCTGCAAAATTGACGTAGGAGAGCTTTTTATGAACCACCTGTCTCATCGTGTGTAGCCCCGTCCGGTAGTGTGGTTATTGCGTTCGCCTTCCAGTTCTAAGAACTCGAGTTCGATCCCCGACTCGGAGGGATGTGAAGTTTTGTCACAATCTACAACGAAATCGTACAAGTAAGTTCAATTAAAAATCAAATTAATTGAAATTAATAATAAAGCTTTGATTAAATAAGATTCCTAATTAATCAAATTAATTGACATTCCTAGTAACTCTAAGTTGGACTAAGATGACGTCAGAAGGGGAATAAAAAAAGGGGTTGGAAAGTACGGCTTTAAAGAGGGGGTGAAGAAAGGGGAGTTGGGCCCCTCTATAGGAGCACGACTTCTGAGGGGGGAAGGGGGTTCTATTTTGTCCGCCGAAGGAGGGCTCTTAACAACCTTTTGAAAGACCTGAGGCAAGCTTGAGGAAAGCCTGAAACAAGCTTGTAATAAAAGCTTGGGGAAATCTTACTAAAAACCTTACAGAAAACCTTGTTTCTTGTTGACTAGCGAACTTTTCCGCTACCTTGCCGAAAGGTTCAACCCTTGCTTTGTGACAATCCTTTACCCTTGCCGACGACAAGGTTTTCAAAACCTTTTAGACAAGCTTTCTTTGCTCTCTGGGACTTATCCCCATACCGCCTGTTGTCACCCAGTGTGCTATATAGAGTGTCGACAAGTTGCAGGGGCTGAGGGACCACCAGATCTTCCTCCCACCGAGCACTATCCCAGATAGCAAAGAAGGTTGTCATTTCACTTTCCATAGGCTGTCCGTGGAAGCATATCCGCGCAAGCCGTTGCGGAAACCATTGCCGCAATGTTTACGTAGGAAAGCTTTTTATTAACTACCTCACCGACAAGATTTGAACGACAAGTCCGCGAAAGCATTTCCTCCGAAACCATTCTCGCAAAATTGACGTAGGAAAGCTTCTTTATGAACCACCTGTCCCATCGTCTGTAGCCCCGTCCGGTATAGTTGTTAGTGTGCTTGTCTTCCGATTCTGTGAACGCGGGTTCTATCCCCGGCTCGGAGGAATTTGAAATTTTGTCACAATCTACAACGAAATCGTACAAGTAAGTTCAATTAAAAATTAGATTAATCAAATTCATTGAAATTAATAATTAAGCTTTGATTAATTAAGATTCCTAATTGATCTAATTAAATCACATTCCAGATGACTCTAAGTAGGACCAAGATGATGCCAAAAGAAGGGGGATAAAAAAAGGGGGTAGTACCCCTCTGTAGGAGTACGGTTTTGAAAGAGGTGGTGAAAAAAGGGAGATTGTAGGAGTACGGCTTCGGAGGGGGTTTCCATTGTGTCCGCCGAAGGAGGGCTCTTAACAATCTTTTGAAAGGCCTGAAAAAAGCTTGAGGAAATCTTACTAAAAACCTTGTTTCTTGTTGACTAGCGAATCCTTCCGAAAGGTTTCAACTCATGTGACATTAGATGACGGGTTTATTGTAGGGATAACGGATATTTGACGAACTGTTATTTTCCACGCAATATCAAAAAATCACAAATACCAGTGATAAATACTACTGTCAAAATGATGCGATTCAATCAATGGTAATTAAATGTACGTAAAGTATTTTTTAAAAATTACATTTCTTTTTAATACACTTTTGCAAAGTTTTAGTTCTATCATCTGTCAAAAGATGACGATTGCCCCATGTTCTGCCAACTGGTACAGTTGCTGTAATGGCACCAGGAACAGGGGTATGGGGCGGCGTTCGGTCACAGGTGACGTCTGCAAAAACTATTTTTCGGTGTTTAGATAAAAGATCGATAAACTACAAATTTATATGAGCTATCCCTTCCTGTCGCGTCTACACTTTCCCCTCGATCGCTGTTACCAATCTAATTTTTTTCGAAACATTTTACGTACATTTAGTGACTCTTTGAAAATTGTGACTTAAAAAGTGTTATTTAAAATTAACAATAACAAAAATATTGTTACAGCGTCTGGGGGTTATCGCTTCAGAGGAGGGGCTTTTTTAAGCCAAGTGCCTACGACCCGTCTTTCCACGAGTTCCATTCGCAGCTTGCGTTATTCCCCATCATTGGAACAGGAAGAATCGATGTGGCTCGTGTTCTTGTAAGTGCATCTGTTGCAAGTTTTCCGAGTGTGGTGTATTTAACAGTAGAAGAGTGAGAAACAAATATTAGATATATGTATATATATAGAGCTTTATTATTCAATGCGATGACCTACAGATTCAAATATCAACAAAAAACATCTGAGGGAGTAACAATGATTCATAGTATGAACATACAAGTTTGATATAATCAATGTAAACAATGCCCACTTCTGGAGGAAAGGATAAACAAAACAATGGAACATCTGACATGAGCATAGAAAGGGGAGAAATTCTTCTCCCCTCGTATGTACATCCTTTTTTAAATTCTCAAGCACCAGTAATAATACAAAATAATGGACAGTAGAAAATGTAAATAAAAGCAGTAAAAATAACACTGGTAATGAAAACCAATGAGTGAGAGTACATGGATGTAAAATGAGGCACATCAAATATAAACACCTCAAGATGATATATCACATAAGTTATATTTAAATATACATTGATGTGTATGCATGTACATATTCATCTTTAGTAATGGTCATAACAATAAACTGCAGGGAAAAATCAATAACAATGTGGTCAAAAAATGGGAATTACTTAATATTTCCCCCTTTTTCTTATTAATTATCTTCCAAATGTAACAAATTGATTGGACGGAATGCGATTTTGAATATTTGGCCTAGAAAAAGAAGATAATTCCTAACAGTAAATATATTGCCTAAAGATAAAGTTAATATATTTTCTAATTAATATGATACTTTAAAAGAGGTCTTGAGAAAAATAGGCAACGATTTGTGAAAAATCTTTTTAACTGGATAAACTAATCCAAAATTAATAAGTTATTTCAGACATTTTAATTTTTAATAGAAGAATCATTTGAGATAGTTACTAGTAGTGTCACAAAGATTGGTGCCATAACTCTCTTGTAGTCCTCATCAAGGTAACAACAGTTAAACACTATATGACAATATATACATAAAATCAAGAGATATTTAATGGTAGTTTGAGTGGAGGTCATGCATATGTTTGAGCTTTTATTTATGTATCTTAGGAAAGAATAATTGTTGCATAAAGTCCTAATGGGAATGTTTAACATTTAACGTCTTTCATGCATCATTTCTTACTTAAATTAAGTCACAAAATTCTTCAAGCGCAGAATAAAATAGCGAATTGTGTTTTTGCAAAAGATAGATTCAGTTTAACATGATACTGAATGTCAAATATAATAGGTATAGGTCAGTTCTAAGTGCCAATGGATTTAAAAATAATACTTGTTAATTGCAATAACATATGGAGTTTACATGACTTCCAAATTAAATTCAAAGACAATCAGTCAACTTCTAAATTAACACTCTTGTATACTCAATCCAACACATTCAATTTCCAAACTTCTGAGTGGCATCATTGAGTAACACCTCAGAACATTACACAAAACATCTTGCAGCCTTTTGAAACCTCAGCAGATTTCCATATGCAATACAATGAATAACTACCGAGTATCACCTTGCATAATAATTCCATAACAATTTTATCCACAAAAATAACTTAAATGAAACGTTAATGATGAAAATGTCATTATAAATCCTCAATGACATTACTATCACCCAGTATAAGGAAATATGACAACAACAGTGAAGCAATTTGCTCTTCACTGGCCTTGCACAAAATTTCATATATAAGAGTCTTTACAAAACATTTATCTTTATTCTAGGCTCTAGGCCAGAGGTTCCCAAACTGTGGTATGTATATCCCTGGGGGTACACAGAGGATCAGTTAGGGGTACACAAAAGTATAATGTTCGTTTGGTGGAAAACACAAAACATAAGGGATTAAAATGAAACTTATAGAATTTATTTCCCCAAGATCATGTGAAAGTTATGCAAGTCTGAAAGCCCACTGGGTAGCAGTGAAAGAAGAGTACCAAGAAATACTCGTCTTATGCATATACTAATATCAAATATCGCAGTAAGCTTGACGCGGCTCCAGACGTGAGAAATATCTGATTTCATTTGAACCTAATTTTATAAAATTCAAGTTCATGAAACAAGCTCAAGAATCGCATTGAAACTGATGAGTAACTGTTAGCTTCCATCATAGTTGATTATCACAACGAGTCATAGTTAGCTTCCATCGTAAGTCAATGTGAAACTAATTCAATGCTGTTTTTACTTATTAGAACATGGAATCGACACTATTATGAAAAGTCTTTAATTAAAAATAAATCCTACAAATGTTACTAAGCTAACCCAAGAACTTAACATTATCAATAAAATCTTCTTTGCATGAAGGGATGGTTGGGGGGGGATATCACAGTAGGGGGTACTCAAAAATTAAAAGACTTATCAAGCAATATGGGTGGAAATAAAGGTTGGGAACCACTGCTCTAGGCCTATGCATCTGTTGCACTAACTTCAGTCCCAGTAATAAATAAGGTAGGTGTAACAGGTTGGTATATCTTTTATGGCATATCATTATACAATATGCAACAAAAGGCTCAAGTCAATCAGAGCATCATTCTGAAGTTTCAACAAGGGGTATAGATGCCCCAGGTGCCAGTCTTAGGGAGTACCATGGAGAGAAAATCTTAGTGCATTTATGTCCTTTTTTCAAGCCAATTCTGGTAAAGGAGTGAAAAAATAAAACCATGACCCAGTCAAAAAAAAAAAAAAAATGTCCCGGGCACCACTTCCTCTCGCTACACCACCGAGTTTCAAGATCTATTAAATAATAAATTTTCATGGAACATTTGTAAACAGCAATTTATTAAACACATAAATGATATTTCATGAATAAAAAAAGTGATCAGAAAAATTTATACATTACAAAATTAAGTTATAAAGATAATTATCATAAAAAAAATTCAATTTTGTCCTTGGAAAAATAAGATGCACAGAATGAGCTCCAGATATTTAGAAACAGGAATAAAATATGCATGGATTAATGATTATGGTGATATTAAATATAGAAGGTATCATATTACATTCATAAATAATCACAAAGACTTCACATCTGCGCATCTAGAAATGCAAAGAGTGTAGTGAAACTGCAACACACTACTTCAATGGTAGGTTCACCATATAATAAAGACTAATTTGGTCCTAGATATTACAAAGATTTTTAAACTATTATGTTAGCAAAGTCATGGGCTCAATTCAAAAACTACTCTACATTCAGGTTATAATAAACCTTGTGTTATGTTTCTAAAAAAGAATTTAACCATTGCATAAGTTTTTATTAAATCTTCAGATTATGACAAAATTCCAAGTTTTCTATATGCATACACTTTATCTAGATAATATATAATTTTTGTTGTTCTTAAATTTTATAATGATTTTATCACAATAATTTTGATAATAATTTAAGTTATTTAATTGCTCAACAAGATGTTGATGAGAATTGCCATTAAATGTCCTCCACTGCAGATGATAGAGTAAGTCATCATGCATATGTAAGAAATATATTTGTATAAAATAAATATCAAATGTTTAACATCACAAATATAAACAATTCAAAGTGATTTACTATAGTTTCTAGTAAGTGCAAACTGCTCAAAATGACACACTGACAAAATATTTTTCCATAAAATTTCTTACTACTTTGAAAATAAAATACAATACCATTATCTGATAAAAACCTTGTTATCTAATAGTTGAAACATAGTTTTCATTACTGTATAATCAGGAAAACTACAAATTTATAACAATTATATTCCACAAAAAGAAATAACTACATGGTAAATAATTAAAACTCATCATTGACTAATTAACATCAGCTACTAAAAAAGAATATCCAAAGATAAATTAAACAGATGCAGTTAGATTCTCATTGTCAAGAAAGATAAAAAAAAAAAAAAAAAAAAAAATCAAGGTGTATAATTGAAGGAACACATCTCCACATTATAATAAGTCATGTATGTTACTTGTGAAATTATATGAAATATAGTTTTGAAAAGTAATTACAAACCTTACCATTGGCCGCTAAAGTGCATTAGAAAAACCTAGAAGAGTTTCTCAAAATAAATTCCTAATGCACAATGAAAACAAAAAGAAGTAATGGAAATCTCTGCATGCATTGGTATTATCAGAGCAGCATTTTCTAAATACCCATAAAAGCAAAAGTATTAAATTATGTATTATTATTTTTTGCAATGGAGATTTTTCAATATGTGTACATTTAGTGGAATTTTAATAGCTTTATATAAAAACAAGGGGGTTGATATTCATAAGTATTAAATTTATATTGTTAAATTAATCTGAGACTAGCCTTGCCGAAAACTAAAAATAAAAGTAATCAATACTGTGACTTAACTAAAATTAACAGATCAATATAATACAAAAATAATTTTATTTTAGTTGGATACTATTTAATACTATTTTTTTAATCAATACTATTTTCATTCATCATTTAAGACTTACTTTCTAATAAAACTTACAGAAAACACAAAAATTCAGAAGTTAAATAAAATAATCATGATATGTTTGAATTGCACAATGAAAATAATAGATAAATTTCTAAACTAAATGATGTATAAATTTCTAAATTAAAACTCAAGTGAAAGTAAACAGGTTTAAGAATTATTTTAAGAACTAACACACAAAGGATTTATATTTCAGTATTATTTATAATGAAATAAGTTTAACAAAATTTTAAAAAAATGTCAAAAATTTGAATTCACTGCATTATCACTTCAATAGAAGAAGCACATTTATTTAGCATAAAGTAAAAACTCCAAATGGAAATAGAATGATTTATTATAATTATACAATATTTTATAAAATCTACATCGGCGAAAAAAAATAATTCAACAATGGGATATGCTCAACCCAAAATCAATTTAAAAAAAATACTTCAACAGCATTTATTCATATAATAAAGATAAATGCTTTGACTTAGGATAATAATCACAAAATGACTAGATTGTTGTCTGATAGCAAAATAAACATTACTTAATCAAAACTATTGAACAAAATTAATATCATGCAAGCCAAATCTTGTTTTACAATAATAATAACAAATGTTCCAATTAGGAGAAGGTTTCATGAATTGCAAATGAAACATTTCTTTGAAATTTTCTCTAATATTAAATGAACAGTATTTGTTTTAAATCTCAAATAAAATTGCACATTATTAAATAAAGAATATTGTACATACAGTACATAAAAGAAAATCTATTAAAAAGAAGGAATGACTAGAACTATTCTTATAAATTACAGTTTTCTCACTATAAATGTATACTATTTTCTACTATTTTTTTTTTTTTATCAAATCTGTATTTTCAAACTTTCTAAAAGTATTAAAAATTGACTTATGGCAAAATTATCAGTTTTGCAAACAAGTAAATTTGCTTTACAATAAAACTGAAAACCATATTGATCACATATGTACTGATAAATGAATAATGACTTGATGCAGACATATTAAAGGAAAGCATTTATCATTAATAGGACAATTAACAAATAAAAAATTGCTTAAGCCAAGCTCTCACACGTGCTTGTTAAAATATGATTAAGCAACAAATACACACAATACATATAAATCTAAAAAGCAAATATGTAAAATAGTTGTGTTAACAATGTATAGGAACATTTTCAAAATATAAAAGAAATAGTGTGCGTAATAACATATATGCAAATCTCAAATTGTAAAATTCTTCATTAATTATCATCAATTTTATTGAACTAAAAATGTAAGAAACAACACATATAATCAAAGTATCAATGCCAGAGGTGAATTGCTTTAATTGAATTAGAAATAGAACTGATCACCATAATAGATACATCTATGTGAAAAGAATATAAGAATTTATGAAAGAATATAATGTGATGATACTATCATAAAATAAAATAAATGATTAAGAGAAGATTATCATAAGAGTTTATTCATTTATTTATGATTATTTTGTTTTAGTTAATACTGAAAACAAGCTGTGAAATAACTAATATTTTTTTTAAAAGACTGAAGTCAAAATCTTCATATCACATGATTATCAATAGGGGGAGTTGAAGTAGATAGATATGTGGAAACATTGATACAGTCCATAAATTTTGATAATTGGAATGGCTCAAGATATTCACAGCCCTTCATATATATGCCACAGTGACCTTTCTCACAGGATATATTTTTCGTCCATGTATAATCAAAAATTAATTTGTAAATGAATCAAACCGCTACTCTTTGCTGCATGATTTCTTTACCTAGATAAGTTTTCCTGACAGGGAATCTACTCCAAAAGTAGGAAGAAGCATTTATTTTTCTGAACTATATTAAGTTTTGAGTTTGTTTAGCATTGTTTTTGCACAACCACTTGTTTTAAGTAAAAAAAGTCTCTTAGGGCAGATTCATACAATTGACTCCAGGGCACATTGATACGCGTCTTCTATGTGCATAAATGTGACTCAACAGCAACTACTTTGCAAAATCGTCTTAAAAAATGAAGACGAAAAAAAGAACTATCTAACAGAAACATGCAATTAAGACTTGTTTAAACAATGAAAACGGTTTGAATTGCATTGCGAAAATGAAAAATATTGTTGCAAATTAAGTTTAAAATATTTTTTTTATGAATTTATCAAAATTAGAGTAAAAATTGAACAGAAACTTAATTAATAACAACGTTAAGATAATTTTTTTGCATTTTAAGATGGTGCGAAAATTATTTTTGTGCTAAATTATTTTCGTAAGTCATCAAGAAAAACGTGAAAATTTCCCTTAATTTTTAATCAAAATTTCCCAAAACGGCTTTGAGGCACACACTCCCTCCCTCCAAAGTACAGGGTGTTCATTAATTATTGTCGGGGTTTCCGTACCTCGTAACTTTCGAATAAAAAATATTACGCAAAAACCGATTATGTATTCATAAATTACAACTCAAAGAATTTTATGTGGCAACAATGCGATCTTAGCGCATTTGCAGTCTGGGTAATTATGACGTCATAAATAAAAATGGCAACCGTGCAAGAAAAAGCAATGTGTGTATTGTGGGTTTTTGAAACTAAATTTGGTTTGGGGGTTTGTCAAGAACATTGTGTACAAGACCCCTGTGCCCTCCCTTGATGAACTGAAGCGCAGAATTGTTACTGCGATCCAAAATGTTACCCCACAAATGCTGGAGAACACTTGGAGGGAAATCGAATTTCGTCTCGATGTGTTACGAACCACAAAGGGCAGCCATGTGCAAATTCATTAATCTTTTTAATATCATTAATAAAATTCTTTGAGTTGTAATTTACGAATACATAATCAGTTTTTGCGTAATATTTTTTATTCGAAAGTTATGAGGTACGGAAACCCCGACAATAATTAATGAACACCCTGTATTTTTACATACACACATTCTCATTTATTATTTGTAGAGATAAGTTATTTTTTTGAAGCATTATTGCTTCATTTTTTTTAGTATCATTAAAAATGTTGAATTCCGATTAAAATAAAAGTTTGCACTTTGTCAAACTTTTAAATCTTGATTAGGAATAAAATGTTTATTGATAAAAAAAAAATGTTTTCATCCCACACATATTTACTATCATTATTTTCCATATTTCTGTGTGTACCAATGTACCCCTAGCATGGGGCAGATTGATACAAATCCATCTTTAGGAAAATTGAGTAATAAATATTTTAGTATGTCATTTAGCCAAAACTTGAGTGAAATCCTATATTAGTTTCATAAACATATAAATATAGTGTACTAGTTCTAATTATTACCGTTGGTAAAATAATTTTTTAGCTTTCCAATAAAAGTGTATCAATGTCCCCGCATTCCCCCTATATCGAACATAGTAAGTAAAATTTTTTAAAATTAAGATAATCCTTCAAACCATTAACTATAAATCAATTTTTTTTGTCTTCAAAAGAAGACAAAGAGAAGTGTTCCAAATCTTCTGCCTTAGAAGAAATATTTTTTTCCTCATTCCAAAATTGTTCAGATATTTTAAATTCCACATTTGCCATCCTTAAAAGAATCCTAAAAATTCACAAAAATCAATAATAAAATTGTAACGAATATACCCTAAGAAATAATATCAATATTCCATGCATTTATATCAGCAAAGAAAAAAAACATGGAGTATGCAGTCACTTGTTTTATCAAAAGTATTTTCATTATGTTTTAAAAAATGAATTGTGTTCTCATATTTAGCTTAAGTATGATTTCAACAAAGAAAACAAATGGGAAGTCAAGATCTTCATCCTTTTGGAAGTGGTTTTAGGCTAAATAATAACATATAAGTTCTTAATAGAAAATTTAGTGACTATGTAAAATATATTACAGATGACAATACATTTAAAATTTAAAAATATTTTAATTGTAACTTAATCATTAAAAAGTGTTTAAATACAGATTAAGTTGAATAAAATAATTTTTTTAAAGTTTATTATCAAGTTAGTATAGAAAAAAAGAGATCTTTAGTCCCAATTCCTAATAACATAGTAAAGACTTCGTGCCAAATTGCTGAAGATATCGTAACGAAATAAATTTAGAAGAATTGAAGGAAAGCATAATGAATTTAATATGTCTGGTAAATGCAAAGTACAATTTCAAATATAATAAATCTGCAAAAGCACACAAAAAAGATTTTTAAACGGTTTTATTTGATTAGGAATAAACAACAAAATTTAGCAAATATATCCTACAACAAATTTTATTTAAAAAACCTCAACTAGTCGCTAGTTATTCATCAAAACCACTATCAACCACTCAAAAGGACAAAGTCTTATATAAAGCTATTAATACTATAGGATGGAATTGGTGATATACATATGTATCGGTTATATATCTCAGTTCACAAAAATGAACATGCAGTACAAAAACATGTTCCAGTATTTATATAACAAAAAATCATCATGATGATTTCACAAACTACTTTCAGGATGAACAACTGGTGATTACTAAACTAATACATACCATCTATATATTTATGTATAGATTTTTTTAAGTACACTCATATATTAACAATTCATTGACTAGACAGCTGAACATCAGCATGGCTGAAGAAGCTTTCAATCTGCTTACGAGCAGTTTTGGGACAAGTACTCACATACACTAATCCAGTGCAACCAGTAGATGTGGCAATATTTTTTGCAGTTTCTAAGCACATGTTTATGCAGTCTTTTCCATTGTATTCTAGACCTATAACAGGCCCTGAAAATAAACACGATAATTAAAAAAAATAACAGAAATACAGAATTATATCAAAAAAGTATTTCAAATACAAACACAATAATCATTAATATTTTATTTGCTTTGTCATGCAAGGTGTTTCAAAATTTTTTTGGGAGGTAAATCAAAACATGTAAAATTATTTTCCAAAACAAAGTGAAATTATTTTCCTAAATAAATCACAAAAACTTCACCTCTTCTTTTTACACCCCCCCCCCCTCCCTAAGCTTTTAGGATATACTTGTGACAAGGAAGAGTATTGTTCTTTTCTCATCTTGCTCAAATGCAGACAATATAGGTTTATAAAAGTGGTGAACAAAATAATGGGAACACCGCAAACAAATATAAAAAGCTTTAGTAATAAAGCTTAGGGCCACCTTTAGCATGTACAACTCCTCTTGAATAAATTATGAAAGGTTCCATAGAGATGATGGAGGAGGATATTTAGCTATGGATTCTCTTCTCCAAAAGAGATCACAGTGGCTTAATAGTATTGAGGTCAGGGGACTGGGACAGCCAAGAGAGATGTATGGCTTCATCTTTATGCTCTTTAAATTACATCTCCAGGTCCCATTTGAATTGGACTGTTATTATCGTGAAAACAATGTTTGTACCTCAGGTGCAACAGGTTGGCTAAAATGTCCTCATAGCCATTTCAAGTTACTTATTTTTCTAGGGTGATGATAAGGTTTGTGGAAAACAATGAGATCGCTGCCCAAATTATGGCAGAGATTCTGCCATGCTTCACAACAGGTCAAAGGTAATCTTGGTCACACGCCTGTAAAGGTATTTCCTCAGATGTACACACATTCTGTTGTGGAAACAATGTGTTTATTGGACCATAACACTTTCTTCCATGCTTCTACCATTATTTTGTCCACCCACTGTATGTTTCATTATAAAAGTTTCATAAAAGATATCTGAAGAAAAGAAACTACTGAAAATAAGCATTCTGAATGTTCTTTCTATCTTTTTGTGATATAAGAAAATCCTTGATGAAAGTTTACTATGTTCAGGAACTAATAATAATTACACTGCTTTAAAAGAATCATGATATTTATCTGAATAATAATAAATATTGTAATACAGAGCTGAAATCTTTAGTTTAAAAACAATACAGGTATACATTCTTTCTAAGGAAATAACAAATCTGTGTTTCATACTATCGCAACAAAAACATTTTACAAAACTTGTCGGAAACTTCATAAAAGGAACAATGAACAACATTATTTCTTATTTAATTTTTTTCTTTCTTCAGTGTCATCTTACAACAAAGACTGCAATCATATAAAAAATTAACATAATGGCATTACATATATTCATTTGAAATAATCTGTGCTGAAATATGCATACGCTGATTTAGTATATTTTTTAAATATGTCACATTTCATTTAATTAGATAAAACTTAGAGAAAAAAAATTGTCACACATATTATAAAATCATAATTTTTATATACATAAGAACTTTATGCAAAAATAAATGTCACCAACCTCTTTTGACTATTTTATTGTAAGCATTTGTACCAAAAATTCTTTCGGATGCTTCTTCTTCCAATAAAATTTCTTTTGTTCTAAGTAAAATATTCTACAACAACAAAAAAGAAAGATAAAATAAGTTAATGTACAAAACTAACCAAGTACTTAATTATGATTTATTCAATGAAACAAAAAACAATCAATTTAGGAACATGCTATTATAAAAAAGATCAAGAGGAAGCACATGTTATTTACATCTTTGTAGTCATAAAAAAAGGCATAAAAATACGAGCTAAAAAGTTAATTTTTTTTTTTTTTAAAAATCCAGACGTAGAAATTATGTATTGTATTCCCAGTAGTTCAGTTTTTAATTTAAACTCTCATTACAGTGGTCTAGAAACTGAGTGGAAAGAGGAAAATAGAATAGAATCTACAATCCTGGGGGCCATGGAGACAAAATATTAGTGCATTTATGTCAGTTTTTATAACCAAATATGAAGAGAGGGAGAAAATACAATATGATCCACAGGTGTCATTTGCACAAGGGATGGCGGTTATTGCAAAAAAAAAAAAAAGGAATTTGGTTAAACTGGTTTTTTCATCTCCAGTTTAACCTGGCAGTTAAAACCACTGAAAAAAACCCCCAGTTTATGGGTTTTTTTTAAAAAAAAAGCAACGTTTGTGGACAGAATTTTTTAGTAATAATAATATACAATAAGTAAGTATTAATATAATAATTAATGTAATAAATAATGATTATAAATAAGTAATAAATACAATAAGTAATCTATATTTATAAAAGGCAATGTTTTGTGCATGTGTCTGTGATGTCCAGATGAATCTATCGCACTTACAGCTATGAAATTTGGCACACAGGTAGTCGTAATGGTGACTGAATGCACCTCGAAGCCGAAATTTTAAAATTTAATTTAGAAAATTTTTTATTTAATATTTTGTGTCATTTTGGGTGATTTTTCACAATCATTTCTCAATAGCATGGCTTCAAATAATTGTATGAAAAACAGTTACACCATCGGAAAGAACAAATGATTTCCGTTCTAATGAAGTTTGTTTCGAACATCTAACATAATTTACTGAATTTTGGGAATTTTTTAAAAAATAGTCACTTTTCAAAATTTAAATTTTCCAGAATTCTTAAAACTCTTGCACCCGATGTTCTAATAAAGATATCATTTTCAAAATTTTTTTGATAGTAGTTTTCTCCGATTTAAAACAAGAACGGTTAAAATATTTTATTTCTCCCATTTTAAATTAATTTATTTCTTGATGTGATCAGAGAATTTTTCTTGAATGCCGACAGCGAAGAAACATGCCATTTTTCCCTGGCTATGCCATCTGACAGAAAAAAAAAAAAAAAAAAAAAAAAAAAACCATTTTTTTTCACCGCGGGTACCAATTTTAAAAAAAAAAAAAAAAAAAAAAAAAACAGCCGTGATTTATTCCCTTCGCTGGACACAGTTGTAAAGCAAGCAATACCAGAATGTTCTGACTTGAAATAGTGAAATTATGAAATACCAATGCTGAAATAAAGCAAATTTTATAAATATATATATTTATTTTTGATTAAAAATAAATATTATGCATAATACTGTACCTCAAAGCATGATTATAATAAAGATGTGAAAGTATGTTTTTTTTAAAAAATTAAGTTCATTTTGTTATAAAAAAATGAAGTAATATCAAAGTAAAATTATGACAATGATATGCCATTATCGTGAAGAAAAATAAGCGGGAAAAATCAATAATGTGCTTCTATTGTTTTCAAAACTTTTTCATGTCATTGTGGGCGTTTCTTTCTTTTCATTTTGTTAAAATCCTGATTCCATGGGCAACACAGCGCACATACTGCTAGTAATAATAAATGAGTAATTAATATAATAAGTAAGTATTGAAGACAAAATTTTAAGAATTGTATTAAGTATTGTAGACAAATAAAAAAAGAAATTTGAGAGTACAGATGTAAATAATCGTATTTTGTGTTGTTTGCACCAATATGTATAATAATAATGAAAAAACTATATCTAAATTTTTATACAGTCCCTTGCTCCTATTAATCATATTTATTAAAATATTTTTGGAACACTGAAATTTTAAACAAAATGTTTCACTCTTCTGCGACCAAAACTAATTGACTTATGAAAGCTAGACTATGGCTATTTTAGACCATCTCAATGTCCGCCTCGAGGAAGCAGTGGCCGTTTATTGGCCTAAGATGGTGAAATTCAAAACTTCATAACTCGAACCTAAAATTGAGCCTAACTTTTGATAGCTGATTTTGCCGGTTTTCCCCCCTGGTTTTTGGATTAAAAAAAAAAAAAAAACCAAATATACACTCAAAAAAAAAAAAAACCCCCCCCCCCCCCCCCCCGTTAACCGAAGAAAAACATCAACAAGTTTTCAGTTTAAACCGATAGGTTTTTCCCATCCCTAAATTGCACTCACTAAGCAACTAATGAAAATTGAGGGTGAAAAAATCATACGTCCTGAACACTACTTACCCTCACTATTGCATGATTGTTCTCATAATTCTTGATAAATGAATATGAATGATAAAAATTTAAGAGTCAGTTAAATATGAAATACACTATTGGTAATTAACTCTTCATTTAAGTAATCTGACCTGTATTTCCACACCTGTCTGTCAAAAATTTGTCAATTTCAGGCATCTCAATATCATTGAATTTTGTTTTCAAGTTGAAACTGCATGATTTTGCAACTCTATAGATTAAGAAAACAACGAAACCTCATTTTTAAAGGACTGAGAATTTGTAAACCATAGTTCAAATTGAATTATAAGGTTTAAAATTTTTTTTACATGGTTTTGCTACAAAGCTTCAAAGAAAATTAACTAAGAACTATGTATAAAATTTTTGCAGAACATTTGCCCTGCATTTTTTACTAGACAAGCTACAAAAATAACGGTTTTGGGAATTCCATTCAGCTTGTTAGTTTGAGAAGGTTTTGTTAAAATAACTGATATTTTAAAGTTTTTAAGCATTGGCCTTTGAAATAATAGGAAAAGAAAATATTCTCTACTTGATGGAATAATCCTTTCATTCATTCCAATTTCATGAATGATAAACTTAACAATATCAAAGGATGACATTCACATTAGATGAAAAATAATAACAAAACTTACATCTGTTTGTTCCAATTCTTTAATAAGAGCTAAAGCACGGTTTTGTGCATGACCATCAGCAAAGAATACAACAAGGCAATACTGTAACAAAAACATTAGAAAATTAAGTAAGGTAGAGAAAACATTTTAAGCAAGAGTTCCTCAACATTTAAATGAATAAATAAGAAAATAGGCATGTGTAAATAAAGATAATCCCACCTGCATGGATAATCTTTGTAAACATCCATGAGTCTGAGGTACAAGACTGCTTTGAGGATCAGTCATTATTTGAAGATCACCCAATTTCTCAGGAGATGGTAATGGAAAGAAATCCTCAATTCTTGCATCCTACAAAAGATTAAAATTAATTAGACTGTAAGAACCAACATAAAATATTACATTACATGCAACTCCTTAAATGTAAGAAAGAAAACCAGAAAAATTTTTACAATGAAATTTTTCTTTCCTATTTAATGACATATCTGAGTCATGCATCAGGTTACAGAATTGTTGATAATTTAAATCTGCAATCATGTGAAACTAGCAATTAATTTAAAAAATAAAACACACATGGATACGCTTAAATATCTCAGGTGTCATGTATGTTTTTATATAGACTGAAATAACAATAAATATCCTGAATGCATAATCTAATTACGAGGTTAAATAAATTTGCACATCAAGAGGTTAATATTTTTATAAACGTATCCTTTACTCGTATGACAATGCATAAACTCATTATTTTCAATCAACATAAAACTAAAAATAGAATAATTTTTTACTTTATCTTAAAATCTTTAATTAGATTCATTAACCACAGTTTATTTATTAACATCTCAACAACATATTCAGCTACCCCAGTTACCAAATAGACATGAAAAAGTTGACATTTTCCCTTACAAAAATATTTTATATAGTTTTGTTTACATCTATAATGCAGCTAAATCTCTGTAATGTATAATTCCTAAATTTTATAATCACTGAAGGATTAATAACACAATTCATAAAAGGATTCAAATAAAAAATTTCAAGAGAAAAATTTAAAGTGATATAAATTTTACTGCTAATTAACAAAATTCCATTACTGATTAATAATTTTCCCAGTAATTAGCCCAGTGTTCACAGAACACCTATTAAGTAAAACAAATCTATTAAACCATGTGTTTTAGGATAATCTATAATTAAGAATTTTACAAAATTTACACCATGCTTACTGAGTTTATAAAGATTTTTAATATTATACTAAGCAATATCTATTAAAATAGTTAAATTTTATAAATTTTTTGAAAATTAAAATTAGAATAATGTATGCATAAAAATTGTAATAGGAAAAATAAACACAGTAAAATACACAAACAAATTTACATGAATGCAATATTGAAAAAAATTAGCACTACATTTTTCAAGCAATTTTCATTTTAAAAGGAGACAGATAAAAAATAAAATTGAAAAATATTTTAAAATTATTTGATGCATCAAATTTCCTTTTAAGAAACTTATATAGTCAGGTCGCAAAATATGGAGGGTTCAGGGATAAAGAGAACCAAGTATATGTTTTGTCCATTTTACACTAACTCTGCCATGGTAGTGTAGAAATGTTATATTTTCTGTGTAAGAATGATTCAAGTCCATAGTTTGACCAGGCAGCAAGAAAAATGAAAAGTTGACTGTTATTTTAAACTAGCAGTACCTTCACGGCATTGCCCATGACATGAATTTCACAAATTTTTTTTAAAAAATCCACAATCTTCAGCTTCAGGTTTAAAATTTGAAGCCACATTATGTAAATAGCTCCTTGAGGTCATATTTCATTTTTTTTTTTTCAGTTTCAGCGAAAGTACACGCTGGATGAACATATCTTCTGTAACTAAAGATATCAGCCTGTATGCTCGACTATTAAAAAATATAAAAACAAATTAAAGGCATGATCTCTTGACGCAACGACAGACGGTACGATCGTACTGCAAAATCTTGCTGAAAGCGAAGGGATTATGACGTCACGTGGTTTCGATGAAATGCATGCTGGGAAACAACACCATGACCTTGGTTACAAAGAAACATGGAGGAAATAATAGAGCAAAAATATTTTAACACTTCAGAAAAAAATGAATTAAAATTCAACCATAAAAGATATTTTCATCGTTCTTGTTTTAAATAAAGGAGAAATATTCCAGTTTCCTAATGAAAAAGATAGCATCATTAGAACGTCGGATGCAAGAAATTAAAAAGTCAAAATATTAGCAAAAAGTGACTATTACTTAAAAATTTCTCAAAATTCAGTAAATTAAGCTAGAAATTCAAAACAAACTTCATTATCATGAAAATTGTTTGTTCTATCCCATGTTGCATTGATCGTTTTTGAACGATCATTAGAAAAGATATTACAGCCATACACGTGACGAAAATGACCCAAAACAACACAAAATATTAAATAAAAAATTTTCTAGATAAAAAATTTAAAAATTGGGCGTTGAGTCACCATTATGACTACCTGTGTGCCAAATTTCATGGCTGTAAGTGCGATAGATTCATCTGTGCAAATACAAACATTACCTTTTATAAGTATAGATGCAGCAACTCAATTTTGAGATCTATTTCTCAGAAATGAATTTCATGGATTCAGTTCAGTTTAACTCTGAATCCTCCATATAATACTTAAAAAAAAAAATGTACAACTGCAGAACAAACAAGGTCCAAGAAAAAATTTTATACTTTTGGCAAGAGACTCCAGTTTCTTTCCCCTTCTGCTGGAGTAAAATCATGAATGTTGCTCCAGTTGTTATTAAATATACTAAGACAGGCATTTTTGAACTGATCTGAAATGTATGGATAAAGCAATGAACAAAATTTCAGATACACTAGATGAAACCAATTTAAAACCCGATTCAGAGCAGAGGATGGGACAGAACCATTGCATGTATAATAAGCAAAATGATTATAATGCCAGATCTCCAGCAAAAACTCAACCTAACCTCAAATCCCTTGTTACAGAAGTGAATGATATTTCCCGTTTATTACTAAAATGTACGAAATATTCAGCCCACAGAGATGAACTTAGGGAAAAAATGAAATATCATCGAATATAACATTTCTTACAAATTTCTTTTATCAAAAGCCCTTGACAGCAAAAATCATTTGACCATCTTCCTTCAAGCTCTCAAGTTCCTTGACATCTATTAACTGCAACTTTCTGGCATTCAGGGGATGTGTTGCTATAAATCCCCCCATATTTCAATTTAAGTTCACATTTAAAACCCACACTGTACTCAAATTGCTACTGAAGTGAATTTTGCTCGTTATATTCATGATAAAAATGAAATCTCTACAGATTTCTTCGATAAAAATAAAATTCATTTATTTACAAATGATTATCATAAAATATCCACAATAAGAAAGTTCAATAAATACATTTATAGTTTAAAACTATCAATAAACTAAATTAATCAGTGATGCATAATATTGTTACGCAATTTTTTGAGACTAAGTATTGTAATTATTAATAATATTTTAAAAAGTTGTCTGATATAAGATCTAGATTTTTTTTCCTTCTATAGAATGAAATTGAGATAATGTAAATTAAGCTAACAACTTTTATTATAAAGAAAATGCTTCACTTGAATAATTTAACATGTACAAATCTTACTTCTAAAAGTTATTCACCGATAAAATATTTTAAAATGCAATTTAAACAGTACTACTTTCAATCAAAAAATTTATAAAATGCCATCACTGAGTAATTTATAAATTTAATTCTGATATGGATAAAAAAAATATTTATTAATCAAAGCAATTATTTAAAATGATATGTGATTGAAATGTCAGCACTAGCCTTGAAGTCCTTTTTTCGTTGAAACTATTTTTCTGAAATAAATAAATAAAGGATAATATATGAAGTCTTTCAACGTAATTCAGAAAATGTGTATCTTGTGAATTTTAACAAGGTACTAAGAATTTTTGCTGGCATGGTGAAAGAAAGGTATTCATTATGAATAACATGAGAAACAGCATTTCTATTACTATTTATATTTATACTAACTGCTGGCTCATGGACCTGATATAGCTCTGCTGATCTTCGGGGATCATCAACAACAACAACATACTAACTGCTTCACTAAATTAGGCTTAATACTGCAAGAAATGCAAATTATATTACTATCACTTAAAAACACTATTTTCAGATACATTTGGAAACTTAAATTAAATTAAAAAGATCAAACTTTTGAATTATAGTTGATTTACTATAATTTAAATCCTGCAGTTAAATGACAATTTATGAGCACAAAAAAAACCCCAAACAATGTACATTTGCCGACGTCAAGTATGGCAAAAATGATTAATGTTTCATGTAGTTTATATGCACATATTAATTGGAAATTTTTAAAAATTATATTAAGAAGATAAATACAAGTTAATAAAAACAAGCAACAGTGATTTTTTTTTTTCAATTTAGAAACTACAATTGGAAAAGTATTAAATTTGCATGCTCAACAGTTGTGCTTACCTTCCAAAGGTCCATAGTTATAACAAAAGCAACCAAATCGCATATCATTACATGATTCAATGATGGGTTGTGTTGCGCAGCACAGGAAAATATCAACCATTTTACAATCTCTTGCACGAAATTGTTGGCAGACAATCAAAAATCGACATTCAGCACAATCTCGCAAGAAAACACTAAGAAAATAAAATGTGGTTAAAAAGAAAAACTTAATTTTTTAAAAATCTTAAAGCAAGTTTGCCAAAGAATCTTATACTACACAAATGACAAAGGAATGAGGTACAAATTCTTCATATTAATGGCAATTGTATCAAATTATTATCTCCTAACCGCTTCTTAATTTTAAGTTGCGTAGTAAGTATACAAGTGTATTTAATAATGTTACATATAATTTATCACTGTAAAGCTTGGAATTATAATGCAAGAATAAAATTTTTTAACACATTTAAAAAAAAAAAAATTCTGCTCCACCTCCCCCTATTAAGTAGATTCTTGGTTTTAGTTATAAGAAATTCTTTATCAAAATGGAATTTACTTCTAAAAATTTTAGGAAAAATATTAATTCTTTAAATTATTAGGCTCAAAGATTGTGGTCCTTTGCGGTCATGTGCTTCGATTAAACTCTCTCATCACTGGCTGCTGATTTTTCTTCTCTGTTTGACATAGTCAAGTTCTGAAAAGAGGACTTTTTTATTTCTGTGAAGCAATTCCAAATTAAAGAGAGTTTCTCATTCCTTATGAATGAAATTATTATTGGAATTCAGGTATTCAAAATACTACACCAAACACATCAAGATGTTAATTTTTTTAAATGTGCAAATAATTTTAAAAAAATCAATTTTACTACTCTTTAATTCTTTTCATTTAAAATTTGAGAACTATTTTATTTAGAATCAAAAGGGAAATGCTTTTAAAAAGTAGATATTCGGCCTGAAATTTGGCCAAATATTTGGTATAAGCCTATTCGGCCAAATCACTATTTGTTATATCCCTAGTTATAATTGCATAATTTATAATTATTATTGATACTTATAAAATAGAAACGGTTTCTACAATAATAAACATACATTCATTGTTTTTCTAATCAGAAAGTCTTTTTGATTTTAATTGTTAATGGAAATAAGAACAAACATCTCAGTTTTTTCGGGGTAAAAGAACATACAGAAAAAAAAAGTTATATATGAATACAAAGCATATAACAGATAAATCAACTATAAGAAATGCAAGCACTCTCCAAATAATCTTTTATTAACATTCTTTATCACTACAATTTATTATGAGGTTAAAGGTATGTGAAAAAAAAGGTTAAAAAAAGCTTCGAAGGAAAAAAAATATAAAGAGAATAAATATTCTTATAATTTTTTTCTTACCTTCCTTTTGTTGGACCAATAAAAACATTACATCCATTACAATCATCCACAGTGATCATATTTATGTGGTCATAGATGTATATGTTACTATTCTGTAAGTTAAACAACACAAAGATTGTTTTAAATATTACTATATAACACAATCAAGAAATTATTCAGAAAAAAAGGCATATTTCTAAAGGAAATTTAAAAATGTTTCAAAGAAAAATTTAGATCATAGCAGAAGTTTTAAAGATAAAAACAAAATTAATGAAAGCCTTAAAAATATAGGCAAAATGTTAAAATTTATTATCGTTATGTCCATAAGGTAATTCTTAATGAACAGCAATAGTAAATTTCAAAATTCAATCATTATTTTTTTCTTGAAGTATAACTTTTTCATAAAATATCAACAATTTTATAACAAAGAATTTTCAATCTTAGAATACTGCCATCAGTTAAAAAGTCAATGATATTTTCTTTTAAAAAATAATAGTATACATGAAATAACTATAAACAAAATAATAAGAAAAATTCCAGTACAATGTTATAAATATAACAATTAATTTAAAATACATCTCATTTGTTTGTTTAAATGTTGAAAATGACTTTTTATAAATAAGTTAATCAATTTATAACTTCTATGCAGAGTTCGACTGAACCATGAACACAAAGTCCTTTATTTTTTTATATATAAAGTGTTATACAATTTAACTATATGTAAAAATGTGTTAGCTAGAAAATCAAACACAAAAAGAAAGAAAAATTACATTACTATACTCATGAAAGTCAAATAAATAATTATTTACTTCACAGTTCTGTATAATGAACTGCTGTCCTTTGACAGAACCAGGCAATCTGACAATAGTTTCATCTTTAGCATTTTCAATAATGAAATCCTTAGGATTTACTTCTTCTTTGTTTTCCCTAGTAAGAGAAATAAACATGTTTTTAGTTATAAATTCAATAAACATTTTGTAAAACAAGGAAGCTAAAATTATCAGATTTTCTTATAAGCAAAACTTCTTAAGCTATAGACTGTGACCTAAACCAACTACTATATATTTCAGATGAGATCAAAACATACATATTTGAGAATTAATGGAAGTTTTAATGGAATGTCTTATGTCAACTTCTTCAATCCCAGTAAATAAAAATAATTAAAACATTTGATAAAACTCAATGTTTTGGGATTTAATTATATATGGGATAAATCTCTATTTAGCACAACCGCTTAATGTTTAAATTAGCACATTTTACACCAGGCCACATAAATGTAATTTTTTTTTTTATAGTGTGAAGAGAGGTATGTAGTGGTGCACAACATGTTAAGTGTGAAACAATTTCAGTTTTCTAACTATGGTAAAACCCCATGGCGGTTCATGCGACGACCCGCCCTTTTATGGGGTCGACGACCCGTCTTCGTAGATGGGGCCCTAAGAGCCACACCACCATTACTATATCCTACTGGGAAGCAAAACTCTGCTTACTTATACACTAGGTTCTCATTCCCATATTTGAGGTGCCCTCTTAAAAGGCAGAAAAAAAAAGGATGAATTATCTCTTAAATTTAATGTAATATTGAGTCTAATTTTCTAATTCAACATTCTACAGGGATTTGTAATGAAGTTTAAGCCAGGCAAACACCCAATGATAATCAAAACAATTAACAATTTGCAGGTGAGAAGTTGTGATCACAGTCCAGAAATGAACAGAAGATTGCAACATTAGCTGCATGATACACATGTGCATCAGTTGTAGCTGTATGTAGAAACTGGATTTACAACACAACAGGTTAAAAAAATTAGAAAAATCATACCAGCCAGTAAAGTGTTAATCCATAAAAAAGAAAACTGTAGATTAAAAGTCTCTCGACTAAATTTATTAAACAAAAAATCATATAAATATGACAATAGTTCATTTACACATTGCTTAAGTTTTAATTGGCAAAGCTGATAAAATATATTTTAAAAAAAGAACCATTCAAGATATTTTGTCAAGAGTCATCGAAAGAAATTTAGTTCTTGAAAAATTTTTTTCACAACCCTGTTATACCTTCTTATAAATTGTTTATTTCTCTGAACCAGAAATAGGTCAGTAAATAAATATACTTACCATGAATAACCATTCGGACCTCTTTTGCTATCTGTAGCTTTTATTTTTTTAGAACCCGACTTTGCTTTGGCACACAAACAACCCATCATATCTTGATCTTCAATTCTGAAAAACATTTAATTAGTAAATGATATTCAAGTTTAAACCTCTGACTGTGTAATTTTTTAAAATCACCATTTAGATACAATGTTTGCAAACATGTTCAAATGCCATTGAGCTAAGCAAATTGTTATTAATATGTAAAGCTTGATTAGGATAAGTAATAAGATCCAATGCTATAAAAGTACTGAGTAAACACATTAGCCTGGGAAAATTACAGGATACATCAGAAAATAGACTTATAAATTTTTCAAACAAACTAAATTCTTATTTTCAAATATTAGAGCAATCACATCAAAAGAATCTGTCTATTTCACTTTTCAAACTTCTCTTCTAACTAGCATGATATACTTACTTATTATATATTTCCTTATGAAAATGTTCAACTGTTGGTTGGTTGTGTTGTGTTTTGTGATGCAAGAGCCATATTTGAATATGCTAAACACAGGATATATAGAAATTATCAAAAATATTCAACTGATTATCACAATTTTAGATTATTTTCTACTGGGGTCACAGAAAAAATCATGACAATGTATAACCGAAATTACAAATAATCATAAAAGAAACCAATTGAGACATTTGCTTAAATAATCTGTGGCAAAGAGTTTAAAGTTCATTTACATTTTGCACTTTAATGCAACTTAAAACTAACAAAATCTTTATAACTCACTAGGCTACTATTATATTAAACAATTAACTCTGACAGTGTAATTTCTTAAATCACTATTTAGATGCAACATATGCAAACGTGTTCTAATACTGTCAAGCCAGGTGAGTTATTTATATGCAAAGATTTCTTAGTATAATATGATCCAATGCTATAAAAGTACTAAGTAAACACATTAACCTGTGAAAATCGTAGGATGCAACAGAAAATAGATTTGCTTCCAACCTGTGGAAATTGCGAGATACGCAGTCAGAGGGTTAATAACCATATAACATTCATAGAATGGGTGATACTAGTATTAGTACACAAAAAAGTCAAATTTCTGAAAATATTTTAAAAATTCAACTTTCATGCTACCAGCTGCACACATTACTAAACACACTATCTTGAATTATATCACAGAGCAAAGTAAAGTGAAGTACTTTTTCTCTAAATCAACGAAGTTACTATAACTGGGCATACATAGAAAATACAAGATCATTTAAAAATATTCGTAATTACATCAAATAAAAAAAGGAAACTTTTGCATGCTTATTATGAAACTGATGCAAACAATACATATTAGCAAAGCTAACATTTTGAAATTAAATTTCAAAACATTAACCATGGAGCATATGTAAAAGTAAGTATAAACATTGCAAATGTCATAGGGAAAAAGAAGATTCGCCGCAATAAAAAACAAATAAAAAAAGTAAATCAAACACAACGTAAGTGAAGACATTTGTCATATAATATACTCACAGTGATCACACACAGTTCATTTTAAAAATTCACATTTCAAAATTAAAATATTATTAAAATTTGAGCAGAACTTTACAGATCCGAAACTAACACTTTTACGTTCCCTTCAGTTCAATTCTTTTTTTCCAGAATACCAAAATAATAATTACATAACTGCACAGTTCCATATAATACTATGTTAAAAAAACAAACAACATATATGTATGTTTTTACTTACAATTTAGTAAATTTTAAGTAAAATAACTTTAAAATACACACATTTTTTAAATTACAAACGAAACATTTTCCCCGAATGGAATTTCCATGCGTTTGGTAAACTGGCAACGATATTTCATTCAATGTAATTTTCGTTTTTCTCCTATAAAATTCCTTTTTTTTTTCTTTCTTTCACTGTGTTTCGTATCTGACAAGAAAGTAAACGTTGCAATGAAATATACTAAACAGTTTGGATCGTGCAAACATTTGGTAAAATAATATAATTTTTTTTCTAAAAAGAAATTATTTATTTATGCTTGTCGATATTTCTCCTGTGCATGGTCAATAAAAAAAAAATGAGCTTAGCGATTTCTCCTGTGCAAAAAAATATTTCTCCAGGATGGACTGAAGCAGATATCCAAAATCAGGGCAGACTTTCTGATTCCGAAGAGACTAGTGCTTTTGAATTGGATAATGATTCCAAAATCAAACCTGAAATTGAACTTAAAGAAGAAACCGACAATTTTATTTATAAAGCGGATTTTCGTGGGCATTTACAACTTGTGAGTCTTGGTCAAGAAGTTTCCAATCAGTGCTTGAACCAATCAGGTAGTTTACCAGAAAAAAATGCTATTAATTAATTTAAAATCGTATTTGAATAAATTCTGGTGCATTTGTTTGAATAAGTAATTATTTAATCGAAAAATTTGGAAGTAACTCTTATTCATTAATTTTTATAACTGTATTTTATAGTGATTACCCCAATTTTAATCAAATTCTGAGATAATAAGGCATTTTAATAGGAGAAACTGCACTTGAATGTAGGCCGTAATATTATTAAAGTTCAAATTTTATGATGCAAATTTAAACAAAGAAATGATAAAATTTAAGTTTTCTTAGCGTGCTTTTAAATAAATTTATCAGCATCTAATTCAGAGTTTAATTCATTATAAATAGTATGGGTTTCCTTGGTAGCCACTATATTATTTAAGATTGCTGACTATTTTAGAACATATTAAAATATATTAATTCCTTTGAAATATTTGGCTTGGAACTGGGAAGAGAAATTTAGATCTACTGATATGTATGCGAGTTAAAGTGATATATTTTTAAAGAGAATTTTTAGTTGTTAGTTACCAGTGTGTTTAAATCCCTCCTTCCTCCACAAATCCTGAAGTAATTTATTCACCAATTTTGGGCTTTTATGCAATAAAACGCTTCATTGCATAAGATACATTGGTGTTATTGTTGGGTGGCAGGATTGGCAAAATGCCTAAGGCCCATGGTCTATGGGGGACCCGATTCGAGGTTACATAGTCACTGCTACTGACTTTCCGTCAAGGACTGAAAAATAAATAACTGCATTGAAATCAGTGCCATGCTGAAAAGAATAAAATGAATTTATAGTCTACTAATGGCATGCTTACAGGCAGTGTTTGGCAAAAATGTCATTGAAATAAGATGTTGATAACTAATAAGGGAAAGCTTGAAATAAACAATTTAATATAATTATAAAATATTAATTATTTGCAAAAAAAAAAATGTGTCTGATAAAAATGTAAATAAGGTTGAAATCAAGTAGTTGGTAAACACTCTTAAAACGACTCCAAAGCTAATGCAAGCAATGAAGTGCAGCGGTCAAAGTTAAAGATTATCTGCTTCAAATTTAAAGCGTCCCTCATGCTTTGGTGATATTGGTGCTGTTTTAAGAGAGTGTACCAACTTCTATTGGTGTTAAAGCAGTCTGTAATTATTTCAATTTTTGTTTTAATTTTTGCTGATATTTAAGAATTTTATTGAGAGTTTCATTAATTTTTACGTATAAAGATAAAACATATTTTGTTAATAACCTCCTTTTATCCACAATTTGGTTGGGAATCCTTGTTGGCATTCTGAGAAGTCATGTTACAAGTTGAAAATCATTTCTCACAGTAGCTCAAATGGGTGGTATTCAAAATCTATTAATGTACAAGGCAAAATGAATCATAACTATGGAAACTGTTTTCTTGTTTCTATCAAGATTACAGAACTAACAGGCCATCCTCCTAGTCATAGGAAAAATTGGAAATTTTCACTCTTCCAATCTCTTCCTGCCTTTTCCTCCTTCCTCTCCTAAACTGCTTTCTTTGGCTTAATTTTTTAATAATTATGCTTTAATATTTGTGCAGAAACAGTTTCTGCATATTATTGAATTTTTTTCTATACTTCTCTTATGAACTAATTACACAGAAATTGATAATTGTTTTTCAGAGAGGAAAATTAAAATATTTTGGAGTACACATTCAGATCAGCATTCCTGTTTTAACTAGGAATGGAGCAAAAATGGATATTAAACCTTGCTCATTTTGTGCTGTTAAAATGTAGAAAATTTTACATTTAATTTAACAGCTTTGATTAAGCATAGGTTAAAATACTTTTTGTTTTTTAATGTTTTATCTGCCAATGAAATCTTATGCAATTGGCTACCCATTGAAGTCTTTTTCACACATGATTGTAGTGACGCTGTGCATTTAGAGAAAAGCAGTTGCATAGTTTTTCATTAAAAAATTACTTATTGTTACCATGGAAGTGCTTTTGAAACATAATTTTCCAAATATTGGACTTTCAATCAGTTAATTCTTGGACTAGTGGAGTGTTATATCTGGTTTCACTGTTATTCGTTATAAAATAAGTACACTTATGATAACATATTTCTTCTGAATTGGTTAGATTCCACAACTTTGTTCTTGATTTTTCTTTTTTAGGATGTTGTCTGATGGGTTGTTTTACAGAACAGTTTCCATCTCTATATGGGCACCAACTATTCATCAAAAAATAATTCAAAAAACAAAAGTGAATTAAATATTGTCTTTATTTTTCTTTTATTCCTTGCGTTCTTAAAAATAGAAATTGTGGATAGGTAAGTTTTTCATTTGAAGATGTGTACAATTCTATGCTACTGGCAATGAGTTATCTTATGAGTTATCAATCTTTTTCATAGAACAGAATATTTGATTCCGATGCATCTGATCCTGAAGATGGTGGAAAATAGTTATCCAACTCACTTTCAAACATATTTGTTAAAAAAAAATTATTATTAAGCAACTACACTGCTAAGAGAAAAACACATTTTAAAACCTGATATACTCAAATACGCTTTGAGTGACAATACACATAGTTCTTGGACTAGTAGAGTGTTGTATCAAGTTTTACTGTTATTCCTTATACAATAAGTACACTTATAGAACATATATTCTTTTTCTCTTGATACTTTTCAAGTAATGTCCTCCTCTATTTTAAGACATAGACATGCCTCAGGCAAATCCTTGCTCAAGAGCAATTTAATTCATTCTAAAGCACTGGGTGTAGTTATATAGCTAGCAATAAATTACAGAGAAAGGTATTTTGCAAAGTACTGGCCCCGGTCTAAAAAGTACTAACTCTAGGTCTAGTGGTCTGCCCTGTAGAGGACCAACACACGGACACACACATTCTCCTTTATTATTAGTAGAGATTATAGAACAATTGTCCTTAAGGTTCTGCTTGTGTGGCCTTTTCCCCAACTGCTGAAATTTAACTAGGCATTTCAGTGCAAAAAGGTTCTCAACCCCTGGCAAATACTCTGCAAAGCATATATACATGCCCAGGGCAGTTAAAGGATTAAAAAAATGAATTTTTACAGCACTTCTCATTCTGTATTGTGGAGATTGTACTGATCATGTTTAAAAAGTTTGTCTCAAAATCTTGTAAAAAATATTTAATAGTTAAATCTTGTAAAAAAAAAAAATTAATTTTAAAATGATTTTTTTTTCTAATTCATATGCAGTTTTCCATTAATATTTCTGTTCTTACCAAATTCTAATGTGCTGTTTTCTTGGAACATATAGATTCAAATGGGCAGTGGCAGGATGTGAAATCTTCAGTACAGTCATCCGAGACTGGCCAAATCACCTTATCCTGGCAAGAGGAATCGGAGGACTCAAATACTAGTCATATGTATAGAAAATTAAAAAATGGGTCTGATTCTTCTGCTGAAAGGGTATATTGTATTAAAGAAGAGCCGTCTGAAAATAATACCCAAAATTGTTCATATGGTCAGACAATACCAGAGATCTATGATTACTCATCAGATACTTCTTGGAATCCTGAAGCAGATGCCTCTAGTCAGGTTACTGTTAATGATTCTTGCAATAAACTGCAAATGCAGGCTAGCCTATAAGTAACTAGGTGATTTTAACCTTTTTGTGCCTGATGAAACTATTTGGCATTGCCAAAGTAATTTGCTTTTAACCCTTTGAGGACGATGGTCACGTGGGTGTGCCGGCTTCTCGTAGTATTACGTATGCAGCCTTTCTCAAAGGGTTAATTTGGGCTGGAGAGAGTTAAAGGCCTATAACTTTTGTCATATTTAAATTCATTTCTTTTCAGATTTGGAAACTTGGAAGATTTTCTATGATCAGAGTCTTAACTGATTGGTCTTTATTTTGAAAATTAATGATAAATTATATGGACTTAAATAGCTTTTCAGAGGTATTTTAAGCAAAAAATACACCCATGAAGAAGGCTATATAACTTAATTTTGTGTTTTCATGAACAGGATTTCACACAGTGGCATAGCTGTAGCTACTTGCAGAGACTTGAGTTATGCTGCCTTTCCTTTTCAAGTTATATAAGTTACTTAAACCTCAAAATAAAAGAATAAATTCTGGGAAGAAAACATTTTATTTGTAACATAATTTGTCATTTGATACCTTTGATCTCTGCAGATAGGTTGTGAAATGATGCTTCCACCTTCAGTTTTTCTTTCACATATCAGCAATGTACCGAAAAAAGACAAAGAAATCAAATTAATCACATTAGTTACTTTTTTATGTATGTAATAATTGAGATAATAATTGAGGTAGTATCATTACTCTTAGTTATAAAACTGTTTTCTTGCATGGTGCATTTTGTCATCTCCTTCACTCCTTTTAGCTACACCACTGATTCTGTGGCTAACTTAACAGTACCCAGTAGACCATGTTCCATCTCTGCAAGACTGAAAATTCTGAGCATTTTAGCAAGTGTAAGAGAAGCTGCAAAGATATCAACTCCTAGGCAATTAAGTTGTTACAAACTAATTGGTGATTCAATTTCAAAATAAAAGTCCATAAATTTAATTCTTTGTTCATAGTAAATCTCTCAGGTTTCTAATCCTGAATTTCAGATTAAAAAAAAGAAAAAGAAATTGACAATGTTAAAAGTTATTAACTTTTAAAATCATCTAAGAACATATGAGCCACACTGTGTAAAGTAATTCTTTTCTTAAAATTCCTTTTCGGTGTCAAAAAGTTAAATATTTTAATTATTGTTACTGGCTTTTTATTAATTTTTTTATTTTTTAGACTTCTTTCCTTTCTTTACTTTATCTTTTGAAAACATTTTATAGTATACTTTTTGTTAGTGCTATTAAAGCCTTCTTTACAAAGACCTTTTTGTAAATCAAAAATGTTCATTGCTTACCAGTTGATTTCTATTTGCAATTAAATATAATTAAAAAAATATTATGGATGATAATTTTTTTTATAGGTGAGGTTTCATTATTTAAAAAGTAAATCTAATCATTGCTCATAATTATAGCATTTTTATAGCTTATATTAAGAAATAAAAACTTAATAAAATTTTTATATTTAAATACATTAATCTGCTGCAGATCTAGCTTTTAAGAAATTCTATATTTCATGAACAAAATCTGAATTTCATGTGTATATTGATGGGTTTTTTATATGACAGAAGGAAAAATTATACATATATTGATTAATGTTTTGTATCTCAACTTTTTTTACATGATTGTGTAAGATTTATTAAATTTTAATTAAGAAATAATGAATGATAAAAGATATACCTTTATGAATTCTGCATTGAAATTTTTGTTATAAATTTTATATAATTCCTTTCCAAAATTCCATTAAGATTAAGATAATATTGATAATGATGAGTGTAATGTAACAAGTAAGTTTTTTAAGGATATTTTGTGGCATTATCCATTTTATTCATATCTGATTTGTGATCACAAATTTTATTCTTTGAAGTTTGATGAGATGTGGTTAAAACATATTGATGAATATAGCTCTGGAATTTAAAAAAAAGTATATTACTTATGATAATTTTTAACTAAGAATTTGGGTTCATACAGGAATTACTCTGTTGAAAACAGGATTCTTTGTGCTGTAACATCAAAATACCTGTTGAAAATGGATTAAAAACAACAACAACAACAAAAGATGAAGTTTAAATGCTTAGGTGCTGTTCCATTAGCAGAGGCCTTAGTCTTTGCCAAGGACAGATGTTGGCATTATTCTATTAATACGAATAATGCCAACATTTATCACTGAGATTTGGTGATGAGAGTCATCACTAAGGTTTAGGCCTTACGCCCTTTTGGGCAGGCTGGACCTAAAAATTAAAAAAAAAAAAAAAATCTCTAAGGTGTAGTAGGTTTTTGTCTGGAGCCCCACTACTGTAAAAGTTCCATAATTTATTTATTAATGTGAGGAATTATACTTTGGTGCCTTTATGTTTTACATTTTTAAATGTACAGCAGAATGCCTTCTAATTCACAGTAAATATTGTGCTTATTTATATATTTTAATTACAGCTAACTAATGGGCATAATATCAACAAGAATATGGTGTTGCTTACTCAAGCCGAGAAGAAACGGTTATATCGTTTGAGGATCAAAGCAGAAAACCCTGCTATGTGGTCGTCTATTAAACAAAAAGAAGCTGCAAGAAAGAGAGAGCAGCGAGAAAAACGACGGTACATAATATTGGAAATGCAGAAAGCCATGGAATTGGCAGGCTTGCCAGAGTCTCCTGATGTTATAAACCAAAAGTTATATTTAGAAGCTTTAAAAGAAAGGTAAGGTTGATTTTTTTAGTAGAATGTTTTTGTCATTTTTGCCATTCCCTTGCAAATCCTTTTCCTGTTTCATGGGAATATAAATTTATAGTAATGTCAGCACATTTCAACCCTCTGACTGTGTATCCCACAATTTCCACAGGTTGGAAGCAAGTCTATTTTCTGCTGCATCCTGCAATTTTCGCGTGCTAATGTGTTTGCTTACTACTTTTATAACCTTGGATCATATTATACTAATAAAGCTTTACATATAAATAACTTGTTTGGCTTAGCAGTATTTGAACATGTTTGTAAATGTTACATCTAAATAGTGATTTTTAAAAAATTACTCATTTGGAGGGTTAATCGTAATTCTCTTATCTGAAGAATACTAAATCTTTCTATTTTTCATTACTATTAACTTTTGCAATAATCAGATGTATCAGAGATTTAACTATTCTTGGTGGTTCATATGGACATGTGTGATCAGTGTTAACTTTATGATATGTAAGTAACTTAATTTCATAAAAAAGCTGACTCAGTATTGGATCCTGCTGCAGTCTTACTTGAAGAGTTTGAGTGGCTGTTCCCAGAGATTATTTTAGCATTATGTCTATGGACCACAAATTCTCAGCCAAACAAAGGTGGACATTGACAGAGGTGACCACTGTGCAGGGATGGCCATGTAGAGAAGTTTTATTGTAATAATAAATTAATAAACAATAAGTCATTGTAATTAATAAAAAGCTAATAATTATAATTTTTCAACTTTAATAATTTTAAAACTAATTTTAATAAATAAGTAATTGCAATAATTAAATTGCATGCAGCACTTTCAATATAACAGTGTATAATGCAACAAAAATAAACAGTACCATTTGCATTTAAGGAGTCCCAAGTTTTTTTAATTTATTGTTTTTTTATTGAATACATTGCTGCATAAAATAAAACAAACTTGATGGATATAAGGTATGATGAGTTTAATTAGTGAAATCAATTCAGAAATAAAACCAATTTTTTACAATTTTTAGTTTTGACTTCGAATTAACCAAGATAAATTCAAATTATAGACAAATTTTTTTGTATTATGATAATAAGAAATTCAAAAGCCCCGAGTTCAAAAAATTGAATTACCCAAGTTCCACAGTATTAATAACAGAAATATTCACACTGGGACTTTTTCACTATATTTGAAAGTAAAATAAGAGATGAATGGATTCTGTTAAAAACAATTTCAGTGAAAGAATTCCATTTGGGGAAAAAAATCCAACTATGCTGTATGAAATCCAATATTTGATTATTTGAGAGTCAGCCTTAAAACTGATTAATTGATTAGTCTCCAGATACGTTGTGCCAAGAATTTAAAATATTTGATTAATACGTAATGTGTAGTTTAAACAAACTATGGAAAAGTGCTGATTAACCAAAAGAAATATGAATTATTGACATTTATTTTTACTAACTTTGATAATGAAATATAATAATGTACATAGTGTTTTCTGAAGCATTTTTTTAAGAATTCTATTCATTAATTTCATTATTTAAAATTTTATTCATTTTTAGCTACCCTGAAATTTGGGATCAACTAGTCAATGCCTTGCCTGCCACACAAATGAGAAATGAACAGGTATACAATAAACGAACTCCTAAAAGTAGACGCAACTCACCAAAGCCAGCTAAAATGTATAAAGATGTTATTGAAGCTCAGAAGAAACGATTGTACAGGCAGCGAATGAAAGAAGAAAGACCAGAAATGTACGAGCGACAGAAAGCGAGAGATGCCTATGCAAGGAGTATTCAGAGATTGATGTCAAAGAAAAAACAGCTATCTGAGAAGAATGGATGCCATTCAGAAAGGTAATAATTCTTTGTTCTTTTCCTTACTGGCAGTATAGGGTCAGGCCAACCAAAAGAGAGGGGCAGAAGGGACCAAACCCCCGGGCCCAGGGAAAAATATATTTTTCTTATTTTCAAGAAAGTTTTATTTTTATTTTTATCCTTGGCAAATGGCTTAGTATGAGTTGAATTATATTTTTACATTTATTTTCTCTTAATTTAAAACTTAAAAATTCTTGTTATATTAATGTAAATTACAGAAGGTAGCTAGAATTCAGATTTTTGTGGTAATATGTGATATGACTATGCCCAGTAGCAGAAGCAGCACAGCACGGCAGCAGGCTCCGTAGCTAAATTTTAGCCCTTGCAGAAAAATTTCTGAATCCACTTTCTAAAAGAATAGAACCACGCAGCATGGCGGCGGGTGCTGCAGATAAATTTTGTGGCTCTTGCAGACATATTTCAGAATCCACTCTCTCTCTCTCTCTTAAAAAAAAGACATAGTCATTCATTTTCTGGAGAACAAAACATTAAACCCTTCCCTTCGCTGGAAAATGTACGAGAACAATGTTTGGGATGGACTGTAAACTTGCACCTGCACTTGAGATGAAATATGTGGGATGGCCCTCTGCACTCCTTTTTCACATAGTGCAATCGATAAGTGGATGAAATTTCCTACTACAAGGCAAGGGCAGGTTAGAAGGTGTGTCACAGAGGTTATGATCCCCTCCTCCCCATCTGGACGAAGAAAATCCCCATAAAAAAGCATATTTTTCGCACAAAAATACAAATTAAGATTTAAAAAATGTTTTATTATGACATGTGACTCCCCCCTCTAAATCGGGAGCTGGATTCACCCTTACTAAAGGGTCAGTTAGTCTGCAATGCAAGTTTTCACATGTTATTTGAAATGCTTGAATGCACGACTACATCACCTGTCTGTGTCTTTAATATTTTAATGCGTATGTGCCTTGAAGAGTGAGTAACATGGCTTCTCACAAATCAATTTGCTTCAATTTTATTAGTAGTTTTTTTAAGTCAAAAACCCATTGTTGATAAAGATGATATCTTCTTTGAATATAAACAACTATGTTTGTGGTTCCAAACAAAAAATATCTGAAGGCAGAGAAGAAAATGTATTGTGTGACCTAAAAGCCCTTTTCAAATTAGCAGTATTAGAACTAAAAAATAAATTTCGACTTACAATGAAGTTACTTACATTCTCTATTTCCATCCCTGTATCTGAAGCTGTGTGTGAAAGTTGGGGATCACTTATAAGTAATGTTATGCAAAAACGGTTTGTTGTAATTAGCAGAGGCGGCCCAGGCAAACCGGGCAACTGCTCGTGGAACCAAATTCCAGTTGGCGCCAAAGCTGGAACATAAAGGGGAGAAAAAAAAATGGTTTGATTGACATGAGAGCTCCAGTGAAAATGGCAAAAAATCTTCCTTTTATTTTGGCGCCCTCCCACTTCAGTTTTTCGTAAAGGCTCTCGGCTCAAGCCTCTAGACCCTGGAGAGGTCTCAAAATCTGTTCCACGAACATCAAGCCATAACATTTGGTGGGTCATTCACAGGTTCGACTGTACCCATGGGCAGCCCGATCCTAGGAGATCGGGTTGACCATAGGTGCGGTCCGGTTGACTGTGCCCCCTCCTCAACCCGCTTTCAAAACGAGCCCTCCCTGCTCTAATTTCCCAAGAATGACTTCCTCCCACACTCTCCCTTCTTCATTTCGTGGTTTTTCCTTTGGTTCGAGAGGCTCGTTCCTCCTAACCGACTATTGTATTTCTGTTTTGTGGTATAGTGGGCCGAAATAATATTCACCCCATAAAAATGCAACTTTACCCCTGGTCTACACCATTTCTCATTGGATTCTCATTTTGGCGAAACATTTTAGCACACTGTGTTGAAAGAAAAACTGGTGAATGTCACGCTTTATTTTTATTTATTTTATGCAGATCTTTAACTTCAGAAAATTTTAAGAACGACAATATAACTTATTGTTCGAACCAAGAACAAAAAGTTCTTGTGAATTCAACACCACAGGTAATTTTGTTATAATGATTCTAGTATGGAATTCTGGTTTCAGAATTAAATATCTGTTTGAAAAATATAAATTATCGCTATTGACAATACTAACATTGTCAATTGTACAAAAATTCTATATATTAAAATCCCATATATGAAATGTTAGTTATTTTTTAAAAATTATATTTATATATTGCTGAGCAGAAATCTTAAAAGTGCACAATGAGTTAAGTTATATCAAAAGTTGTGTTGGTTTTGTTGGAACATTTTTGTGTGCCTTCTGTATTTTTTTCCAAAAGAACTTAACTCATATGATTTTGGTAAGCTAGATAAGCACTATTTAGCAAGTTAACTCATTTACCAGGACCAAGTGTGAGAGCATGCAAAGTTACAATTACTTGAACCAGAAGCAGTAGAACATTTGAAAACGTCTTGAGTGACTATGAAGAATCTAGCAATAAACAAGACGCCAAAACTAGTTTGCAAACCGCAAATATAGACAGCAGTACTGAGAGTAATAAGGTTTTCTGGATTTTGACATAAGCATTACTCTTGAAATAATAATATTCAAACTATTTTTTGAAAAATCAAATTTGTACGTAAAAAGTTCCCACTACATTTCTTCCAATCATTAGCAAGTGCCAAAAGTTAGAAGAAAACATGCAAAATTACAAAATATTTCACAGAAATTTTAATTTTTTGTTTCTTGATAAGTTTGTGATTTAAAAAAATGTAACAACACTAAAAAAAAGTAATAAATCAAAGTTTCACATCGATAAGCAAGATATATGGTCAGGGGCGGATTATCAAATATGCAATATAGGCAACTGCCTATAGGCCCTGCAACTTTGGGGTGGCCCCAATATTATTATTTTTAAAAAATTATTTTCAGGGCTTCCATTTGATTTACTAGAGGTGTGTTCTAGAACTTACTGAACTTAAAATCTAGTGTTGTTTAAATTCAGAACATTATTTTTGGAATATTTTTAATGTTTTCGAATTTATTAGCAGATTAATGGGTCACATTTCAACAGTCCTGGGATACTTTGCATTAAAATATTTAAATTGTATTGAAAAGTTTTGTAATTTTTTAACCATTTTATTTTAAATTACTTTTAAATTTCATTTTTTTTATACTCGAGATTTAGAACTTTTTTTTTTTGAAGATTATCTGCAAAGAAATGTTTTATTTCAGTTTTTCATATTGTTTGTTGCTCAAAAACTGCTTATTTAGATATTAAATTTAAATAAATAAAGTTATCTGGTTTTGGAAGTTGGTTTGAGGGACACAAAAACTTACATTGCCTATACTGCTCTCCTGAGCTTAAAAGGCGTATCTCAATTTTTTTCAGTTTCAGATTTTTCCTACTTAGTAATGTTTGTGAGATGCCTGACATTATTCCTAAACAGTAAAGCCGTATCTTATTAAAAAATAGCAGAAAACTACTAAAGAATTATGGGTATGTTATAAAATTAATGCAGTGCATTTTTCTGACTCTACCAGTAACTGTTGCTGCTGGCGAGAGGAGTTTTTCGAAACTGAAACTGATTAAAACATATCTGCGATCTAGCACATTGCAGGAGTGACTAGTTGTTTGGCAACCATATCAATTGAACAGGACATTCTGCAGAACATTTATATTGAGAATATTATGAAAGATTTTGCAGATAAAAAGGCAAGAAAAGTGATCATGTGAAGAAACTTTATCATACTGTGTAAAAAATCATACATTTAAAAAGTAAATTGGATCAATACATTATTTTAGTTTCTGTGAGACTTCCTTATATTCTTAAATATTTCTGAAATTAAAAAATTCTGACAAGTCATATTTACCGGTAAAACATACATATCTCTAAGCAAACTTCTGTCGGAAATTTAAAATACAGACAGTATAGAATTTAAAAATTATCTTGGTTGGGGGGGAGGGGCGCCAAATTATTGTCTTGCCCGGTAGGTAAAATTACCTTGGGCCTCCTCTGGTAACTAGAATTTATATTATCAGTCTAGTAATGTTTGTACCATAGAAAACCTGTAGTTTAATTGTCACTTAAACCGGTGTCGCTACAACAAATTCTAACTGTATTTTGGTTGCAGACAAATTTTAAGGTTCTGGATGGGTGTTGCAGATTGATACAAAAGTTTTTGCTACTGGCTACTATGCAACTTGAAGACAGACTTCTGTTCACGGATTAGTCAATTCCAGAGGCCAGATTTCAAGTCGTGAATAGCTGGGATGCCATTTATGTATTAATTAATCAGTCGAAAGTCAAGTGCTAGTTCATAGAGTCCAATTTATTTACTGTTTGTAGGCATTCATTTTTATGAATGTGGGGCCTGCTTGAGTGTGTAAGAGAGCGAGCATGCAAGTACTTTACCCCAGACCTGGCTCAGCTCTCCGCTGCCCTGTATAGTGTACAATTCCATTAACAGGATTTCAGACAGAAACCTGCCAAATCTTGGCACCAGCATCAATTTTTTTGTTATGCTTTGTTTGTGTAACACAAAGTAGTCCAAGTTCCAAGCTTGGTGACAATTGGGACACTGCTAATGGAATGGTACCTAGTGTGGAGATTGTAAAGAGATCTGCAGGAAGCTCTGATTATCTTCTAGATAAATTTTTTTCTCTGTCCTTTTGTGTATCACTTCTTGTATGATGATACAAGGCTTTTTGGATTTCTTTCTAACAGTTGGAGTCAAGAATTGATTACTTTTACTGACACATCTTTTCTTCGTACTATTTGAAAAAGATGCGACAGATTTTTATGTCTGACAAAAATTCCATGATAAAGAAAATGACATGGGATTTTTATCTAGCTATAATTTAAAGTTAGAATAGTAAAGATCAATAAATGTAAATAAAAAATGTTCAAAATATAAATTTGCTGCACATGGAAAAAAAGGCAATTTTAATGTTTATTAGTTGTACGGAGGCTTCGTGCATTTTTTTTATTTTGAAATAAAAAAAGGCAGTCGTATGTTGTTTTCTTTATTACTGAATTTTAAAATATATTTCCATATAGTTCAACAGTAAATTATGAACTATTTTACTCCTATAAATTTAAATAATTTTCTCTAAAATTTTTTTATAAGAAACTGAATATCATCAAACAAAAGTTTTGAATCTTTCCAAGTTCATCAGGGACGTGGCGAAGGTCTCACATCTGGGGGGGTGCGAGATCCAAAAAATGCCGACTCTCATGGATGAAAAGACTTAAAAGACAAATATTTTTATAGTGCCTAATATACATACATGTTCCTGCTATGATGCATAATATCATTTTCAATGTTGGGGATACGAACTATCTAAGGGCTCAAACAAAGACAAACGACCTACCTTCAAATATCACATTAAAATAATAAAGACAAAATTTAGCTCAGCAAAAGCACGATTTTATTCCCTCCTCGGTAGGAAGTCCTAACTCTCGATGGAAAATAAACTCGTCCTCTATAAATCACTTTTGCGACCATTCATTAGCTGTGCTTTTCCAATGTATGTGTGTGGGTGCAACCCATCAGAAAAACTGGGAGCACTGCAAAAAAGATATCACAAATATCCTCAGAAACTAAATTTATTCGTAAAGATCTAAAAAGCAAAACCATTTGGGATTTATTTAAAATATTTGAGCAAAATGGATAATAGATATTAACGAAGCCGCAAGACAGATTTCAGTGCATGACCCTAGTACAGGAACAGACGCAGAGCAAAGCGCTCTTTAGAAGCACCCTCACCTCAAGACTTTCTGAATCGCCATATAGCCTGATTTAGCCAATATAATCAAAAGGACATATCAGCAATATAGTACAATTTTATTAATATAAATTATTGCATTATCACTATAATTACTTTGAACTGAATTTTATTTCTCACCATCATTAAATTCAATTAATCATAAATAATACATTCTGATACATAAATAATATACATACATATAATATTTAAATAATATGAATAATAATCAATCCTTAGGCGCTTAACATATCATGCCACTAAAATTTCATTCATAGATGTGGAAAATAAAAAAAATCACAGTCTAAAAGCTCCCTCCATTGGTCATTTGTTATTACTGAAATAATTATTGTAATTCAGGTATTTAAAATATTATGAAAAAAACATATCAAAATGTTAATTTTTTAAAATATGCAAACTATAAAAATATCAATTTTATTAATCTTTAATTTTTTACATTTAAAATTTGAGAATTATTTTATTTAGAATCAAAAGTTAGAAATGTTTCTACAGAGTCGGTATTTGGCCAAATCATTATTCGTTGTATCACTAATCTCGGTGTTAAAAAAAAACTGCTTCTAAATTCAACTCAATTTGAATTTCAGTTTATTATTATTATATACACGACATTGGAACGGAAAAAGGTTATTTTATTTCTCAGCCGAGTACTTGAAAAATCGTAAACATCCGCAAATATATATGCATAAATTTGCAGAATTTTTTTACATCTATTAAAACAAATCATGTTAAATAAGCAAATAATTAATGCAACAAAAAGCAATGTAAAATAATGAAAAGCAATGCAACTTGCCTAATTCGAAGCTAATTTAGAAAATATTTGTGTAAAAGTGAATACAGCATGAGAAAACGGTAATTTTAACTAAAAAGGGCAAAAAATATCTATTTGTTTAAAATTTAACACCTTTAATAAAGAATACATAATTAATAAATAAACAGTGTGAAATTTTAATTAACAAAGTAATAATATTTATTGATATTTTTTAAATAAACTTACTTAAAACTTAAATTTAAAATAATTCAAAAAAGTGAGAAATATTTAATTGCTGTTTTGATTGGATTCTCGAGTCAATAAAGAACCTTAAAAAGTTATTTATTCACGATCGATGAGCATACTAAGTAAGAACGAAAGCAATTTAGAAATATAAAAGAATTTTCAATTTTCATTCTTGACATATAAGTAAGCAAAATGAATTCGAACTACAGATTATATTTAGGCATTATGCATATAGAAAGTTTAAGGAAATAGAGAAAAAAAATCGAATTACTTACGAATTCGGATAAAAAATGTTTGAATTAACCAAGTTCCACAGTAATAATAATGATTTAAGTCAACTATAGTAAAGTAAGTTTGGGTGTATGCAAATCGCACTGTACTATCAGCTACACTCCTGCTTCCTAGATTGAGATTTCTTTACGACTGTTCAAGGATAGTGTCCATTCGAGTTTCCTGTCCAATAAGAAGTTAGGAGGGTTTGTGATGCAAAAACAACTGCATTCCCCCGAGCAGTTATCCGATCTATCGGTCTACTTCCACCCCTTTTTTTCACGAATGGTGAAAAAACTATGAAATTACAGGATTCTCTTAAGCTGTCCTGCTCGTAAAGGCTTCCAGGGTTTAAAAGAAATTATTTTGTGTAGTTGTTTCCTTACGTGGTATATTTCAATGTTACTCGACATAATTATCAAGATTTTGGAAGAGAAATGCTTATATTTTACATAAGAGAAAGAACGCCCCCCAAAATGAGAGCTAGATATATTTTTCTAGCATTAAACACGTAGACGCACAAAAGAATATAATAAAGATGTTACAGAAAGATTAAAAATATATGAGAATTTTTTAAAATCAAAAGTGAACATATCCATTTTACAAAATTGGTTTTAGAGGTGGATATTTTTAGTTTTTCTAAAGAATTAAGAACTTTGGGTAATTTTACAAAGGGAAAAAAAAAAAGTTATGAGACAAAATGAATGATACTGCAACCTCGTATAGTTGGGCACTCAGATGAGAAAATTGTAACAAAAACGCCTTTTAGAAAAAGCGTATATGTTCACTTTTGTCAGAAAGCTCCTCATATGCAGTTCTTCAAAAACATTTAACCTTTCATTTTTAAAGATACTTTTTTTATGGCCATCTTTTCTTTTGAAATCTAGGGAATGCACATTTTTAATAGCGAAAAAGGAATATAAAAAGTTTCCAAACATTATTTTCAAGCAATAATTTGTTGCTGAGGTCAGCGGCATAAGATTGTGACATTTCTTAAAATTCCTGAAACAGTTTAGCATTTGAATAATGTAATTATTATTAGCAGCTAATTACTTTACATATTTTAAGAGGCTAAATTTTACACTCTCAGGATTGAAGATGATTCAATGCAATCACTAAATGTTACTGCTAGTCAAATTTCTTTCTGTATAAAAAAAAAAAAACGATAATAGAAAAAAAATTTATAGTAAAGTTGGAGAGAAAAGAAATTAATTCATATAAGCTTAGCAAGGAAAGGTTAAAATATGCAGCTTTTGAATGTTATTCAGTTGGCTGTAATAAATGATAGTAACCGCATAATTAAAACAAATGTTCACTTGAAAGAAACTGTTTCACGCTGAGTTAATATTCGTCTCCTGTTGTATAATAAATCGCATCATTATGGCTTGTACATCAAATTAAGAAAATTTTTATATTAAATAATTGTTTTTATAAATATATGATGAAAGCCAACATACTAAATGAATGTTATTAAAAAATTGTTAGCATCTCTCAAAGTTTTCTTAAATCTATATTATAAAAAATTTAAGTAATTATTGATTCCTTTTTTATGTCGTGGAAAATTTTTCATAAATGTTTTCTTATATTTAAAAATATAAAAATGATATGCAAAATAAGCTCGGAGTAAACATTAAAATTTAAACTGTCATTTCATTTTTTTAATAATTGTTACTCAATTCTTCTATCGAATTAATGTTATTTTTTAAATTCTAAGATATTAAGAAAACGTAGTATTGATATTTTCTCTTTTAAATCATCTGAAAAGAAAAAGTAATAAAGACTTAAGATAGATGAGGATATTTGAATTAAAACCTCTTTACTTTCTCACATACAAAAAAAAAGAATTATAAACCCCAAAAATTTCGATTGATTTTCTACTTTAGAGTCCCCGATTACGAAAAAACCCCCCTTTTTTGGAATTATATGTCTGTCGCTCCGTCCGTCTGTAAACACAAGCCGATTTCGGGGTGTAGTCATTTTGTCGGCAATATCGACTTGCCGTGGTCTCCGATTTCAGGGTAATAAAACTCGGCAGTTTAGACCTTGTGTCCAAGAACTTGCAGGGAAGATGACACTTTTATTAGGGAATACTCTAGAAAGTCTAGGGAAGAACACTGCTACAAAACAGAGACATCTCGTTTCTTTATTTTACTACAGAAGGGAAAATTTGCCTGAACCCCGGGCAGTTAACAATAGTCTTTATCACCAGGACATACATACCCCTGAACTCGGAGTCGGAACGGCTCCCTGTGGGTGACAACAATGGTCTGCAAGAGAATTTAAAAACCAACTTAGTAAATAAAAGTTCACTTTGTTTTTTTAGCGTTTCAATAAAAAATTCTGCAAATGTCGTGAATACGCAGAATAAAGTAATACGTTTGATTACTTTTTCAAAATTTGCCGACTCATTAGTCAAATTGCCGACTTCAGAAAAATTTGGGGGGGTATTACACCCCCCCTACCCCCCCTTCGCCACGTCCCTGAAGTTCATGTTAGAATTTTAGAATTATCAGAAAGTTTGATCATTTATATATATAATATATATATATATATATATATATTTGCTGTAGATTTTACAGATTTGTATTTTTATTTGAAAAATTGATTGTTTATTTCAACTAATGCAGCTGTGAGGTTTTTGTTTTTAAATTATTCAGTCAAAATTTTACATTTGTATCTGCCTAGTATTACATATTATTCATTTTAAGAAAATAAGCTAACAGCTTCAAATTTTTGAAATGTATAATTTTACATGAGTGCATTTATGAAGAGAAATAATTTTTAATTATGTGCTGTTCAAAATAGTTAATTTTTATCAATATTCTGTTAAAAAATAAATTGTTTTATCATTATATTAGGTAATTGTATTCTTTTATTCATTATTTTTAGCCATACTTTTTTCTTTGGTTTTTGAAATTACAAAATAAGCATTTTTCCAATAGATGTTTTATTTCTCAAATGTGTTATTTGCTTTTCAAAATTTATATAATATATGTCAATATAAACTATTTAATGATGAGCATTTAAACAGTTATGAATTTGTTGACAATAAAAATGGACACTGGAATCAATCAATCATTACTGAATATGTTTTATTTGTATATTTATCTGAAACAAATTCACTCTTCATGAAATATTTGGTGAAATTAAAAAACATTAAAGTATCCACAATGTTTTAGTTTAAATTTTATATCAAAAGTCAGCTTAATAAAACATGAATTTTAATGATTATCTAGTGTGATAGAAATATCACATGGTAAACAGAAATAAATTATATATTATTACTTCTTAATTAAGATAAATCGTTTCATAAAATATATTGGCAGTGAATTCTAAATTTAGTTATTTGTAAAGTCAACAAAATTTTGTATTGAGTGTTTTTGGTTACAGGTTGTAAAATTAAAAAAAAATATTTAATAATAGTTAATTTGTATTTGTTTTTGCATGTTTATTATTGTCACTCATTTTGTTGATAAATAAACTGCTGATATGTAACTTAAAGAGTTCCACATAATGAGCATTGCATAAATTTTGACACACTAGAATATTCTAAAGGTGATTTATCAGAGACGATGGGGGTGGGTTTTGGAGGTGGCATGAGGTCTGCTCAAACCAGGCATCTGCCTGTGGTGCCAGAGTCCTAGGTGGCGCGAAAGCAGGAGTGTGAAGGGAAAAAGAAATGTTGTAATAGACTAAAGAAATAAAGCCATATATTTTTAAAATTTATTGAATATATTATTTTAGTTTCAATAAGACAACTATATAATCATAAATTTAGTTAAAGTTTAAAAATTCTAACCATAATATTATTAACCTCTTCCGGTAAAATTACATGTATAGCTCGTCATTGGTTTTTCATGCCATACAGCACAATGACGAGCTATACTCATCATACGACTAAAGTTACTGTTGAATATGATAATAAATTTGGTTTAAAATTTCTAGTGTACTGAATCCGACAGTACTTGTATTACTTATGTTCATATCGTAGATTACTATCATATATTGTTTACTTTTAGAATTTCTTGGTACAAGTCATGGCCAAATTGTTGTTAGTCAGTGGGATTTCATTCTTTTAAACATTTAGTGTGAACACCGGTCCGGTCAACATATATTTTTACTAAAGGAAACATGTTGTGAAGTAAACACCTTATGGAAAGAGTATTGCAGACTATGAAGATCAAGGTGATTGGAGAGATTCTGAAGAATCAGAAGAAATAAGCATACATTTACCTGATACTCAAAATGAAACTAATGATAGTGAAATATTAACAAAAAGACGAAAATGTGCTAAGTGATTAATAAGTGATTCTAGTGAATGCTCTGGAGTCGTAGACACATCATCAGAAGAATGGATTTGGAAGGAAATAGATAATGTGCCTGAAATAAAGAAATTTATGGGAGTGCCTGGCGTAAACGCTCCAATTTTGCGAAAATTAGGCACTAATCCGAAGTCATTAGAGGATTTTGAAGAAGTGTTGAATATAAACTTTTGGGAAATATTATCAACGGGAACTAATAGGTACGCGGAACAAGAAATGAATAAAGTAGATTGTCCAAGCAAGAACCTTGAGTACCATACATTGAGGACTATTAAAGTGTTGCTTTGTTTTTTTAATATTACTGTTTTTGATATTCTACAACAAATTACAATTATATCCATATCAATAATATAATTTTAATTAACAATATGTAAGAATTATAAAATGAAAAGTTTTTTTAAGTAAAAATTAAATGGTTATTTCATGCATATTTCTAGTAAAAGTTTATTTGACGTTTAGAATGAATGTAGACATTATAGAATTAATATATATATATATATATATGTTGGTTGAGGGGGGGGCACTATATTGTTTCCTTTGCCCGATTGGTAAATTTACTTCAGGCTGCTTCTGGTGGGTTGTTAGTTCAGGCATAATCCTTTGTACACCTGTGTCTAGTCCGACTCAATATTCTTAAGCCATTTGTTTTGCTTAAGTTCAAAGATGATAAGTATAAATTCTTATTTCAACTGAGGCAATATCAACCTCTTTTACATACTACTTCATTGGCCAACAAATTAAACCTGTGTTGTATTTGCCCCCCCCCCCCCAACTAAATCGATGCTCAAAGGGACAACAGAACATCATTGATATCCTTTTGTTCAAAAGAGTTAGTTGTAAAGAACCACAAAATTGTAAAAAATTGATTATTATTTTCTAGGAATTAAATTGATCAATTTTGCTTTTCAAAGAAGTTAAGATTTGTATGTTAATAGTTATACATTGAATAATTTTTTTGGAGCACAAAAGGTTAAGAGTACTTATCTAGAATTTTCATTCTACTTACTTTTCAAATTTGTATCAAATATTACATTGCTGAAAAATAGCAGAATTTCTATTTCAGTGTATGAAATAGCAGAAATATTGTGCAATAGAAGTACAGTAAATTCTCGACTATCCGACATTCAAGTATCCGGAAACCTCAACTAACTGGAAAAATGAGAAAATGAGTTATTCTAAAAATTATTCACCTGTGTGCCAAAATTTAGCATGCGTATTTCTGGGATGCAACATACGCTACGCATGGAGGGGCATAGAAGGAAAAAAAAGCAATATACAGTACTGCTATATCATACTATACTGCTATATATAGTATAAGTAAAACACAGATTTGTTTTGTGGCAGGGGGTTCAAAAGCAGAAGCGAGAACCCCCCCCCCAAAATAATAAAAGGTCCTCACCTTTCGCCGAAAAACGAGACCTAAAAACGAAATAAACAACAATAACAAAAAAAGAAAGTAAAGGGACAGAAGCGGTATAAAAAAAAAACGCCCCCCGGGGGGGGGGGGTACTCCAGATTGGTAAGTCTCTTTCTTTTCCTTTATTTATTTACTCTCCGAATACGTAATTTGTGCGGGAGAATTGGAGGCACGCGTATTGCGCAATAACCCTTGTGATTTTTTATAAGATAATTAATTAGTTTTGATATTCAATCTGGGATTTGTTTCTGATCACTTAAAAGAGTTTAATTATGCTTGCTGAGTAGAATATTTTTCAGTTTTGTTGGCTATTTTTATATATTTATATTTTTACAATCTATATATTTACGGTAAAAATTCGGCTACAGATCATACTTTTTTTTTCCATCATCAAAATGTTAAATTAAAATCTTCATAATATGTTTTGTAAATACAATGTTATGGAAGATACAGAAGTGTTCTTGAAAATTATATTTAATTCATATTTCAAAATGACAAAAACAAATTATTTGGCCGAAAAAAATCTAAAAAGAAAGGCTACAATCTACCCCCCCTCCCCATTTTTCCCATCACTCTCAACTATCCGAACTTTTTGGGTATCCGGAAGTCTGCGCTTCCCGGACATCCTGGTTTATTAAGCTTTTACTGTAATTTCTTTTATATTAGTTTATTCTTTTATTAATTCTTTTATTTATATTATTATTTGCTGTTATTGTATTATCTATATTATATTTGTATATATTTTTTATTTTATATATATCTCGTATTATTATTTCTATTTTTCTTTTTATTCTTAATTTCTTATTATTAATTGTGTGTTTCAAGTACTATATATATAACTTGTTATATTTTTAAAATTCTTTTATGTTCCTAGAGTTCATTCTTCCTAAATTTATATTTATTGTATTCAAATTCTGTTTTATACTTTCTTGATACTGCTAGAAAAGTAAGCTGGTAAATTTGAAAGCCTCTGCCTAATTTGTCTTCTCCAAGTGGGCTTTGGCTTCATTCTTTTTAAATTACCCACATATCTGCTGTGAATTGATCAGGTTTCTTCTCCATGGATGTGAGTTTATTTCAATCTATTTTCAGTGTTGATCCTGGTGATATGGACAAAAAATTGACTTATCTGCAGAATGTGCAAATGGAAGATGACAGCTATGTGGATTCAAAATTTTTTTCCTTGCATCTGATGAGCCACACGAACAATCAGAATAATTCTGGTTTAGAAAATAGTCCTGGTGCTGAAGTTCCTCTAGCTGAAGTTCAAATTCCTGAAACCGGAAATCTACCTCCAGTAGCTGATGGTAGTACTACCCAAAGTGATCCTTCTGAAGTCTGTGATAATCTCCCTGTGAGTAGCTGTTGATTTATATGTGAGATTTAAAAAAAAAAGCTTTGTTCTTTTGTTTCTATTTTTAAAAGATGTGGGTTGGTTTGTGTTTTAGTGGCGCAAAAGCCACTTTTTTCACCATGCTGCACCACACTAAAAGTTAAATTTGCTTGTGACTAAAATCTAACGGTGCCAAATGGTTAGAGGCAGTTAAAAGCCATGATAAAATGTCCAAGTAATAATAATTGAGTAGAGTCTAAAAAAGCTTGTAAAAGGTGAAAAGATGTCATTAAATCAAAGGATAAAGTCCTATAGATTTTTAAAAAGGAAAAAGTTTATTATGTGGGTTTATTGCCAACCAATTTCAAGAGAGTGACTGAAGTTGTCTGAAAATAAATAAATAAATAGAAAAAAAAGGAAATGAATAGTAAAGTTTAAATCTGTTAATGCCCAGCATCCTATTTATAGGACAGTTACACTTCACTTGAATGGCTGAACGTGAAGCTCCTTTGTTTCTGTTTTAGCTATCTTAGTTCAATCTGTTTGCATTTTAAAAATCTTCTTATTGTTGTTTTAATACTGAAAACTGCATTATTTTATCAATTCACTACTCTGTTTTGATAAACAAGTACTTTTTATAATATAAATGTTCATTGTCTTTATTTTAATCAATGTGGTTTTAAAATTTTGTTTAGAATTACCTTGTATAATATAAACAAAGCAGTCACATTTCAAAAAGAATGTTTATTGTGAATTAAATGTTTTTTTTTCCCAAAGCTTATTTACTAAAGTAATATGAATACTCCTACATATTTTGTAATTTGTTTCTTCTGTAATGAATAAGATGTCTTATTAACTATATCATTATATTTACTGTTTATATTCATGGGGAACAAGATATATGTTTATTTGAAAAGTTATCGCAAATTGAGTTTAATGTCAGAAGTTATCCTAAACTCTAATGCCAAAGGCAGCATAACATCTTTAAAAAGGTTACATTGTTAAAAATGAAACTTTTTCATAGTACATGATTGGCTACATTTTTTTTAATTAAGTAACTAAAGTTTTAGTTTAAACTATTTAGGGAGTTCATAGTGCATGAACGATTACATTTTTTTCAGTATTATGTAACTAACATAGTAAAACTTTAATTGAAATTATTTTGGAATTTAAGAACTCAAGATTATTACAATGAAAATAGTCAGGAAAATGTTTTTCAGTGAGAAGTTAATCAGCAGTTTGAAGAAGGGAACAAGTATAAAAAAACTGAAACACACAGAATATATGCAAAGCATGTGTTATCATACAGGGTCATTGTTAGCTGTAGAAAAGGAACAGAAATCACTGAACAAACCACTGATATAAAGAATCTCATTTCAAGTTTGGTTTAAAAAAATAAATTAGGAAAAGCAAGAAGGGTTTTTTTTTGTTTTTCTCTGAGAAAACAGTTTTTGAATTCATTCTCTTCTTCAAATTGCCAATTCAATTTGACCTCGAAGTTTTCCTTAAAATACAGCCGTACAGAAATTTCTAATAAGTTCTCAATTGTAATTGAAAATTTTTCATGTGTGGCTTTGCTTAGCTAAAACTCTGTTTATTAGGTTCCAGACACTTTTTATTGAATCAAAAATATGTATTTTTTTTTTATCCCACCCTATTTCTCTTGTGCCATTTGTAAGTCTTGTTAACAGTGTGGGGCAAGATACCACCCTATTAAATTACTACTGTCCCGATTATAATCCTAATGTCTTTAAAAAGAATGTAGTTTTGAATTCTAGGTATGAATATATTGTTTAATGTTATTTTTAAAATAAAAGTTGTTAAATACAGTGGTGAATTCAGAGCAGTGGCGAATCCGGGGCGGGGGGGTCTATGGGGCTTCAGCCCCTCCCAGAGCTAAACCAGGATTCTTCATTTTATTTAAAATCACTACAACTGTTTGTTCTTAATTTGCTTTTCTTAAAAAAGTAATAAAAACATGACAACATTGCTTTCTGGCTTGACAGGCTCAAAAATTTTCCTAGTAATTCGACTTGTATTGTTGACACGGTCAAAAACATTTTTTTGGCTAGTTATTTCATTGTGTTTTTTATTAAATTATCGAAAATATTGTAGTGTTCTTTATGATCCTTATTGTCAGGTGAGTAAAGTTTGTAAAGTTAGAGTGTTTTGGTTTACATTAGCCATGAGGTTCGACATTCATCGTGGCAATACAAAATTTTTTATGACCTCAGCCCCCATACTCAAATCCTGAATTTGTCACTGGTTTAATATCATAATAGCTGTTTCTGTATCCTTAAAATGCATGAAAACATATATTACATCATTCTTCAGTGATCCAGTAGGTAGCAGCTTTCTATGTATTGTGAACTTGTTCTGTTACTAACTATAGAAAAATATGGATACTGGGCATTCCATGTCAAATCAATAATAAAAAAAAAATAATAAGATTTGACACCCATGGTCACCTATTTTGATTAAACTTGGCATGTTTGTTCCTTATACGGCTTTAAGTAAGCATACAAAATATTTTTGCTGTATCTCAAATAGTTTAGGATTTACAGCCTGTTAAAAATTTTCAAAATTTCACATTTTTTTTTATTGATTAGGCCTAGCAAACACAATTGGTTCTTTCATATAAAATAAGTTATCTTCCTTATTTACCAACCAATGTAGATGAAAATATTTATGAGTATACTTTTATGTATAAGGAATCCAGAAAAAAAATAAATGAAACCAGCAAGTATTTATGCATGGCCCGGAAAAATTCTGAAATATTATTTTGGAAGTAAATATGGAGTTTCACGCTAAAAGGACTGTCATCAAAAGTGAAATCAATAGTCAAAAAAATTTTTAAATTTATTATTCTAAAAGATATACTCTACCACATGCAAAAATAAAATTAATGTTTTTTTAGTCCTTCATTATTTTTACTGACTTCAAAATTAGAAATCACTTGACTCATTTATCACATATGAAAAAGAGCCTTAAAATTAAACAAAAAAAAATTATATAAATTTGGTGGTGCATAATTAAAGTAATAGAGTAGATTTATTAATTCTAATACCTGTTCAATACATAAATGTTATAATATAATTTAATTTAACCATAAAAACTATTTCTAAGCTTTAGTCAACTCGCAAGTAAATTGCTATTTCATGGAATCTTATTATAGGCAATCAAAGCATTCAAGCTGTAACAAGACTAAGTTTAACAACTAAGCGTATGCAATTTTTCTTAGTACATAATATTATTTTGTAAAGAATCTATTGTTAATACATTTTTTAATGTTTTGGAAAAATGGAGAATTGCAATTGTAGGGAAAGTTACTAAGTGATTATCATTTGTTGAATTTAGTCTACACCATACAAACTATTGGAAACTGCTTGAAACTGATTTGATTTTTTTAAAATTGAGAACAGAATCAAGTTACGAGTTAAAAACTATCAGATATGATACAAAGAATTAAAGTTGGTTTTTCTTTGGTTGCATCCTTTTAGTGAAACATGACTGGATGAATAGTGCATGAATCTGATGTCCAATAGTAACCTTGAGCCTCATCTTGTATTGTGAAAACATATTTTTACACAAATCCATTATAATGAGTGTGGTATTAACTTGTTCATCTTTTCTACTAATTTACGAATGAACTCGCCTGATGAGCTTGAGCACCACATCATAGTCATCTTAATTTTGACTCAAAATTGGACAAGGTTATCTTTTGATGGGCACTGGTCACAATGCCTCAGCATACATTCTCTTCCTACTCCTTCACAAACAGTTTATGTTATAAGTTCTTTACAATCCTCTTCAGTATCTGCTTCGTAAATCAATAAAATAACATTTTGATGTATTGTGCATATACACCAAGCATGTGCTGTATACTGGCTCTAGCCAAATCACACCACTTGGATTTGAAAGAACAAAATTTTGGAAGGCCTATTTTTCAAGTTAAATTGGGTATTCCAATTTAAAATTTGAGCATAACTCCCCAAGATTAAATAAAACCAAATGTTTTCTCTCGTATAATTTTCTTTTATATGCTCACCATATCCTTCATCCCTAACAAAATTCTAGATTTTTTCATCAATCTGATAAAACTGTTTTGCTAATTCAATAGTTCCAGGACTCAACTGTTTCCCATGGCTACAAGATTAGTTTTTGAGCCTTACAAACACAATTATCAGATATGTCGAAAGTCTCTTATTTTTCTTCTAGACCACTTTAGTGAAGCCAGAATTGTCAGCATTTGAATCTGTTTTTTTCCCCTTCTTAATTCATTTTTAATTATAAATATGAGCTTGTCCAGATTTTCAGTTTTTTTTAAATCACATTTTTTTCCCAAGTCAGTTTTTCCTCTGTCAAAGTAAATTCAAGTACAGTTTAAATTTTTCCTTTTACATTTTCATGTACTCTTTTTAGAATTTTTTTATTGTAAGATGATCTGATATGTTCACCAAGGGCATGTAACTTCATTGGAGAACATCCAATTTCATGGAATGAAGAATTATAGTTCATCATTCACATTTCTTTTTTTGTAACACTTAATCAATAATAAATCCCACATCATGAACTTCACCATCTTGGTATTTAAGTTATTTTCAACATTACTCTCATCAATTTTTTCGATTTTAAATATCTTGTTCCTACATCTCAAGTCATAACTTGATTGTGTTCTCAATTTAAAAGAATCAAATCAGTTTCAAGCAGTTTCCAATAGTTTTCAAAAAATGATAATCACTTAGTAACTTTCCCTACAATTGCAATTCTCCATTTTTCCAAAACATTAAAAAATGTATTAACAATAGATTCTTTACAAAATAATATTATGTACTAAGAAAAATTGCATACACTTAGTTGTTAAACTTGGTCTTGTTACAGCTTGAATGCTTTGATTGCCTATAATATTCCATGAAATAGCAGTTTACTCGTGAGTTGACTAACGTTTAGAAATTGTTTTTAAGGTTAAATTATATTATAGCATTTATGTATTGAACTGGTCTTAGAATTAATAAATCTACTCTATTGCTTTAATTATGCACCACCAAATTTATATATACTTTTTTTGTTCAATTTTAAGGCTCTTTTTTATTTGTGCGGGATGAGTCAAGTGATTTCTAATTTTGAAGTCTGTAAAAATAATGAAAGACTTAAAAAACCATTAATTTTATTTTTTGCATGTGGTAGAGTATATCTTTTAAAATAGTAAATGAAAAAAAAATTTGATTATCCTTTTCACTTTTGATGATAGTCCTTTAGCGTGAAACTCCATATTTCATTTCTAAAATAATATTTCAGGATTTTTCTTGCCCATGTATAAATACTTGTGGGTTTCAGTTATTTTTTTTCTGGATTCCTTATACATTAAAGTATACTCATAAATATTTTCATCTACATACATTGGTTGGTAAATAAGGAAGATAACTTATTTTCTATGAAAGAACCAATTGCGTTTGCTAGGCATAATCAATAAAAAACGTGAAATTTTGAAAAATTTTAACAGGCTGTAAATGCTAAACTATTTGAGAAACAGCAAAAATATTTTGTATGCTTACTTAAAGCCATACAGGGAACAAACATGCCAAGTTCTAGCAAAATCGGTGACCATGGTGTGGTTGAATTGACATGGAATAATGACCCTACTACTAGGCTTATAGTACATAAAAGTCGCATGCATGAAAACATGCATAAAGCTAAAAAAAAGTATAAATACAAATTAGCATTTGTCTTGTGGGAATTGAAGATCAGTCACGATATTTTTCATTTTTGAAAATTCCTTATTCTAATCATAATAAATTTTTCTTTTTTCCTTCATTAGATGGATTCTGGTAAGCATTCCGAAAATCCATCTATTTCCATTGTTAGTGACATACCTAATGAAGAGAAAAACAAAGAATCTTGTGAAGTAACACCTATTTCAAGATTCTCAGAAAATTTATCATCCACAGTCTGTTCTACACAGAGCAACATTCTATGGTACTGGAATGATGTCAAAAACAGTCAGTACTCAGAAAAAATGTTAACAGACACTCACATTCCGGATGGATGGATTAAAAGGCCTCAAGTACTAACTGAAGAAGAAAGACTGCAAAAAATTTTGAAAGAAAGGATGCATCTCAAAGAAAAAAGGAAGCGGTATCGAATGAACATGAGCCCCGAGAGACGGACTGAATTTTTAGAGACTGAAAGGGAACGTCTAAAAGCATATCGGTTAAAAAAGAAAGCTACAGAAACGTCTGGGGGTATATGATGTGAATTCTGTTAGTGTTGATCAATGATGATGAATGTTGTGGATTGTTGTTGAATTATGTTATATTTACATTTTATAAAAAAGTTTATGAAGTTTAGGTTATGTATGTAATAAATTAGGAATATATCTTTATATATACACATATATTGTAAAAATTGTCTTTAAAATTTGTTTTTATGATGCTATTGTTAAACTGAATGTAACCTTCTTAAGTTTACCTGGTGCTAATTAACTTTTTGTTATTAAGCATATTATCATAATTTAAATTTCTGTTCATACTATAAAAAATTCCACACTATTAATTTTTGGTTAACTATGGAATAGCCTTTTCACTTTTATGTAATAATATAGACTGGAAAAAGATAATTTATTGCTTGTTAGCTTACATAATAATGGCTTATAATTTTTGCAAGAGGCTCTGATATTATCATTTAAGATCAAAATTCGTAATTTCCATTGTCAACATCTAGCACAACTTATTCACTTCAACTTAATTATATTTATCTATCCATTTAATTTAACAAATATTTATTTTATTCATATTTAAGTTCGTTTTTCTGTGGTCTTTCTATGTATTTAATCTGATGTGGCATGGCTGAATTAGATTCTTGAGCCCCAAAATCCAAACTAACCTAAATTCAGTCAATGTATCTGATTCTAAAATGCATGCAGAAAGTGTCTCAAGTAATCAAAATTTACCTTTATATAACGAACATAATTCTTAAAACTGTTTGAAACAATTAAAAATTATGTAAATTTTTAATCTGGAGAAATGGATTTTTCAGTAATTTTCCTATTGTTCAGAGGTCTACATTTGTATGACTTTTGCTGCAATTTTTTAAAATGAAAATCATTTAACTAGCGGAATACAAAATGCCTATTTCTTCCCCAACTAATCATCTAATTTCAGTAGAAATTCAGTTTAACATAACTCTGGTTTTAAACCTTATGTGATAATTGAAATCGAAAAAATCATACACAGATACAAAAAAAAAAAAAATGTATATAAAAAAGTAGTGTCATCTGCATCATGAAGAAAATGTATCAAATTATATACACAGTGAATTATTTATTTATATGTTCTTGTTCTTTATTTTGTTGTAAATTTTATTGTTGGATGTAATTATATTGTTCCGAAGGACAATAAAGCCTGATCTCTGTATAATTTGAATGATTTAATTATATTTAATTCAAGATGTTTCAAAAATTAGTATTAGTTTCCCTTAAGAATGACATTTACATACCTTAAGTATTTTTTAAAAAGTTAATTTCTATCAGTTCTTTAATAAAGTTGAATTATTTTTTATTGAACACAATTTTCTTTCATTTTAAAATTTTATTTCAACCACATTTGTTTCTTATTATGGATTAATAAATCTATCTTATATACCTTTCTTTTTCCTTAATCTTTCTGCAGCGATATTCAGATTTGTCCAAATTCTATTTGAGCAATTATTCTTGAATGTAATGCAGTGAAAGGTAAATCAAATTTTTTCAACAAAGATTTTTTTTTTTATTATAGGTTATGCAATTATCATATTTTTATTTTTCAGCTCTTTATGTTGTATCAATGTATGATTATTTTATAAATTATTCTTCTGATAAATATATAGGATTGTTTGAAATGTATTCTGTATTCAGTAAGGGCTACATTCATTCGAGAATGCGTTTTCTTTGTAATTTGTTCTAAAAAACATTTGCACTGTTTACTTAAAATTTATTAGTCTATCATTTTCAAACTAAACATTAACATCTGAAAAATCTAATAAACTAACACACATATCACAATAAAGAAAATTAATTACACCAAAATTTATACAACATAACTTCCATAAAGGTATAGTTGAATATTACAACATGGATGATTAAGTATGAATTAAAATTATATATTTCAAAAACATTTCAATTATATCTTTACACCATATGAATAATTCCATACTGAATAAATACATTTACATGGAAAAAGAAAACACTATCTGGACAATATAAAAATGTACCGCATAAAAAGGACTTAAAAAACTTTATTTTAAAATAATGTGATGAATTGCTTGAAATAATTTATGGCAAGATAAATTTTATGATGGATTAAATACTCAAAAAATATACAGGCGATTGACAGCTTTATGTATCGTCTATGAATTAATTTGTTAACATGATAGATAAGAAAAATTAAGAAACCACAGAAGTTGGTCATTTTCCTGAAATATTCCATAATATATATTTGATAAAAATAGTTTCATTTATTTATATTTTCACATACATTTTTACAGTATTATTCTACTTTGTAGTAAGCATTGAATTCATGCATATTAATTATTATTAATTGTGTTTTAAATATACTTTTTCATTAAAAAATCACTTAACAGAGCTAAAGAACCTAAGAAAATCTAAAATTAATCAGTTAAATATACATCAATTCCTCTATGGTCAATAGATTTATAAAAATGGAAAAAGATGGAACCTAATATGCTATTTTAGAGATAAAAATTTTCACTAATTTAGCTTTTTGAATTGCATTTCACTTTTCAAAACTAATGAGCAGGTTTCTTGTATAAGAACAAACAGAAATTAAAAGAAATGAGATATAACATCTCTCATTATAGTCAAAATGCTAATTTATTTACATGGCTATGAAGATGGGACATTGGTTCATTAACACTGACAAACAAAACATTTCTTTCATTACATTTTGATGAAATGTAGGTTAGAGAATTTGAATAATGTCTTTGTATTAGAATTAATTACCAATCATGCCATCAGGTAGAACTACTGAAATTTTACTGGGGAAAAAGAATTATGTAGTAGTTGGAGAGTTTGGGGACTGGCATAGAAGATATGGCGTATTAATTAGCCATGAAAAGTAAGTATCACTGTAAATTTTTTTTTTTTCTTATAAAAGATTCACACAAAGAGCCTCGAGTAATCATTTCAACAATATGATTGTTATTTTTAAAATTCTTTTAAATTTCAAATACGACTTCAATTATTCGTTTTGATTTGAAATATTTTTCATTTATAAATATATGAAGTTTTGACTAGTTGAGGGAATGCAATTAAATAAACATATTAATCACACTTATGAGGAACTACTAATACCCATAAAAATATCTGTAAATAAATTTAAATGCCATTAGGATATAAGTACCTTATTTCAAACTTTTAAGGAAGACTAAGGATAAGAAAAATTCCTTTTTTTTGTTTTGGAATGCTTAATTATAGAATTTTATGAAATGATAAGTTTCCTTTTTTCATTTTAGAGCTTTGGAGTTAATTTCTACTTGTAATTTCCCTGAATTGTATTAAATTAGTGAGATGTTTTCTATTATACATGGAATCCAAATTAATGAAAAGTTAGCTTTTAAAATATTGTTTTACTCAGACATATTACGGCATTAAAGACTGCACTGAAGAATTCTTTTATATATTTGGTTTTTACTGTAATTTTGATACTTAATTTATAATGATTTTCTTCTATGAAATCCTTTTATTCTGTTTAGTTAATCATTTCATAAAATGGGAGAAATTATTTATGAAATGAATATGTTAGCAGTTGTTAATATTTATTATAATATACATTTTATTCTTATATAAAACAAACTATCTGCTGCTTTCAATTTATTGTTTTTTTCCGTGATAATTAAGAAATGTTAACACATTTTCTAAATGAAAATTTATTAGTGATAGTTCAGTGTTTTCCAGCATGTCATTTAATGTAGGCTCTTATCTTATACAATACATTAAAATCTGTACATCAAAAGGAGAATTATAATATTTTATTATAGTTGGAATCGTTTTATGGAAGTCCAATGGGCATGATTTTTGTTCCAATAATAAAAGCTGTACAATAATATGTTGCCAAATGTACAGAAATTATTATAAAATAATTGGAAAAATTTAATCACTAAAAACTGCAAAGATTAACTCAAATTTCTTCTCACAAGAAAAAGAAAACTTCTAATTATTTCTCTCTTAGGCATGGCATTACTAATATCGAATTGATAACTTTTACCAATGGCCAATTAATTCTAGTAAATCTACAAAGCATACAGTATGGGTTCTGTACTCTTGGAACATGTCATAACAGTGGCTGTTTCTTTATGGTTGTCATACGAAGGTATCACTGAAATATCTCTGATGAAGGAAAAACTATCCACAAATTACGGACCAGTAAATCTTAAAAGACATGAACTTTTACTATATCGCACCAGTAACAATCGTTTTTCAAAGTTGTATTAACCCATTATATTCAAAATTTTCATGATCATGTTCAGAAATGAAAGATGGCATTAAACATCAAAATAACATGTTCTAACCTAATATTTAATTGTCTTAGCGGTAAGCAAAAGTCATACACCAATACATTGCTGCAACTTTTTCTCTTCTGTGTATCCACCACTAGGTGTCAGAAAAATATTCCACTATTTTTGGCAAACATGTTCACGCATGTCTTTTTCAATTTGCCACACTATATGAATAAAGATTTGTTAAACTTTTTCACAGATGACTCCATTTCCTTTCAATAAAAATCTATAGCCACCCAGCACCAGCGTAACGAAGGTAAGTGGACTCGGGGCATAATACGATTTTTTCGTTCTCGGTATCTAACCAAATGTAAATGCTCCCCGGGGCGTGCTATTATTTTTTCGTCCCTTAACATCAGTGGCGCAGCGACAGTAAGTGGCGCCTGAGGCATAACAAGACTTTTTTGTGGCGCCGCGGCCAGCGGCGCCGTTAATGGGTTGGAATGTGTAAATGGCGCCGGAGCATGGTTTTATTTTTCCGCCACTTTATCAGAATTGGCTTATTAGCATAAGATATTGTACGTTATCTCCACGACGTTGCTTGATATTCTGAATGTCGTACACTATCATGAAGATATCGTAAAAATATCATGGATCGTCTTGTGCTCTTAGGAATAAAATTCATTAAGGTTTTGTCTATATGCTGTCCCCTAAGAGCCCTTCATCCCCCTCTGTCGCTGTTTACCATAGTGAAATAAACGTTTTTTCTCATGACGCATTCGAGACATCAAAAATTTCCTACACTACGTACTCGGGGGTGGCGCCAGAGGGGGGACCCCGTCGGGGAAAAGTTTTGTATGGGGTATTCAACTGTAGTTGATAAATTATAATCTGGCGAAAATTTGAGACCAATTTCATTACACTCGTTTCCCGGTGGGGAAAAACCCCCCCCCCCCCCCCCCTGTCGGGCAAACTAGCGCCAGTCCTGTACGTACTACAGCTCAAACATTGAAAATAAATAAGAAAATGAAGCATTAATTAACAATAAATAAATTCAATTTAAAATTGGCGTTCAGCAAATTTTAATCAAATGTTTCAAGTCAAGATGGTTTTTTAAACTCTGCTTTTACTTGCAAAATGAATCTAAAAGAAAGGGACGGTAACATTTTATGTGACACCAAGGTTTTAAAAGCCATTGTTATAGACACATTTTAATTTTATAATGAAACTCACCAACAGTTAAACTCATATAAACAAATTCCCAACTTCGTATTAATATCATCACGAAATGCTTCCTCAATACAATTAAAATACAATTTTTTAAAAGGACAAACGTTTTCTGTATACCTGGCAACAAGAACATAAAAAAAATAAACAAAACGGAACATTGTGGCAACGGTAACTTTTTCCTTCTTCTTTAAGCCCATCAGACATTGGACTTCGTATTCTGTTCTGTGGCGTCCTCTGTGATGTCGTCGGTTGACGCGTAATAGTATTCGTTATCGTCCTTTTCAAGGGCGTCCTCGCTGGCGTCCGACACCGTCTCGTCCTCTGTGTTGAGGTCCAGTTCTTCCTCGATTTCTTCTTGGGAGAGCAGCTTCTTGGCGATGGCCACTTTCATAGCTTCCTGGTGGCGATTCATCTTGCGCTTCAGTTCGAATTCCTCCCTGCGTGCTGCAATGGAAAACAGAGTGGTTAGAAAATTCAGTAGAATTATTTTGATTTTTAGCTGAGTTTTGGATGAACAACCCAATGGTCAGAGGCGTAGCGAGGTGCCCGCAGGGCCGGATTTACACATTTCTACGCCCTAGGTCAACGCATATTCTACACCCCCACTCCTCTCAAAGTAGTTAATATATAATTTTCAATTTAATACACAATACTTTATTTTTGAAACATGCAAGCACTTAATACAATCTTTGAACCACATTAAATTTTTAGTTCAAAATTTCACTGCTTAAATAACATGATAATAGCGCTTACAAAAATACTTCATGTCTTGAAATCGTCTGAAATATCTAATAGAACTTCTTCGGTCGAGCTTTTATCCGTGAATAGGTTTGAAGGTTCAGTGAAGTGGTCAGATCTTTTTAACCCTTTGAGGTCGATGCGGCCACAATGGCGAAAAAAATACATTACTTCTTTCTAGACAATAACGGGTAACACACAGAAACTGGCGGTTAAACGAGTGACGGTTTATCGAAGTTTTACTGTACGTGCAATATGCGTCCCTGCGCGCTCGCGGTAACGAATGTGTTAAATCTACAGTCGTGGGTAAAATGCCCTGACGTTCATGTGGCGTGGGACTTTGGACAGTGGGGTGCCATGTCAGGCGTCATTTGAGAAAGGTTCAAAATTAAAAGGCCTAAAATAGAACATCCTTCGTGTAGTCATAAAACGGTTGGTTAAGTAAATTGAACCAAATTGAGAGTAGTCTAAAGACATTATGGAAAAATGATCTCAGACCGCCCGTTTAACACTTCGTTGAAGGTTTACCTAAATGGAAATGTAAATCTATAAAGCAGTACAGAGTCAGAAATGCAAAGAGTCCTGTAGAGAGCAACGATTTGACCGTTGCAGAATTCTTTTCCTAGATAAAACATGCATTTGAAGGAACTATTGAAATTTTATCTAGAAAAATCTTTAAACTTGGGTAAATAAAAAGTTCTTATTCAAATATAAAGTTTGGAAATCGGCTCCAAAATTGGAGTCAGTCTCACAGATCGGTATATACAGAGAAAAGGTTTGGAATAAAAACTGTATAAGTTTCCTTTTTTATGCCAATGAATTTTTAACGCTTGTTTTTGAATCTTCGTTTGGAACATTTGTATGTATAAAGAAAACGCATAGATACATTTAGATAAATTCATTATATGTATGGATATTACATTATTTTTAAGTATATCTGTTCATTCCCTTCGTATTATCATTTTTGCACGGAATGTGCGTTTGTATAACAAATATTTTCACTTGTTTTGTGCAACATCTAACAGAAATTTCAACTCACTAATTAATCCCTTATTAATCACATTCGATGAAGTGACAAATCTCTGTTTCTTAACTATACTGTTTAATAAATATTACATTTCAAACTCTAAATTGAAGTTTAATGCGTTGTTTAAACTGAACTAGATTAGTATTTTTAATTTCGTGATCCTTAACTATTTTTTACAAATATTTCTTTATTAGCTATTGAATTTCTATTCATTATAACATGAACTTGTGAAATTAATAAGGACTACAATTAAACTGCAGAAGTAATATAAATTTAAAATGTAAAGATTCAAAAGTTGTCTTTATCTACCTGATTTATTTGCATTTAAAATTATGTTTACTCTAACTTACTTATCACGGTATATTATATACGTTTCACTTTTTTTTTTTATGAATTTCCTATATATATATATATATTGAAGATTTTTTTTGTAGGTGAGTGTATATGTGTGTGAGAGAGGTGGAAAACAAAATGGTAAAAGTATTGGTTAACACAATAAATAAAGCGAAAACATTTATATTTTTTATTATTTTTATTACTATTGATATTGAAATTTATGCTATGTGTAAAAAAGATATAACATACTGCAATATTTATTAGAAATTATATTGAATGTAGTACAAATTAGCTCAATACATAATACAATTTTTTCAAGTATTCGTTTTATGGTTCTTTAGTTTTCTTCCGTTCCAGTAAATTTATTAATGGTTTCGACAAAAAAATTAAATTGTAGCAATTTTATCAACTAAACAGCAAATTCAAAATTACCAACTCAAAACCAGAAGAGAAATTCTATCAGTAGTAACAAAATAGTCTATCATTATCAGTAAGGGAAAGCCGATCAGTGCAATTTTTAGCATCTATGATAATATACACACAGCAGGAGCATTAGGCAAGCCAGTTGGGAAGACGGAATAAGTGAGGAGAGGCACAGCAGCTAGTGAAGACAAACTAGCCAAAGAAACTCCAAAACTTTCAGTAGATAATTGCCACTGTATCAGAAATACATAGGAGTTCATCAGAGGTCAGTAGATGACAGTTGTGGACTCAAAAGCAGCAGAAGTATCGACGTCCAACCAACAATGAAGTTAATGAAAGTCTTCATAGGCACA
>BGPR01000085.1:337662-356112 GCA_013235015.1 Araneus ventricosus | reverse complement strand
CAATTAATGGAATTTTTGCTTAAGGAAAGCCTTGTTTTATCGTGTATTTGTCATACGTAAACATGATAACGTTTCAAGAAAAAGAAAAAATGTAACACGCTCCAACAACAGACGTTGAATGTCTGCGTCGTGGCTCGTACACTTACGAAGACGTATTAATATTTTGGAGTTGTGTGAAAAAGATGAAGACGTTACAAACATTCTAGAAAAGTTAATGACACAATTAATGGAATTTTTGCTTAAGGAAAGCCTTGTTTTATCGTGTATTTGTCATACGTAAACATGATAACGTTTCAAGAAAAAGAAAAAATGTAACACGCTCCAACAACAGACGTTGTATGTCTGCGTTGTGGCTCGTACACTTACGAAGACGTATTAATATTCTGGTGTTGTGCAAAAAGATTAAGATGTTACAAACATTATGGAAAAGCTAATGATGCATTGATGGGATTTTTGCTTAAGAAAGCATTTTCTTTTATCGTGTATTTAGCATATATAAACATGATACTGTTCTGAGAAAGAGATCAATGGTGTTAACGTTAGAGGATAACACGTTCTGAAAATAGCCGTCATATTTCTGCGTCGTACTCTTACAAAGACGTATTAATATGTTGGAGTTGTGTATAAAAGATTAACATGTTACAAACATTCTAGAAAAGCCAATGAAACAATTAATGGAATTTTTGCTTAAGAAAGTGCTTTCTTTTATCGTGTATTTTTCATATTCGAACACATGATAACGTTCCGAGAAAGCGAAAGAATGTAAAACGCTCTAACCAGGCGTTATATTTCCGCGTCGTGGCCCGTACACTTACAAAGACGTATTAATGTTCTGGCGTTATGTAAAAAGATTAAGATGCTACAAACATTATGGAAAAGCTAATGATACAATTTTTGTTTAAGAAAGCGTTTTTTTCTTGTGTATTTAGCATGTGTAAGCATGATATTGTTCTGAGAAAGAGAAAATTGGTGTTAACGTTTGAGGATAACACGCTCTGAAGATAGCCATAATAATTTTGCGGCTTTCCTTTTCTTACGAGCAGTTATTAATATTCTATAGTTGTGTAAAAATATTAAAATGTTACAAACATTATGGAAAAGCTAATATGATACAGTGATGAAACTTTTGCTTAAGAAAGCGTTTTCTTTCATTGTGTACTTATCACATATAAACATGGTATTGTCCTGAGGAAGAGATCAATGGTGTTAGAGAATGAGAAAAAGAATGCAACGTTTTGAAATCAGACGTCATATTCCTGTGTCGTATCTCAAAAAACAACAAAACCAACTGGAGATAAACAAAAGATCAATTAATATTCCAGACTAGTATAAACAGATTAAAATGTTAGTGGATTTTATAACTATTTTGTAGATGCTAATGATACTTAGAATTTTTGCTGATAAAAACTTTTTAAAAGTTTTTTGTTTCATTGCATCTATCATAGAATAGGCAAGAAAGAATTAAATAACTAACTCTTCGAGCTAGCGGTGAACTGGAGTGTTTGCAAAGCGGATACTTGGGGAAAAGTGGAGACACACTTTTATTTTGAGTCGGCATAATTTTGCATTGCATCGTACAGCATATTAAAATAAAAGAATACTAAGAGAAGTAGAAAATAGTTTATCAAAAAGGCAATATGAAAGTTGCTGATTTTGAAAGACTATCTTAACCAAATGTTATCAGTTATTTTCAGAACGTTATCAGTTTTCTCAAATATGAAATACAGAGTTGGGAAGAAGGATTATTATTGATACTGATTAACAAACTATATCTTTTTGAGACAAACTTCAATACGATTGTACTATTCAGTGACTGATTTCACTATAATGGCGGACTTTTTAAATTATCAGGTGGATTTTAATTCCATATGGTGTAGCATATCTAATCAAGTCAACGATAAAGGAAGCATGATAGAAGTAAAGTGTGGCATCTTCGTTGGTCAAAGTGACCTCGGAGCACTTGAGGTAGAAATCCGCCTTATTTTTTATATATCTCCCATGAGTATGTGGACGAGAAGCCGCTGGATATGTAAGCGGGGTCTCGCTTCTTCTGGGGGTACAGTAATGTTGGGAGTTGTGTTACCTCCCTTTAGTGATAATAGGTTATCAGGCCGTGGCCGGTGATGGGTACTAGGACTCCAGCATCAGTACTCGAGCTATTGCAGTGACTGTCATTTCAAAGGTGCCTGGATACCTTGGTAGGACAAGGGGGACACGGTTTACGGTTAGCTTTCATAAATGGGAGTGGGTTGCCTTCTTGGAGGACTATCAAGGGATAATGGCCTATTGTGTTTCGCTTGGAGGTAAACAAGGAAAACCGCCAGCATTCTTTGCTAAAGCGCACATAGACCTACCAGTTTTTGAACAATGATGGTTAAGAACAGAAACGGCCCGAGGTACTTTGCCAACCGGGCAAGGCAACATATGGCGCCTCCCCACACAACCAATTTATTTTTTGAATTCTATGAGTGTATTCTAAATGCCAAACAAACTTTTACTTGGAAATATGCATGCTTTACCTGCAAATATGAGTTAATAGTATTATGGTGATAATTTTTAAACTAGATTAGATATATTTAAGATTATAAAGTGGTCTTACTGGAACTAAAATACTACATCCAACAAATTTATTTAAAAAATTAATGACTTTATTTTAACACAGCAGTACAAATTTTGCTTATAAACTTTTCTTGCCTTTTTATCTGCAAAATCTCTCATTATCTCCTCAATTTCAATGTTCTGAAAAAGGTCCCAGGTATTATTCAGGATAAGGGAAGGGATCACTTGTATGAAAGGGAAATTATTTGCCGCTCTCCTGTGTATGAAACCACCATTTTTTTCCCTTCACTCTCCCGATTTGGCGCCACGGGCAGTTGCCCGGGCCACCCCTGGTGAAGAACACAGCCAGAGAATAGAGCCCATAACATTATTTCAACGGCTCATGCTCCTCAGCCATGCTGAGCCTTAAACTCCCCCAGGGAAACAGCACGAGTATGTGGATGAGAAGTCGTCGGATAAGTAAGCGGGTTCTCGGTTCTCCTGGGTATACAATAATGATGGGGTTGTGTTATCTCTTCCAGTGATAGTACGGGAGGGGTCAGGCCGTGGCCGGTGATGGCTACTAGGACTCCAGCCTCAGTACTCGAGCTATTGCAGCGACTGTCATTCATAGGTTCCTGAATGCCTAGGCAGAACAGGGGTAACACGGTTTATGGTATGCGAAGGCTTAACCCACTAGTGAAAAGATGGATGTGTACAGAAGTAAGGTAATTTAACTCATACCACAATTAATTGCTTACCGAAATACATGCTGGTATGTACATGAAAATTGGATTGTGCCAATTTCAATGAAGGATGGAAATAGAAAACGCAGTAAATGCAAAGTTGCAAATTTTACAGGAGAGGGAAAAATAAGTTTCAGGACAATTTCGACACTTGATATGTTTTCCAGGCCTGTGGTACACTTCGTTTTCCATTTGAATATTTTATTCTTTTTCCCTTTAGTCTATGTAAGTATGCATTATAACTATATTCCTCTAGTAAGATTCATTTTTACTATGAATTGTGAGTATTTCAAGATACATTTTGTAATAATAACCTCTAATCGCGAAGCTTAATCAAGGTACTTACTACATTTTTCAAGTCACTCATCGCGGTATTTATGTCATTGGCGACATCTACCAAAGAGGTTTCAACTACTTGGAGTATGGTAGATACCTATATCATTTCCCAGGCTGAAAACCTCGGTATTTACTACATTTTGACACTGATTTTTTTTCACTTACTGTGTTCCTATATAAAAACATAATTTCTGTGGTATTTATATATATCTAAAATGAATCAGAGAAGGAAAAAAAAAAGAGAGAGATGAAATCTTCCACTTCAGGTTTAAACTTTGAAACCACATTATGTAAATAGCTCCTTGAAAACATATTTCTTTTTTTTCCAGTCTTCTAAAGGTATCAGACGCGAAGCAAATGGATTATAACGTCACGTGGTTTCGACGAAATGCATGTTGGGAAAAAACGTCACGCGACTTTGATTACCAAGAATCGTGAAGGGAATTTTAAAGCGAAAATTTTTTAACACTTCAGAAAAAAATTAATTAAAATTCAACCAACTGTTCGATTTAACTTTATATTTATTACTTCAACAAATTTCAAAACTGATATCAAAATTAGAACGGGCAATACAAGAAATTGAAGTTCCAAATTAAGTTTTTTAGGGTTAACCGACTATTTTTAAAAAATTTCTCAAAATTCAGTAAATTTTGTTAGAAATTCAAAACTAACTTTGTTAAAATGGAAATGGTTTGAGCTTTCCGATGGCGTATCTATTTTTGTCGTACATTTATTTGAAGCCATGCTATTGAGAAATTAGTGCGAAAAATCACCCAAAACAACACAAAATATTAAATAAAAAATTTTCTAGATAAAATTATAAAATTCCGGCTTCGAGGTGCATTGAGTCACCATTAAGACTACCTGTGTGCCAAATTTCAAGGCTGAAAGTGCGATAGATTCGTCCGGGCATCGCACGCACGCACACAAATATTGCCTTTTATAAGTATAGATTTCGTTCATATATTTGTCAGTTTCCTGGAACAAAAAACTCTCATTCTGCCCATAACGTCTTCATGAATATTTTCTAATGTCAAAACGACACAGTCTAAATATGTTATGAAAGCAGGCATTACGAAAATCCAAGAGGAAAATTAAGTGTATCTATTCTTCCGAGACAAATAAGATGAAAATTGGCATGAAAGAGACGACAATTTTCAATAAAGAAAAATACTTAAATAAAGCAGAATATAGGCTCACCAAGCCTTGGTTACTATAACAACGAAAGAAAGGATTACTCACTGTATTTCCCTCTTTTCCCTGTTTCTATCGATAACATTTCGAATCTTGCTTTACGGTTCAGTGAAAAATTTTAGTTTTTATCCGAAACATATTTTCAAGTGACAATCCTAGCAGATAATTACCTGTCAAGAATACATCTAGCTGCAATTTTCTGATATAAATGATCGCTATTGGAGAATAAAATTACCTTTAAAAAAATTCGGTTTCTTTGAAAAGGACTTTATGAGTTTCCTGTCTGAGTCGCATATCTGTTATATCATTCAAAATGAAATGTAATCGAATTTACTTAAATAGTCGCATCATTCGTTTTTATCAAACACCATTAAGCGCTATTAAATGATATCGAAAGTATATAGAAAGCTAAAGCTGAGAATTGCTACAGATTTTTTCTAACTCTAGAAAATGATGGAGAAAACATTATTTGAAAACGAAAATGAGATCTTAAGGACAAAATAGTTTTTGATTCTTCCTTTTAAAAGAAAAAAAATGCATTTTTTTGCGAACTAAACCGCCCATTTTGTTCTTTGAATACTTGCGATAAGGTGATATCTTTAATAGATAATATTTCGCGAGGGAAGAAATTAAATTGTGAAACTTAATTTTTGACCGTAAGTACAATTAATCCGATTACCTTATCGTCATGTTATAATTAATCGGCTTTTAATGAAAAAGCACAGGTTTAATCTGATTGATCAGTTTATCAATTACAAAATATGCATTTTCATATTTTTTGAAATATAAAAATAAATGAGCAGTAAAATGAAATAAACGTGTTTTGTTTAATACACTGAAAAGTTCTTACAGTTAACTTGAAAAACATTTTAAATGCTTAAGCATTTGAACTTTTTAAAAGACAGAAGAGCTGCAAAAAACTAAAACAGCTGATAAGTTTTCATAGAATATGAGAGACATTGAGATTTATTGGGTAAAAGAATTTTTAAAAAAATTAAACAAAACTAAACAAACAAGAAAATTCTAGGCCTTCAGATTTTTTTAAAACATCTATAACTGAACTACAGCAGAACTTAGGGATTCCGAACCCCAGGATCCGAAAAAGTTTTTTTTAATTTTCTGAATATTTTTATTTAAAAATGAAAGAAGAAACAATTACAGGGTGGCTACAAAAACTGTGAAAAAAATTTCCCTGACTTCCCTGATTAAACTTACAACATTTCCCTGATTTACGGCTACTAATTATATTAGTTTCCTGGCTTTCTCCCTACTAAGAATCACTGTATGTGTAAAATATACATTATTAAAAACACTTTTACCAGTTATTTAATATGAAAAAAAATATTTTTATGAAATTTAATTTAAAAAAAGTAATGAACATCCTAAAAAAACTATTAAAACAGTATATTACATTTCTTAAATGTAAAAAAAAAAACCCGGAAATTTTAACAAAATACTTTGCTTCTAAAACTGCATAAGAATTCTAAGAAACATTAAAACTACTCTTCGCAACACAAGTTAAATTATATTAACAGTAAAGGTTATTATGATCTTTGCTCAAAACTTTAAAACAGTTCAATAACTAATTAGTGCTCTTTTCATGAGTATCAGAACATATTGCAGCATAAATATAAAAATAGTATAATTATACGTACCTAATAATATATATTTTAGCAAAGATTTAAACAAGAGAAACTACAAAATATTACTTCAAATCTTGATTCTTTAACAAATCATAAGAAATTAATTGCTCTAATCAAAAACTTATGCTTTTATAAATTAATATAAGTTTTTTTTAAAAAACCTCCATTTATTATTACAAATAGTGCTAGACATAAGATGCTAATTTATAGATAATAACTCAAGTAAATATTAATTTTCCCTGATTTTTAGATATTTTTACGAATTTCCCCGATTTTTCCAAATCGATAAAATTCCCTGATAACCAGGTTCTGTCGCCACCCTGAATTAGGAATCATAAACAAAGCTAATGTTCATTCCTAACTTAAAAGAAACATTTGAATTGGTATTTAAGAATGAATATAGTACCTTAATGAGTAGAAACAAAATCGGTCATCTTCTTTTGACGTAAGAACTAAACCTACTTGACGATGCGAATAGCCACTAGCTCTTTCAATGAGTACCCAAAGTCAATACTCTACTGCATTTGGTATATCTCAAGAGTGTTTTAATGAATTTTCAATATACTCCGAATTTCCCGGAATCCGAACAGAGGTCAGCCCCAAATAGTTCGGATTCGCGAATTTCTACTGTACTAACTTTAGAAACAAATGAACTTTAGAAAACAGGAAGAATGCTTCATTTTTGCATTAATCATATTTTAAATTAAATGAAATACAGTGAATTATACAGTGATGTAACACCCTAATTTTGAAAATAATTTACAAGAAGCGGAATTTGATGTTTTTCCTGCGTTATTAATGTGCATTGAAATATCGAACTAACGAAATCAGCCAGAAATAAGTCTAAAAAGGGGTGGGAGAAAAGGCTCGAAAATTAAAACTTTCATCATATGACAACTGCAACTATGAATGTTTTCTGCGTGCCTTTTTCCCATAACGTATCGATCCCATATCATAAAATAATAACTTTGCAAAAGATATTAAATAATCACGAAGACAGAAATTAATAAACGATCGATTCTCTCGCTTTTTTTTCTTTCCAACAATGTTTGCTTTTTATTAGGAAGTAAAAAGAAAATATGCATAAATAGCATTCAGTAAAATAATTCATTAAAACGTCTAAACCATGTTAGATATTGACTCATGGATCTAAACAGCAAATTATAGTATTTCTCATTACAAGACGTCAATATTATATCGCTGAAAGAAATTCATAATCGAAATCAGGGTTGTTTTACGTTGTAGATCATGACTCTAAGATGTGTCTTGCATAATAAGGTACTTTTCCGTTAGCCGGGTGCAAATGTCACCATTTGTGAACCAAACGCGAGCCAAGTCGCCAAGCTAAGCGATTTTCCGTCAGCCAGGCGCAAATGTCGCCATTTGTGTGAAAAACACCGGATCCAAGTAGCCAAGCGAAGCGATTTTCCATTAGCCGGGCGCAAATGTCGCCAATTGTGAACCAAACGCGAGCCAAGTCGCCAAGAGAATGGTTGTAAGAAATTTGGCGGAATTCTACATTATTTGGCGATTTTTCGCTTGCGCCCGGCTAACGGAAAAGTACTCATAATAATAACAGAGTTCCGAAAATTTTCAATGCGCTTTCTTCTTTTAGGTTCTATGCAAGAAATAATAATCCTAACTTGAATTCATAAAATTTACAGACAAATGATTTGAAATAAGATTTTATCTTGTTTACATAGCCTCCCTCCTTTTGTGCTGTTGACTTCTACTTATTTAAACATGAAGGAAGCAACATGAACTTGTTTGACGTATCAAATAATAAAATGCGAATACTCCATTTTAAACGCTTTATTTCTTTCTTTTCTAGAAGAATCTATTTTGCATCGGAAAAATCAACAAAATTCTGAAAACTACATTTTTCTACTGATGCCACAAAAAATATAATATGATGAACGAAAGTAATTATGATAACAATAAATGATTTAAATAAAAAGAAAACGATATTCACAAACAAATGTTAAAATGCTGCGTGAGCTATAATTCAGCCACTACAGTACTTTTCAGATGCAGAATAGCAAAAGTTTCACCCACTAGAATAGGAAAAGGTTTAAAAAATTCTAATCCAAATCATCTTCCCTGTAAGGACAATGTAGCTGCAGAGAAATCACTTTTACAGAAACTCTCTAGGGACAGTTCCACTCCTGCTGTTCATAAGATGGTTGGCTGGTTGGGTTTAATGGCCCAAGACGCAGATTTGGCCATTCTGTGCCAAACAAATTCGTCACAAATCAGTAGCAAGAGTTCATGTAAGATCAATGTGAATGTGTGAAAGATTTCACGAAGAATGAATATTTGACGAAAGGGTGGGTGAAAGAGATATTTGCTGTAAGTATAATAATTTCTTCCACTTCAAATAAAAACAGAGCACTGTACTGCTTTATTTAGGTACAAATCACTTTGAATTATGTTACTAATATTTTCAATTTCAGCTATATTTCGGAGGTTGCAGGTTATCAAGCACACACACTCTGTTATGCTCTCATCATTAGCTAAGATACGTAACATCTGGTTTATGAATATTTGATAAAAAAGTCTAAGCAGCGAGAGTGTTACTTCCTCGACTTGCTCGTACTCTACTCTAACAATATGGCGCGTTTTACGTTTAGCTTCGTTGTACAGTGAAGAAATTCGTGTAGTGTTTTGGAAGAGCACCTACCTCTTCGCGTTAACGGATATGGTTCAAAACTTTGACCTGGATCTAACAGTATCAAGTCAACACATCAAATTTCATTTATCTAACTGGTTCTGTTTTTTAGAGTTATCATGTTCACATACACACGAAAATACAGATGGATAATAGCCAACCTGTGGTCGAATTTCGTTTAAAATTCGATACAAATCTACAATTCTGGTGATAAACTAGCGTTACAAAGCTATAAAGTTGTTTCCCTGAAATGATAATTTTGGCGACTTGGCGGCGAAGTTGGCGACAAAAGGAATTTTCTAGAAGGGCCTTGAACTTTCAACCTATTTCTACTGGCTTTATGAACTTTCTGGAGATTACATCACTTCCTACGTAATGAAGTCACTTCCTGTTGAAAAAGTATAATAGCAAGCTCCCAACCCAAGAAAAGTCAGTTGGATTTTGATCAGCAAGGCAAGCTGGTGAGCTGATAAGAAACCTTTGAGCGCTGTGTTGAGATAATATCTGCTGTGAATTTTTACGATGCTGTTTTAATACTTGTGCTACGTTCCTTTTCTTAGAATATTTGTAAAATAAAGAGCTTTATTTTCTTTATCCTGCTTATTGGACTGCATTAACGTACACCCACAAGACAATTTCGTTACACTATATACCAAATTGCATCTATTTAGCTTATTGCGGTTTCGAATTAACATGTTTACATGCGCATGGAAGGACAGACAAACAGATTTCGTCCAAATTTTGATATTGTTTAGCAACGGATTCGGAAACCCTCCGCGATTTTGCGCATGCGCCGGGCAGAGTTATTTTTTATCAAAAATGGGGGAAAGTGAAGAATGGAACGGTGATGTTTACATTTTACTAAGCGTGATCTAACAAAGAACTCCGGAAAGGTGCTCATATGACTCATTGCCTGACACCCCTTTCCGGTGTAAAGTCGTTCAAAAGTGGCAATCTCGGAATCCGTTGCTGAACAGTACAGATATGCAAATTGGAACTACAGTTCTTCAAGACCATATACTAAATTACGTTCGTATAGCTAGTTCAGTTTTTTAGTTATCACGTGTTCACAGACAGGAAAAAAGAAAAGGATAAAAGGATTTTTGGATCCCGTTGCGAATTAAAACGTGGGTAGTCATCAAAATCTTCAGGTAGAATATTTTGAAGGTTGTAATACTTTCTGTATGTCTATTCGTATACGAGATAGTAAAAAACACATTTATGTCCAAGACTGAATAAGCTTGCACAGATGGTAAAAATTTAAATATTGTAAGAAGGAAAATTAAAAAATTAAGACTTGAAAAATCTAGATTAAAAATTTAAATCATACACATTTTAGGACGGTAAGAAGATAAAGAGGGAAGGGATGTCATGGAATAGGTTTGTCAGAGTGATAGAAGGAGTCTGAAACATGCAGGGGTGTTGTCGATCCGGAAAGCCGTTCCGACATTGCTAATTTTTTAAAATATTTTCTACACGGTTTTCTACAAAAGGTTTGTCGGAGTGATAAGAGGAGTTTGAAACAGACAGGTGTGTAGTGGATCCGGAAAGTTGTTGGGACATTGCTGATTTTTTATTATTTTCTACAAGGGTTTCTACAATACGTTTGTCAGAGTGATAGAAGGAGTCTGAAACAGACAGTGGTGTAGTGGATCCGGAAAGTTGTTCCGACATTGCTAATTTTTTAAATATTTTCTACAAAGTTTTCTACAAAAGGTTTGTCAGAGTGATAGGAGGAATTTTAAACAGACGTAGTGGATCCGAAAAGCTGTTCCGACATTGTTGATTTTTTTATTATTTTCGACAAGAAATAAATAAGGAAAAATTGTAAGATATCTCCTTAAAATAGCACGGTCTTTGTCTATTCCTTACCCTCAAAAATATGATTGATATTTCAAATTAATATAATAAGCTACTTTCAAGTGTTGGCAAGTAGGGAGTAAAAGCAGCAAGGTTACAAATATGCAAATGTATTTTACTTTTGATTCTAAAAAAATCATCACATTATCTATATTACTTACCCATGTCATGATTTTATATTGAAATTACTTAATTTAACTATACATTTTAATAACATAAATAAAAAAATTAACATTTTCGTTAGATTTATTTTTGAGCTATAGTACGCAGTATGTTAATGCTTGATCAAAAACAAAATAAGAAATAATAACTGCAAAATATGCACTGTTTCATTATTGATATTTTATTATTTCACGATTTTAATACCTAGATAAAATAATTATTCATTTTAAATGTAAAATTATACTTTATTGTTAAGTGATACCTAGCATATCTTCCCCATCACCTGCTTCATCTTGTTGCTCCCCTCCTCGCCACCTCCCAACAATACCACTCAGTTCAGAGCATTCCGGTACTGCTTAAATCACTGCACCACTGAAAACAGCGAACGTTTTGAAGACTGAAATGCGATAGAATGCGTTCTCTAACAGTGAATGCTTATGTGATATCGAGTGAGTACAATGCCCATCTTTCTCTTCGGCAAACAAAGCCAACAGTCAATAACTGGTTTGTTGGAAGAATTTAGAGTGAATAATTTTAACATGCCTTTTAATACCCTTTAAATGACGTTCCTTTGCTTGTTTATAAATTTTTTATTGCACAGGGTCAGCCTAAATGATTCATAGGGTTTCAAAACACTGTGTATTGAGAGGTAGTTATACGACCTACAAAGACGGGTGATACATGACAAGATACATACACTCCCCAAGTTTAAAAGTCCGACTCGTGGCTCGCATGCTTTCTAAATGGCAGGCCTGTAGAGGCACTGTACAAGATGGCGGCAATGCAGGTGAAGAGTTTTTGTGCGTTGGAATATGCGAAGTGTTCTTCGGTTACGAGCGTTCAGCGTGCATTCCTACGCAAATACGGAAAAGGTGCACCTGGTCATTTGTAGTACGTAACAGAAACTTAGTAAGTGTATGTATCTTTTCATGTATCTCCCGTCTTTGTGCATCGTATACTTGTAAATAAACAGTCCATTGAAAGCGGATGAATTATTTAGGCTAACCCTGTATTTTATGCGCAGAAAGCAAAGACTTCCCCTGTTTTTGGTGGAACTGCTTGTCGCCAGTTTCTGTTTCATAGGGGAAGGCTACCGAATTTGGACTGTCTGCACATCTGTTGATGTACAGTGATAGAGATGTAATTTTAAGAAAAAACAAATAATAGAATTTTTTTTGTAGTTTAATTATCTTCACAAAAATGTAATAATTTTTTTATGAAATACACTTCAAAGTAGGAAAAAAAAAAGCTTAAAAATGTGTCATCGGTTCAATTACGGAAACGGGTTTCCCAGGTTGAACCATTGTTTTCCTAAATTGAACCACCAATTTTTTAAAGTATAATTGAATCAAAAATATTTTTTGATTCTCAAATTCACACCAACACACAAGGTATGAATCCAAGTATGATATTGTATGGACTATATCACTTCTTGTTTTTCCTTTGTTTCCTTACAATTGATGTATGTCTTTAGTTTTTGTTCCTATTGATCCAACATTTGGTGGCTTTAGTATTTTCTTATTGTTATTTTTCTATGACTTGTTCCACTTCCAATTTATGTGGACTACTAAAAAGTCTAATTGCATGAAAGACAATAACACAAAAATTAAACCTTCCTGTAAAGTAAATAACAACAAAAAAAAAAACGCTTTTACCAACGCATTAAAAAAGAAAATAATAATTTTTCTCAAAAATCTGGAGGTCAAAACAAAAATCGTAAGAGCGTGAGGCGCAGGTAGAAAAGCTGTAAGTAAATTAAAATTGTAATCACATTTATAATATATTTTATATGATGAATGTTTAATAACATTTCGTTTCTTATGATAATCAATTGTGGTTTTATATCTTTCTCCTATTGTTTTCAGCGCCTTACGCTTTTACGATTTTTGTTTTGATCTCCAGATTTTAGAGAAAAATTATTATTTTCTTTTTTAATGCGTTGGTAAAAGCGTTTTTTTATATTTATTATTCTCTTGTTTTTAGTCTTTAATTTACGTTATAATTCAATATTATAAATATTTTATACATCAACTAACTAAAGCAAATATTTTATAGAAAAAGGTCTGATAGGATGTACGCAATGCACCCTATGCTTTGTTTAATTCCAGCAATAATTTCTTTAAAAAGATCTATAATAGGACATACTTATTTTTATTTCAACATTTAAATTACTGTGTCAAGTATTTTAGTTCTCAAAAATACTATAGATGGCGCCACTGAAACCTACAGAGTACAAACGCAATTTTGCGAATTTTTGTTTAAAAATTGATAATTGAGACCTCTAAAATTATTAAAATATTGCATTGTCATTAAGACCCAATAAATATACAAAATTTCAGAAATCTAGTGCATTAAGAAGTGAGTGAAAAATATATCACAAAATTCCAACCTTAGATACATACAAACATGAAACATTTCGAACTTAGTAAAAGCGTTTAAAAATGAAATCACTCCTTTGCAAATACTTTTCCGTTACAAATTTCTTTAAGCATCGATAAGACTCCTTAGAAGGGGGAGGAGTTTTTGAAATAACAAAAAGAAGAGCAAAGACATCAAAAAGGACAAAAATCAAAAGATATTTAAATCAAAATAAGGAAACGCACGTTCTCCTAATAAAAAATAAAATGTACGCCTTTAAGAAATTACATATATATAACTAACGCAAAAAAGTATTTTGATAATAATTATTATCCAGAATTCATTGGGCAGAGGGTACTAATAAAATTGATAAGAAATGTTGAGCTTCAGGAACAAAAGGTTTAAACATTCCTTTAAGGAACACTTTTCATATATTTAGAACCGCCCACAAGAAATTACAAAACAAAGTTTTTTTACATTGACTACAGAGAAAATCTATCATATCATTTTTCGACGCTTCCCGTAAGTTAAACTGAATTTTTTCCCATAAATCTTTTTTAATAGGTTGATTGTCGATTTAAAAAGGTCAGTAGGATCACATAGAAGCTTCTTTTCAAAACATCATCTACAGACTCCATTTCCTCCTAAAAAGGTATAAATATCCAATTTTTTCCCCTATTGGGGAAAAAATAGGGATATTCATGCCTTTTCAAATACTTTTCCAATGCAATATCGGATTACTTTCTCTCCTTGGCTTCCGGTGGGAGCTGCGTTCGAAAAGGAAATCGTGACAAGAACACAGTTCGGGAAAAAAACCCAGAAAGATAAAGTGAATTTCAGCACAAAAAAAAAATGAGAAAAGATTCCAGACTAACCCTTTTCTTCTTCTGTCTCTCCGGGGTATTCTTTGGGTGGCGTTTCGACAGGTTCCACAATAACTTTAGTGGGCTTCTCTGAGTCTAGGGTTAGCCTGTGGGGAGAAAAAGAATAAATATGAAAGTTGCAAACGATTTTTTTTAAACATGAAACAAATGAAAATATAAAGGTAGCAGCCGATTTTTTGGCTGAAAAAAAAGAATAAAAATAAAGGTTACACACGATATTTTTCTCGGGGAAAAAAGAATAAATATAAAGGCTGCAGATGATTTTTTCTCTGAAAAAAAGAATACAAATAAAGGCTAGAAACCATTTTTTTCCCCGAAGAAAAGGAAAGAAAATTGAGTACGATATTTCTACTTCCCATTGAATTTACGACAAAAGCAGACAGCGTATTATGGCCCCACGCTCCACGTTCTGCGCAATTGGAGAAGTAATAACACTTTTATTTTATGAGGGAACAAAAGGGTTCTAGGATTTCCGGGAATGGTTAGTCTGTGTGTTATTAGATGAAGGAAACGCAAAGACTTGGTTGGAAAGAGTCAGGAAAAAATAAATATTACTATGCATCGTAAAACATTGTTAGATGTATTTCGTCCCTTCGAATTGATATTAAGAAAGAATGAATGTGCTATAAAAGGAAATTAGTAGTTAGTTGTCTTGAAATGGAATCGTTCTTAAAAATCGAAATGTTCAGCATATAAGGAACTGAATATGTTATTGGAAGCATAAAAGTTATTTATGTCTGACGAGAGTTGAAGGAAATTTGGCCTTTTTTGAAAGCCCTTGGCCTTAGGAATTTTAATTTGGCATTAGATCCATTTTTGGCTTTATTTTCGTTAACGACTTTTAGAAAAAATTTTTATTACTTTTTCTATTGTTTTTTTAATAAATTTTTGATATAACACATTTCAAATGATATATATTGAACTGTCAAATGAAATAGCTCCTGAATAGAACAAGGGTGTTTTAAATTTCTTTCACTTAAATTTTAGTTTAATAATATACATTGAACATATGTTATCAAGTGGGATTTGTTTCCATGAAGGATAGCTGTTTTTCTAACAGCAAATGACGTTTTCAATCAATTTGTCAAATTTGGCCTTATTTTAAAGAAGGTTTGGCCTTATTTTGCAATTTTGATCTGGCAATCTGTGTCTGACTATGATGTACATAATGGTCAACAAAATTTTTGCAAGGGTAGCTGAATAATGGGATTCCGTTGGAAGTTTCGTCGCTAGGTGCGCTGCAATCAATATTGGCTGATAGCGCATGGTTATTTTAACTACTAGCAGACACTAATATCAGAAACGACACTTTCATGCAAAATAGTACTACAGTTTTAGTAATTCCCTCTTCAGGCTCCCCCCAAACACTGTTAATTCTAACCTCAAAAATGATAGCACATAAATTCAAAAATTCAATCTTAACACTATACAGCTAATAGGTTGTTCTGGATTTGTAATGCCACTTTATTTTCAATAATTTTAATGCCCGAAGGTTAAGAATGAGTGAGTTCACGAATGCAGATCGACCTTGCATCGAAAACTCGAGTTCTCATTTTAAACATAATTTAGACGTATAAGAATATAGCTATACACAATATATGTGCCTTTTTACGATATAAGCCAAACATTCAACACATTTCTTCGTGTTCAAGTTGTCAAGGCTATAATTAAAAATAAATTTAAGTGGAAAAAATGGCACGGTAGTCAATCTGGCTTCATTAAATGGGTAATTTTTAAATTTCAACACGGAGTAAATTCTTTTTATAGAAACTTTTATGTAGTTTGTGAAGTTATCAGACCGAAGAACATGGGATTTACAGAAACAAAAACCAGCGACAAATTTTCACAGGAAAAGGTAATTTTGGATGCTTTTATAGTCTTTTTCTTTTAAATTCAAATCGATAACAACTAGTTCCAGAACATACATGCACAATAATTTTTAACCACATGTTACAAATGACATTCTTAAGGGAAATATAAGAATAAATCACAAGGAAATATTCTCTATTCTACATGAATTTTCTATAATTTGTTTCGTTTAAAATGATATCTATGACATATTTTATATACGACACATATAGACAGTGTAATAATAAATTGTTCTTCATTTAAAGAATAAGATCCAGTTAAAAAGAATCAGTAAAAATCCCGTTAAAATTCAGAAAGAGGAAAATTCTGGTGATTTTAAAAATCCCAACTATTAAACGTACCAATGTATAAAAATTATTCAAATAATCTTAATATAATTGACATTTTTAAATACGTCCAAGCTTTCTTTGAACAGAATAACAAGTAAAATGAAATTGGCGCTCAGTGTCTTTCTTATAATCAAACGCTAGAAATTAAAACTCATATCATCGAAAGGACATGAAAAATACTTTTTTTATTCATTTCCAGCTGCTCGACAGAACAAACTATTTAATGATAAAAAAAGTTACAAAGCCATGATAAGAAATAAAAAAAAGGATAATTAACTAAATTATTGCGTAAACAAATTTTCGAACATCGTCCATGTTTTCTTTTTATCATACTTCTCTCAAGAATGAAGGAATATTAAAACTGAAAGCTCGCAAATATTCTTTTAGTAATATTTACTCGACTGAAGCTCAAAAAATATTTTTAGAGGGGAAAAAAGGTCATAACAAGAATGTCATAAATTATTCGGAAAATGTAATCTTTGGATCAGAAAAGATTTATAGAGATAAATATGGTATTAGGAAGTATTTAGAAGTGTAAAGTATGAAAAATGATAATGGTTAAAATTTGCTTCTTGTGATTGAACAAAGAAGTTCTTCTATTTTAAATGCTAATTTCAACAAAACAATGCATATAATAATTACGGAAACAAAGGATAATATTATCCCTGACATTATTGAAAAAAATAATAGCAAATCACTATTTTAACGATAAGCTAATTTTCTTAGAAGTATTGGAATTTCGCACCTAGGACAATTTTAACTAGTTGCATAACGAATATATTTTATCATAAAAAGAGTTAAATAATTCAAACATTTAGTAAACCTGTGTTAATGTAATGTTTCAAGAACGAGGTAGAAAGACTAAACTCAAAATTAAAAGTTCAATGATGTGTTAAATGAATAGGAAAACTAGATATTTTGAATTTTTAAATCAATAACACCAACTTCTTACTGAAAAAAATCATATTAGTGAGAAATAGGATTGGTTTCAATCCTTAGAAAATAGTTAGCAATTTTTTAGATATCTCTTCTATGCCCTTTGTAATAACTCGAATTAGTGAATTGAATCATTGTGTCATCATTTTTATCATGCGCAAACATGATACAGTGAAACTTCGACTAACCTTCAGTTTCTGTTATCCGTCATCATCTAAAAAGCGAAAAGTAACGTAGGTTCATAGTTTTACCATACATTTATGTACCTTACTATTCTTGTATTGAAGTTTATACAGACTGTTTTGCAAAATTAAATACAACATATATATATTATTCATTTTTAAAGGATTTTATTTTCATTTTCGTCCCAAAGCAGCAGTGAAATCACGTTACTGTATATATGTATTAAGAGACTTCTGTAATCCGTCTATTCGGTTATCTGTCATAGATCTGATTCGGTAACGGATAATCGAATTTCTACTGTATTGTCTAGTGAGTCGGCAACATCTACAAAAATATGTGGACAACAAAGAACTGTATTATCTACAAAATAGCGGTACGTGGGAATGGCTATCAAATGGATGATGGGGGGTGGGCAAGTGCCGAGCCGATTTTATTTCTGACACATTTGATTGTTATATATTAAAAAAGAGTAAGAGAGAGAGCAGAAGTAAGAATAGTATAATACAGCATATAAAAAATGCATGTGAAAATTTTTACTTTGGAAAGTTTCCCTAAACCAAATTGTGATCAGATGTAGCTCTCAAATAGGAAATACAGAATTTGGAAAAAAGAATTATAATAGTTTATTTTTATATGCTGTTCCATGGATGATAATTTCCAGAGAGAACTTTCAATTCGATGGTCACAACTCAATCATGGATTTTACTTTGTTGTTGATTTTATATGCTGTTTCATGGATGATAA
>BGPR01000085.1:308993-337652 GCA_013235015.1 Araneus ventricosus | reverse complement strand
GGATTTTACTTTGTTGTTGATTTTATATGCTGTTTCATGGATGATAATTTCCATAGACAACTTTCAATTCGATGGTCATAATTCAATCACGGATTTTATTTTGTTGTTGATTTTTATTTACCAGAATTCATGTCAGCAAATGATAACCTAGAATTTATATTTGCTAATATCATCTTTTTTTGGTATTAGTTCAGAAAAATATGGTAAACCTATTATCACACATTAGAAAAAATGAATGGAGTTTGGACACAAATAATAAGTTACCGATAATTTCAATGGACACATAAAATTCTTTTCTAAGTTCAAATTTTGAGGTTCTCGTACGCCCTGCACGAGAAGGCGAGTGACCTTCGACCTCACACAGACGAGTGCATTGCTGAGAGGGAGAAAAGTACGAAACGGAGAACGGTTTACGGAGAAATAATAGGGTTACAATAAACGGAGGGTTCAAATTTAAGGTGAACCAGGTCCATGAGATTCATTTCTGAGAAAAACGATCTCAAAGTTTATTAGTTGCATTTGAAAAAACAGTGGACTTATAATTGTTTTTGCTTCCTGGTGGATAGAAATTGAGCTATAGCAACTGGCAATTGAACTATGAAATCATTATTATTAAAAAAAATATAACATTTATACACTAATATGACAGTGTTAGAGCAAAACAGGGAAAATTGGACTTGGATCACTTTAACTCTAAACCTTCTAAATACGAATGTGTTGATGTCCTTAAGTTATCAAAATAGACTCGTCTGCTATCACGGGATGCTTACGTCACAACCGCCTTCTTGTATCAGAACAAACTATAAGGATTACTTGCAATGCTCAACACATTTTTAAATTTGGATATTATCAAAATGTGTAGAACACTGATTCGTGTCACGAAATCTGAATTTATTCTATTTTGATTCATTAGCTTAACCGCTATGTTGATGTCTCTTAACTTATCAAAATAGATTCGTCTGCTATCACGGATGCTTACGTCACAGCCACCTTTTCGTATCAGACTAACTATAAGAATTACTCATACTAAACGTATTTTCAAATTTGGATATTAACAAAATGTGTAGAACACTGATCACGAAATCTGAATTTATTCTATTTTGATTCATTAGCTTAACCACAAACTTCGCAAAAAGATTCAAACGACGCATTTAAAAGCTCCATAAACAAAGCGCGTCGTACGTTACGCGCAAACAATTGCTAAACGTTCAGCAATCTGTAAAAAGAAACAAAAGCAAAAATACATTACATCGAAACATAAAAGAGCGTACACACTTGCATAATTTTTGGCTGTACATCAGCCAAGCATGACGAAAAGATTTTCACCCAAGAAAAGAAAAACATGGAACAAATTTATTTGCGGTTTGCTACACATAACTCAAGCTGGCTCCTTTTGAAGAAAAGGCGGTTGGGGAATTACAGGTATTACAATAGAAACAATTTGCAGAACTCACGAGATTTCTTGAATAAACAAAGCGTAGTCATGTTGTAAACTTTCTTTCGGATCCTAAGTCTTCATTTAAAACATAAATTTTGTTGATTCACCAGAAATTTTGTTTTCGTGTGACAGAAAGAAAGAAAGCGAACAATGGTATTTTGTTTGAACAGAAAAAAGAAGCGAACTTTTCAATGAAGATGAGAGAGTAAATCATGTTCATTGTGTTTGTAAACCAAACAATCAGCAAAGATGAAAAATTTAACACCTCTTTTTATCTCATCAAATTTGAAAATTACGGCGGCAGTAATTGTATTTTAAAGAAAAGTTCACAGAGAAAGACATGACTCGCGAAATCATAATACGCTTAGAAAAAACCAGTGGGAGTGGCCTCCCCTAAACTTTCTCGTATACTGCTAAAAAATTTGTCATTTCCCCTCCCCTTGCGTGGATAAAAAAAATCGAACCTACTGTAATCCAGAATGCAACGAATATCATAAGGTTTTTCATTGCAGATTATAGTGATTGTAAAATATTTAAGTGAAGAATCATATTAAAAGAGATGCCTATGTATTAAAACTTAGCAATATTTATTTTCCATCACACTCCAGGAAGATCCGCTATTATACGAGCGAGCGAAAGCAAAACGGGAGATAAAACATCAATCACAAACCCGTCTCAAGGACGTAATCCTCCCGCTTGGTACCAGAGATAGCTAAGTAGGCATGCGCGTGGAAATGGTTTTGAAACGAAGGCTTAACAAGTATGCGATTATACAGACCGACAGACAGTCACCCCGTTGACGGATTTGGCCCAAAATTTTATACGGACCTACATTCATGACGATAAAACTGTGTACCAAATTTTATCCATCTGGCTTTTCAAGTTTTTGAGTTATAGCGTTCGCATGACCTCGAACATACAGACAGACAGACTTCCCGTTGACGGATTTTGTCCAAAAGTTGATAGAAACCTACAAATTATGTTTCAAGTTTACATACCAAATTTCATCCCTTTATCTCTAATAGTTTTCGAGTTATCGTGTTCACAGACACACACACAGACACACACACAGACACACACACAGACACACACACAGACAGACATAATTCCAAAATTGTGTTTTTCGGACTCAGGAAGGTCTAAAACGTGGAGATTCGTCAAAATCTCGAGTTCGAATTTTTTGACGATTACAATACTTTCTCTTTGTATACTTCGTATACGAGAAAGTAAAAATGGCGAAGCTCTTCTTTATTTATCAACAAAAAATGATGAAGCTTTCAATCGTAATAAAATAGTAAACGATTTTCTTAAAAATGCGTCAGAACACGTTGAGTGTAAGAATAAAAACAGAATTAGAATTTTAAAAAATTTCATCACATTTCTTGGGAAATTTAGGTTATAATTTTTCATAAGTTGGAATTATAAAAGTGCAACATATTCTATAAATAAAAAAGCAATAAAGTCGGTCTGAAAAACATAAAAACTTAACAAATTTATCCAACTTCGATAAAATATTGTTAGAAATTCATTCAGTTCAAGAGAAATGGCACATTTTTATGCACTTTTTTATTTAACTTGACTTGTTTCATGTTTTTAAATTTAGAATTAAAGAGGATTTTGATTTAGAATTCGATATAGCCAACATCAAGAAACTACAACAACAAAAAATGCAAGGGTAGGTTTAAAAAATGTCTTCCTTACCAATGACTGCGTTTTTATGAAATTTCTGTATAAAATTTCGATTCTTTTGACGAGTTTTATGTGTTTCTTTAATTATAGAAAGATATGGTAATATTTGATACATTAAGACTGAGAAAATGGTATTAAAATACCAAAGAAAGTATAGTGAGTTACTGTTCGTTTCAGAAACCCGCGCCTATCTCTTTTGGATGATTCTACACCTCAGAGGGGTGATACGCAGTGAGTAAGAGCGCTTTTCATGAATTCTTTGTTAGGCGGGATATTCTTTTCCGATGTTCATATTCATTTTATTTTTGAATCGTAGAATTTTATTTTGATTCGAAAATTGTGTAATGTTTCCATATATAGCTTAGTAAATATCTCCTCTTCCATCTTACCCCTTTCAAAGTCGACTAATGCATGCGCATAAGCGCAGAGAGTTTACGCATGTGAAAACAAACAATATTCATAATTCCAAAAGATGAATAATTTTTCTCAAATTGCATTAAGAAAGATAGCAGTTTTAATAGAAAAATTCGCGGCAATTTAAACGGCTTCTAAAAGATAATTGTGTGAATGTGTTGAATTGTCTTATTATGTCATAGAAAAACAGTATAATAAAAATAAAACATTGGATAATGTCAGTTAATCAGATTTAGTAAAATAATTACAAACAAATTCTTCGAGAACATTTCATCGTCTCATAAATTCATGTCCGATTTGAAAAATATTTATTTTGAATGTGTTTTTTGTGTGTAAATCTCATGATCGAAACCAGGTTTCCGTATTGAATTTTTTTTCTCTTCAGAGCTTGCAACTTTTGAGTGCTGATCCAAACTATGATAGACAAGAGAAAAGAGTTAATTTGAAACTTTCAGCATTGAAGCTAGCTCTTAATGTATATTTTTCCTTTTTAAAAATATATTGAAATTTTTTATGCAAGGCATCATATTTAATTGAAAGTTAATTCTGACTCAAGGTATTAACTTTCGTTCTTTTTTTGCAGTTAAGCAAAACATTATACTTCAGCTACAAAAAAAAAGTTCGAAACGCTGAATTTTTCAAATACTCTGAAGACTATTTTTTTGTTCTTGTCAAAATTCCTCAAGAAGATAGAAGATATCGTAAAACTTTGAAGGGCTATTATAGCATACGTTGAAGCATTTATAATTAAAGTAGTTTCTCAGTTCTTTTTAAGGTCTGCTTTTGATGTTTCCGTAATATATTGTATTTTTTTCCGCCCTTCAAAGCCATTATATGATAGATTGTAACTTAAAGTGGATTCTGGATTTTTAATAAATCTTCAGTCGTTTTTTTCTCCACTTCACACTACCAGTAAGTTTCGCAATTTTTCATGATTACTTTTGAAGCATCTTTGTGTTGTATAAAGCTAGCTTATACAGCTTTGGACATAAGTGCCGATAAAAATTAATTATACGCTTAAAAATATTGTTTCGAGAAGATGTTCCGAAAGTATTTTGTATATTCTGATATTTTTAAAACTTCTAACAATATAATTTCAAGTTTAAAAAAGGTTTCAGTGTATTGCGTCATTTTGAAATTGTTGATTATTTAGTACTAGGTGTGTGGCCCGGCTATCACGAATAATAGGATATTCCCGGGCGGAGAGAAATGAGGTCACGTGAGATCTTGGGATCCATATATTTTCATATGCCCCGCCTCCGTTTTTCTCTACAAATATTGTCACTTACTTTCCTTAACAAACGTTACGAAGTTAAACACTTTAATACAAAAAAGAAAGAAAAAAGCATGGGAATGATTTTTTTCCATTGTTAATAAATCCAAACACAGAAGCTCGCTCAAAAAGAAATATCAACTTCCGTCAAATAAATAAAAAAAAATGCAACACCGGATGTGAAAACTAATACTATGGGGAAAAAGAATCTGCCGTGAATGAATTCACAATGCTGCCAATAGATGGAAGCACGTCAATTCATTCATTTTGACGTTTTTAATTAATATCTTTTTAACTAATTACAATTTCGGAATTTAAATAGTCGAAATGGATTCCTTGGATTATTTTCCATCTTTTGGTACTTACGGCTAGTTTCAGGATTCAGTGGTTCGTGAGAAGATAGAAGGACATAGATACATATGTTTGTTGACGTTCGAATTTTAATAGGATTGAAGGTAACAGTAGTTGTCGTAAGTAGAAGACGCGGAAAAAATATGAGGTGTATCATCGTATCCAATTAAATGGTGCGGAATATGATCATAACGTATCTAATATCAACTGACATATTTAAATAGAATTTAGCTTGAAGCATGCCCAGTATACTGTGTAATGAAATTACATATTTAAAACGAAAGGCTTTTCATGTCACTGAGCTCTTTCCATTGGCCTCCGACGTGTAGAAATGCGAATTCCGTCATCACCAGTGGTGCAATTGCTGTAGCTCGTCAATTTAAATTGTCACTGCCTATAATCAAATATAATGTGTGAAGATTCTTCAAAAGAGTATCTTATTATTAAGTTGGAAAGAAGATCCATCTTGTATATTAAAAAAACTCCTTTTATTGAGTCAATAAAATGTCTAAGGTATAACAAAAAATAACAGCTTTAAAATAAAGCAGCTGACAAAGGAAATACATGCTGTATATCAGAGGTTCCTAACTTGTGGTGCGCGTACCCCATAACAGCTTTAAAATAAAGCAGCTGACAATGAAAATACAAGTGTATAAGAGAGGTTCCCAACTTGTGGTACGCGTACCCCCAGGGTACCAGTTGGGAACGCGAAATCAAAGTTGGTAATAGCGGAAACAAGAAAACACAGGGAATTAAAAAAGTTACAGAATTTTGTTTCCTCAAGTTACTACTTGCTATTTAATAACTATACCCCTTAAAAGTTAATTATTACAGAGTGTAATTTTTAGCCATCTTTATACGTTAATGCGAAATTATTACAATACTGATTTCATCTGTTTTGGTGTTGGACTTATACTATTGTAAAAACGTAATAAAATGTAAAATAAAAAGTAAGTCCACCAAATGTTTTTAATTCGAGTCATTTGACGCTCAGGTGGATAATGGGATAACAGAAAATACAACTTTATTATTCTTTAGTACATTTGAGATACTGGCTATATTTAATTTGCGTTAGTTGTAATGGAATTTCATTCAACTTGATAGAGCAGAATAGTCTGCCTTTCGAGAGTATCATCTGAAATTTAAATTAGTGCTGCAATAATTTCTTTGACGGAAAAAAATTCAAAAGACTGCTATAGAACATTATTTGAGAATCTTTGATGATTTAGTAGTTTATAAGTAATATATACCTATGTATGGAAGTTGTCAACCAATAAAAAGGCCAGAAAGCAATTGTTGATTCAAAGAACCTTTCTAAGAATTTAAGGTGAAATTCTAAGAGGTAGACGAATTAAAAATAATGGCCCATTTCACCTTTTATACTACAGTAACGCACCGTTTATACGTTTCTTATTTAGACGTCATTTACATTCAAACGTAGTTTTATCACAGTTCCCATTCATTCGTATTCATTGCAATGTTAAAGTAGTTCGTTTATACGATGCAAAGCTTCAGTTATGCGTCGTTTTCCCCCATTCTAAAATTTTAAATTTCGTCCTTTTTAATATGTGAACTGTGATAAAGATATCATGACTTCAAAATTATTCACAATTGATGAGTTAATGGAAGAAAAATTGTCTAGTGCTAATGATGATAAAGAAGTTCTTCCACCATTTTTTAAAGACACAGTGCACTCCATTAAAAAACTTCGAACTTATTTCTTTTTACCAAAAAATAGTGAAAAAGCATTCCATGAATTCAATTCATAATGGTGTACTTAATAATTACAGACAATCAGCGCGTCAGACGACGGTTAAAGATTTTCTTTATTAAACGTCTACCTGTATTCAAGTAAATCGCATAAGATATGTATAATCAGTACTCAAGATATGCAATAAAAGATATTTCTCACTTTTATGATAAATTTTTAATTTTAAAATTTTATTGATCTCCGTACTATGTTGTATCATACTAGTACTATCTTAAAAAAAAGACATATTGAGATAAAAGGTAAATTAAAACATATATCCAAATTTCCGAGAGTATCTTTGAAATTAATACTTTTAAATGAATTTGCATTAGTAGCATTAAATGCGTAATAATCAAAAGTATGTAAAAATGTGTCATCATCAATAATTCGATTATAAGTCTTTTTATTTATACGCCGTTTTATGTAAGTCCCTTGAAAGACGTATAAACTGTGCTTCACTGTAATTGCTTTGAAACTGCTGACAGACGCACGACAAATGTCTGAGCTTAGGCAGGAGCCGGTGAACATAAAATCCCGAGAATAAAATTTTGTTAATGATTAATTGATAATCTAGCTATATACCTCTTTTAAGTGTTCTGTGTACTTCTAATGTAAATGCAATAAATTTATTGTAACTCTCTGAACTCGGCTGGATTGAGAATTCCAGAACCTCAAAAATTGAAGTAAATTTTCGTACACGAAAAAAGAACGGAACCCTCCCTTTCTTTACAGAATTTCCAGAAGAATGGCACCCGAATTTGGGAGATTATTGTCAACAAAGAAAGAAACTTCTTTTCTCCCGAAAAAAATGTGATCAGGCACCCGAAACCGCCCGAGTGCAACCCTCTGTCGAATGGGGCGGTTTGAGGCGGGATAGGGATCAGAGAGTTAAAAAAGCTATCACACATTGAAATAAGAGTCAACTGAATAAGAAATTCATTAAAATCTTCGATTTATACCAGAAAGTCTATAAAAATTACAATGTTATGTTCTCCTCACGTTTTAAAGTAACTTTATTAAGCATTTTCATAAAAAATACTTCATTCTAATCACGGATTCAATCCAAACCCCATAACAAAAAGATGCCTAGCCTTATATAACCACAAAACAGTTTGGTACTAGCCTAGTTTAAAATTATTGAAGAAAGAAAAAAATTTTACAAAATGAAAATCAAAGTGTTTTAGGTAGATTCCTTATAGGAAGTCTACCTATTACAATGGTTCTCATGACATGACTTTCAGAAAATTTCTGCAGATCTTCACCGATTATGACCCCTAGAACCCAAAACCACCCTTCGTTAAAAAGTTTATATATATATATATATATATATATATATATATATATATATATATATATATATATATATATATATATATATATATATATATATATATATAATGCTTTTTACCATGTTATCTTGTGAACACGATAACTGGAGTAATTTTGATTTAATTTTAACCAGCCTGGGATATGTTATAAGGATAGTAAAAATCTCGGTCGAGTTCGTAGATGGGCTATCCAGCTCAAAGGGGGTGGAAATGATGGGGAGGTGGAAATTTTCATTTTCCCAGAATTCCTTTACAATTGAAAATAGAAAGAAAATTCAAATTAGGCGAATTATTGCCTTATCATAACGAACAATGTTTGCATATAAACTTTTTCGATAGCTGCAATTGCTTAGGAGTTATGAGCTGAAAAGTGATTTCCCCACCTTCCCCTCCTCTCCCCCTAACTTAAAAAACGTTTTAACCTATGCATGTTACCCCTTGTTGGAAAGCTCTAGTCATTTGCAGTCTCTTCCACCCACTTTCATTCTTGTAGCTTTAATCCTCGTGAGAATAGAAGGCGAAATGTTCTTTTCCTTATTATTAGTAGAGACGTATATTAGGGTGTCCCAAAAAAATGAAAGTCGTTTGTTTTTTTCGCATACCCTCTTATTTTTTTCCTTTTATGTCAAAACAATTATACATAAAGTTTCATGCAATTTGAACCACAGCAACCCGTGCCGACTTGCATCTAAGCGTGTCAATCAGTACTTGTGTACTTAAGACAGCGAACGCTGGCACGTATGTTTTGCGGAGCACAAAGCAGCTGCAAATGGCAAAGTGTTGTGGTACTAAGTGTTTGTATAATTTTTAATCAGTGAACAGAACATGGCAGTGGAATTTCGTAGTTCTAAAAAAGTGATATTTTTAATATGGGACATAAAACATCAAATAACGGGTCCAAAACTTCCCTCTAATGGACAAGTTCTCGCAGTTTTGTTTTACAATATTCGAGAAGTGAATTTAACTGTTAATGAAAGTGCAAATCTCGCTATTCTCGAATGTATTTTGGGAACAGGCACGCATATCTACCAAACTGTGTGAGAAAACTTGTTAACTTGTATCAAATTTGGGGAGACTTACAAAAAAATGCAAAAAACTTATAAGACGTATTAAAGTGGCGACAACAAGAATTTGTAAGTAATTTATGCAATTTGTTCGACATTGCACACGCTGATGCACTTCAGTTAATGAAAATAGAGGAAGATAGGATGCCCTTGCAGCGACAAAAAGAGCCTGGGCGACCCGGTCACTTGGGTGGAGTGGATAAAAAACTGGCCGACAAAGAGGAAAGGACGCGACTTCGAGTTGATAGAGAAGAAATCGACGAATCAAAGATGTTTCCGCTTCAACATCCTCGGCGTCATACGAACCATTGCAAGAAGATTCCTCTTCGAATTCTAGTGAAAATATGGATTCAGAAGATTTCCCAACACTGATCGAAAGCACAGAACCTGGGACAAGTAAATCAGTAATAAGGAAACATTTTATTACCCCAAAGTTAGTTGTTGCATTAGACAGGTGTCAGATAAGTATGGGAGATTCTTTGTTTAAACTTGAAGCTATTATTGATGCACTTGGATGTAACATTAACGAATTTCCGATAAGCAAGTCTTCAATTCAAAGAATCCGAACAGAAAAACGGAAGGAACGTGAGGAAAACATAAAAATTGATTTCCAAAACAAGGAACCTGATGTAGTGACCTTACATTGGGAGGGCAAACCGTTGCCAGCTTTGAGTGCTCGAAAATCGAAAGAAGAACGTTTGCCTATAGTTATTTCATGTGCACTTAAAGAATAAATTGCTGTGGCGAGACTGAATAATTCTACAGGCAAAGAACAGACGCAGGCTTTTTGGAAGTCGATCTTAGATTGGAATCTCGAAGACAAAGTCCAAATTCTCTGTTGTGATACTACGGCTTTGAATACAGGTCGTTTTAATGGTGCTTGTGTGCTCCTCGAGCAAACATTTTACAGGGAAATGCTTTTTTCCGCTTGCCGTCATCATGTATACGAACTGGTATTAAAGGCCGAATTCGCAGTGAAAAGTAAAACAAGTGACAACAAGCCCAGATATTCCACTCTTTAAAAAGCTCAAAAATAATTGGAAAAACATCGATCTCACTAAAATACAGTGCTATACAGAAACAATGAAAGTGTTCCGAACCGTACCCGAACTTGAAAATTTGTTTGACTTTTACCGCGCTGAACTTAAAAATGTTATGGTCAGAGATGACTATCGAGAGTTGATCGAACTTTCTATCATATTTTTAGGTAGAGATGCAGAAAAAAATTTAAAAATCAGACCTCCGGGTGCCATGCACCAAGCTAGATGGATAGCCTAAGCGATTTACTCCCTAAAACTATCGTTATTTAGTTCTCAGCTGAAATTAAACACACAGGATAAGGAAGTACTGTTAGACGTCTGCTTGTTTATCGTGACAATCTACGTTAAACCATGGCTTCAATTCATTTTGGCAGTTAAAGCACCCTACAAAGATTTGTGCTTTTTGAAATCTTTGAAAGCTTACGAAAATGTGAGCGAAAGTATCTAGAAAGCTGCTTTACAGAAATTTAGCCAACATTTATGGTATTTGACTGACGAAATAGCAGTCTTGGCACTTTTTCATGATGATGTGGACGAAGAAACAAAATTAAAAATGGCGACAAATTTACATAGAGAAAATTTCTCGACCCATGAGAAAAGATACATTCCATCGAAGGAAGAACTTTGTGGTTCATTGTATGTTGAGTTTGATATATTGATTTTGTAATTGTTTATTTAGTTATTTATTTATATCACGCAATTGTAACCTGTTATTTAATTTTTTTACAGAGAAAAGTATCAATGATTTCATGTCAGTCAAAAGCCAGTCATTGTTTTCTAGACTAAAAATTGATGATATTTTTCTCAACGAGAGTCCCTTTTCATGGGCGAATAACGCTTCGTTTCTAAACGCTAAAAAGACGGTCTCAATGCTTAGAGCAGTGAATGATACAGCTGAAAGAGCGGAAATATGACGCAGGACTTTCGTGGTTTAATAACGGTTGAGGAGGAACAAAAACAATTTTTGTTACATTGCATACAAGAACACATGAAGATCTATCCTGACTGAAAAAAGCAAACATTGAAACGAAAATATGTACAATAATGTTTCTTTTACTGTAATGCGGTAATAAATATCTGCTTTGAATAAATTGGTGTCTTATGTACCAAAGAAACATACATTTTACAATCTTTCCATAGTATTCCCCGTACAAGATTTCACGTTCAAGTTTGACCTAAAGTCGGCACGGGTTACCTTTATCTTATTGCAATAATACTTTTTATTTATGTTACTGAGGTGAAATAGAAAAAAATAGAGGGTATGCTTATTCGATTTTGCAAAAAAAAATTTCCCATTGTATCTTGGGACACTCTAACGTATATATATATAACGCTTTTCCGATGTTATCTTGTGAACACGATAACTAGAATAATTTTGATTAGATTTTAACTGGCTAGGTACATGTTGTAAGGTTTGTGAAAATATCGACCGAGTTTGTAGATGGGCTAACCATCTAAAAGGGTGTGGAAATGGTGGGGGACTGAAAATTTCATTTTCCCATAATTCCTTTACGATTGAAGACAGAATGAAAACTCAAAATAGGCGAATTATTGCCTCTTTATAATAAACAACTTTTGTATCGAAACTTTTTTGATAGCTACAATTTTATAGAAGTTATGAGCTAAAATGTTTAAATATAGGAAAAATAAATCAATTCTACGACTAAAGAAAGGAAAAAAATCAATTAGGCGAATTATCACATCAGAACGAACAACTTTTATATTAAAGGTTTTGGTCAGCTAAAATTGCTTAGAAGTTATGAGCTGAAAAGCGATATTCAATCCCCCCTCCAATTTATATAATTATTATTCTCCATTACTCTGTTTCGATTGAAGATAGAAAGAAACTTTCAATTAGGGGAATTATCACATAATCATAACGAACAACTTTTAGATTAAAAGTTTTTTGACAGCTACAATTGCTTAGAAATTATGAGCTGAAAAGTGATGTTCAATTACCCCAATTTATCTTTTCCCCACAGATCCGTTAAGATTGAAGATGGAAAGAAAATTTCAAACAGAGGAATTATCACCTTATCATAACAAACTACTTTTATATTGAAAGTTTTTTGACAGCAAGAATTACTTAGAAGTTATGAATTTCCATCAGCCTCATTCACTTCCACTTTTTATACGGTAATCTAGTTGATATACCTGGCTTTGCTCCGGATTAAAATGTTTTCATGTTTAATATTTTTAATGTGAAAATTACTATTGTATAAATATTATAATATACAAATTACTTTTCTGACCTGAAACATTTTTCATTAAAATTAGAATATCAATTGAAACAGACGATTTTTAAAAACAGTCGTTTTCTCCATACATTATTATTTGTTATATAGGTACTTAAAATTTTGTTAACAATTCCTATAGTAAAAGAAAGGTTTTAAAGAATATTTTGAAACAAATAAATTAACTAGTTAATTATTCATTAATTTAAAGCATGAAAATAAATCAATAGTTGGTCCCGATATAAATTGTTAATCGTCTACAGTTAAAATTTTCTTTTAGCATTCTTCCTTCTGAAAAAGTTTTTCGTATTATTGTTGTTCTTCAACAAGAATATTGTTACGAATTCAGTTTAAATTTAATTTTGAAAAATATTGAAATGAGAGAACCAAATTTATGGAAATGAAAGACATCGCGGAAAAAAGCCTTGCTTAATTTTTAATTAAGTGAATTTTAAAGCAACTTTTAGGCTTTGAAAAGTTGAAGGTGACCTTTCTCTTTTATTAAATAAACAGTTTGCAAAGTTTGATTGAAATCAGTCCAGTGGTTTAGTAAGAGATGTGGAACATACATACAGAGATAATTATTAGATAATTATAAGATAAAGATTGCTAGCAAATAGTGTGAGCCATAAAAATGTCTTAGTGAAGATTTCGTAACAATTAATTAGTTAACTCTAATTAAGTAAATAGTTAATTTTAGTTAATCAAACAGTTAATTTGACAGATTACTTTAGTTTGATATTTAACTAAACATGGCGGGACCATGATTTGTTTAATAAAATTAATATAAAATAGCCAAAAAAGATAGATATTTAAATAAGAGTTCCCGTTATCCTTTTTGACATTGAAAAATATATCCTTAACTTTAAAATTGTTTTGGGATTTTCTGCCTGAATATTTGGTTTTAACCGTCGATGGAGATTTAAATTTACTGTTCAAATTGGCTGCATTCATATCCTATGCTTTAAATACACGTATTAAATTTGCCACTCACAATATCTAATAATTTTTATTCCCTTATATGTTAAGAATTTAGTGACTATTATCTCTGTAACCAGGGAGTTCTCTAAATGAGCCCTTCTATTAATGTTTAAATGTTCCATGTCATGTGATTTTACCATATGACAAAGTAATGTTCGCACAATTATATTGTAACCTAGATTAAATAAATTAATTTTTAAATCAAGAGTCCTTCTTCATTCGTGCCAAGAGTCAATTTCTTGTTACTGTTTCAGATAAGCTAGCTTAATGTTATCTAGGAGATATTTGCACTGCTGAGATGTTTATTTCTTTATGACTCCTGCCTGTTGAATGATTATGTGTTGAGATATTTAAAAAATTGACCAATGTACTGACCGATAAATCTATCATAACTTTTTGGAATGAAAAATGGAATGATAAAACCTTGATATAATAAAAAATTAAATGTCATGAAAACAGAATCACAGAGTAAATATTGCAATGTGTAGAAACAATAAAGTCATTGGCTATGTCTGCATTGATCAATATGTAATATTTCATTACTTTGTCTTCAAGCTTGCCGAAAAGGGTTTTTTGGAATCATTTCACAAATATAACTACATATCATCGCATTTGACAAGAGAAATTCATCAAAACCAGTCGTTTTATACAAAATGGTAAATAAACACGTAGCAATTTTTGCCATTCTTAGATAAAGTTCATTCATAAACAATAAGTTAGAAAAAATGTGCATAAAAAACTCCACTTTTCCTGTCGTGAAACATGTCGTCATGACGTGAACGATTTTGTCCCAGAGTCAGTGACAAAATTTAAATGATGCCTGTATTTGGCAATGCAATGGTAGAGATCAATGGGTCGCCGCACTTTTCTTTTGTTCCTCCCGCAGTCATATTTTATTCGCTTTTTGCAAATACACGAAGAGTTTATAACAATAGATACTCTGGTGTTTGCGTTTGAAAAAAAAGTGTAGCTTTCTGTTGCCAAAACAAATGTCAACACCTCTGATAGATGGATGAACGTCGCAGTTGGAAATAGTCGCTTAACAAGCAGCGCCACCTATCGCAATTTCATGAAATTTCGAAGACGAAGAAAATACTCAATTTTTCGCAACCAATAATGAATATTTCTTTTTTTCCACATTTGGTAGGAACATGCGGTCTTAAGTTCATATAAGATGTTGAAAAAATTCAGAACTTCGATTAACCGTCACCGTCCGGACCAGGTCTGTGATGGATAATTACGGATTATTTTTTATCAAAATAGGGAGAAAGTGAAGAATGGAAGGGTGATGTTTACATTTTACTCAGCGCTATCTAACAAAGAACTCCGGAAATGCGCTCATATGACTCATTGCCTGACACCCCTATCCGCTGCAAGGTTGCCATATTGGTCTTTTTAAGGCCAAATTAAGGAAATTTGGCCTTTTTTCAAACCCCTTGGCCTTCTTTTGGCTTTATTTTCGTTAATGACTTTTAGAACAATCTTTAATTACTTATTCTATCGTTTTTAATAAATTTTTGATATTACACATTTTAAATGGTATATAATGAGCTGTCAAACGAAATAGTCCCTGAATAGAACAAGGATGTTTTAAATTTCTTTCACTTAAATTTTAGTTTAATAACAGAACATTGAGCATAAGTCTATCAAGTGGGATTCGTTTTCATGAAGGATAGCTGTTTTTCTAATAGAAAATGACGTTTTCAATCAATTTGTCAAATTTGGCCTTTTTTGGCCTTATTTTAAAGAAGCTTTGGCCTTATTCTGCTATTTTGGTCTGGCAACCCTGATCCGGTGTAAAATCGTCCAAAAGTGGCAGTCTCCGAATCCGTTGCTGAACAGTACAGTACAGTCACTTCTAGCATTATATAGTAGAGTATAAAAGTAATCCGTGGGCAATTCTAAAGATTACTGTTTGTTTTTTTGATATTTTTTTAGACGATGACGGATAACAGAAATTGACGGTTAAACGAGTGACGGTTAATCGAAATTTTGCTGTATGTCTAACTGTCTGTGAGCAAGTTATTCAAAAATGAAATGAGCTAGACGGATAAAATTTGGTACATAATCTTGATACTAAAATTGTTGATTTCTATCAAATTTTGGGCGAAATCCGTCTATCTTCTATTCTCATGTGAAAACCGTCACTGAAAAACGCAGAGTTAAATCTCGAGGTCGAAATTTCTGACAGTTATAATATTTTCTCTTTGTATACTTCGTATGGACGAGTTTTCTGTTTTGTTTACTTGCTCTAAAGTGGAACTTCCGCTATACCCCCCGACTTCCGGTGCTAATGTTATTCCAATGGAAATCTACAGAATTTCAACACTCTAAAGATGTTAATTAATGTTTAAAGTAGAGTAGGCTTAAGGATACTTTGAAAGTATTAAATTTCATGTCCCTATTGATGTAGTTCTCAATGTTTACTTAAAATAAGAGCGTAATTTTGTGAAAAGGCTGCTATAATCGTTAGTTATCGCTTTTTTTGACGACTTCTAAGGCTTATTTGGTGGTTCAATTTTAACCATGCAATTTAGATAATCACTGGTGGTTAATTTTTTAACCAAACGATTTAGCTAATTACAATCGTTCCATTTGGAGTTCTGCGATTTTAAGAGTTTTTTAAAAACTAATTTAAATAAAAAGGATTACACGAACTCAAAGAAACAGAATTCAACGTTTTGTATACTAAAGAAAGAACTTGTTCGAACTTGGCGCTTGATACAGTATACGAATGGATTTGGCGATTGCTTAAATCGGAGGGTTAACGGAGAACGGTCTGTGAATCCAAAATGAACAAACGAGAAAACTCGTTTATACGAGAAAGTGAAAAAAAATCACACTGGAAACAATTTGACCCTATTAAATGTTTATTTGAATTCGCCATCTGAAAAAATAAGCGTGGATTAGAAGTTAAACAACTTACATTTCTAAGTAAATATTTTATTTTGCAGTTTCATTTTTTTACGAGATAAAATGGCTAATTCTAAACTAGATTTGTGATTTGTTCAGTAAATGAATTTTGAAATTAAGATTAAAAATAAAGTAAATAGTAACCTTCACTTGTTGCTTTCAAAGTTGATGGAATTTGAAATAATCTGCTAAAATCATAAAGAAAAGAAATCCATGAAAAGAAAGGGGGAAAAAAGAACAAATCATTATCGTAAAAAAACTATTTGAGAGTCATTAGTTTAGAAATAATAGTCATTACTTCTAAATTATTATTTTCATCGACGAACACAATAGACTCATAAGACAATGTTACGGAAGAATAGAAATGTTTAGAATTCTAAACGCAGGCTATTTTCTTACATTTTATTTATTATTATTCCACTCTTCAGAAAAGTTTTCATTCCATTTCCAAATCTAATCTTGAAAAATAATATTAATTCGGAATGTGTCATTATCGTTTGCCAGATTTCATCTCACTGAGCAGCTTTAGCAATCACAATGCTTTACAGCAAGCTTCTGATTGATTTTCAGGAGATAAACTTCTATTGATTTCCCGCGCGTATTCGTTCAATCAGAAACGTGCCTTTAAAGCTGTTTTCACATGGAGAACGTAACTTCACTTCGTAATAACATGGGAATTATTTCCATCATTAGAAAATAGTTTGCCGCCAGCTTCCACTGAATTATCTCAGTGAGCTGAAATTCGGAATAAAATGGTAACATGGGATTTAGAATCTAAATGAAACATCATTTAGATTTGCTTTATTAAATAAAAGAATGAAATAAGGCTTAGCTTTCCGTTTAAATGAAGAAGAAGCAAAGAAAAAGGAGAACAAATCAAAAGAATGATTTTATATATTTCTGAAAATATTATATTAGCTTCTTCTTATAAGAAGTTTTTTATTTTATTTTTTACCATCTGCATTAGAATATTAGGTTCGAAATGTTAACAAAAATTCTTCTGCTTTAAATTTAAGATTTTGTCGCTTATAAAGCAGGACCACCTATCTCAATTTTTCAAATTTTACACGACAAAGGATATTAATTTCTTGCAGCAAAAAACGAATATGACGGATTTTTTTTTCACATCTGGTATGAACATGAGACCGTACGTGATGCACCGATGTGAAAAAAATCCACCCTATTTGTTATAGGTCGCTGAAAATTCAGTTTTTTTTTCTTGTAAAATTTGGAAATACATGGTGTTGCTTGCTAGGCGACGATTTAAATAAGGAAATGATTTTTTAATTATAAAAGCCAGGAAGCACTAAAGATATTTGTACTTACAAATAGAAAATTCTTACAAATTTGTATTTAGACCAATGAGAATGCGGTTTAGTTAATGTGAGAGCCGAAGCTAAAAAAAATTCGTAAAAAAGGTAAAAAAAACTTCTATTTCTCATATTTCAATGAGTAGGTGCTTTCTTGTTCCAGTTTTAGCTCTTTAAAAACACTTTACATTTCATTATTTTAACAATGAACCTCTAAACTTTTTTTTTCGCTGCCCTTTTTTTTAAAACGAAAATCAGTGCTTATTTTTTGAAACCTTCAATGCAACATGTATATAATTCTGTTTCACAAATACGAATTGTGAGTGAAAATTTTGAAATTCAGCTTCTTTCAACCCTCTGACTGTGTATTTTTTAAAAATCATTATCTAGATGCAACGTTTGCAAACATGTTCAATTCCCGTTGAGCCAAACGAGTTGTTATCTACGTGAAAGGCTTTATAAGTATAATATGATTCACTTTTTAAAAGTAGTAAATAAACACATTAGCCTGTGAAAATCGCAGGATGCAGCAGAAAATAGACTTGCTTCCAAACCGCGGATACGCAGTCAGAATGTAAATATGTAGAAGCGCTAACCTCTTACGAAATTTCGTATTTAAGAGTTTTAAATAAATCTATCCTCTATACCACTTTAAAAAAACAGAAGATGAACAATGCAAATGTAATATAAGATGGTTTAATTCTTTATTCTTTCGAAACATATTTCCTTTCAATTTTAATACCTTAGCGTAACAAAAATATGTATCAGTTTTCATAGAAGAAAATTTGTCCAAATTAGAACTCCTATGGTGGGTGGCTCTATGATTGCGTCCGCCAATGGGGTTCTCCTCCAATTTTTCCATTTTGATTGTTATTTTTTTGTTTTTATAGTTTTTTCTTTTATGTGTTTTGGCTGTTTTATTATTGGGAAATTTTTGTTGGTTAATTCTTTAGTGATGGGTTGGTTAGTTCTAGTAAAATGTATGATACAATCACTGGATGCTGCTGCGTTTGGCGCGCAAAAAGGTGTATTGTTATCATCATTGATTACATCTTCTGTTTCATATTTTTCTAGTTTTTTCTTTTTTTATGTTTTTTTAAAATTTTCTATTGGTTTTTAACATTTATTGTTTTAACATTTATAATTTTCTATTGTTTTTTATAGAAGATCATTTGTTTCATTCACTGCTCTGCTAGTGTGCGTATTTTCGCAAATGATCTTCGCATCACTTCAGTGGCGAATCCAGGATTTTTGTCGAAGGGGGGGGGGGGGTTGAGGTCATAAAAAATTTGTATCGTCGTGATCTCATGGATCTTATGTGAGTCAAAACGCTTTAACTTTACTCACCTGGAAATAAGAATCACAAAGGACGCTACAATACATTCGATAATTTAATAAAGACACTATGAAATAACTAGCTAAAAATATTTTCTATCCCGCTAACGCTACAAGTACGAGTGGAATGACCACAAAACCAAGGAAAATTTCGAGGCTGTCAAGCCAGAAAGCAATGATGCCACGTTTTATTTTTAAAAAAAATAAATTAAGAATAAACAGGTGCAGTGATTTGAAAAAAAAAAATCAAGAATTTTGGTTTAGTCCTTGGAGGAGGACTACAGCCTCATAACCACTATATCACTTCCATCGTTTATGACGGAAAAGATATAGATTAATTGGCTATCATTTAAATAAAATAAATAAAAAAATTAAGCTATAAGCTTTTATTCAAAATGAACTTTAAATGTGAAAATACGTTTACACATTCCAATTTCGTCAAAATGAACTCAAAAGTAAACAATAATTTTTCAGATTACAATAAAATGCATGGTTCGAATAAAAGCGTGGGTGCTTTTACCTTCTAGAATATTCCATTTGTTTAAGGAAATACACACAAAATATAAGGTGCTATATAAGGCGCCCACGCTTTTGTTCGAACAAAGCATTTTATTGTAATCAGAAAAAATATTTTTTACTTTTCAGTTCATTTTGACGAAATTATAACGTGTAAACATATTTTCTCATTTAAAGTGCATTTTGAATAAAAGCTTATATCTTAAGTTTTTTTTTATTTATTTTCTACTGTTTAGTGACTGCTGACACGAATACATACGACATGTTAGGCATAGGAAACCAAATTCAATTATTGAATTCTCCAATATAAAACACATATTCAAATTATTATATACATATGTGCCATTACAGTTTTAAAATGATTTAATGACATTAACTTTCTGAAATATAAATCCGTAATACATTAGGTGATAACTTTCATTATTAACGATGTAATAGAAAGAAAATAGAATCGTTCTACACAAGTTTCTCTTTTTTATTTTGAGTGCGAAACATTTGGCGCACAAGAAGTAAAAAAAAAGAATCTGGTTGTTGGCGAATTCTAATAGAAAGTAAACCCAAGATGCGTAGAAACACGAGCTGCATCATACATCGGTGCAGCGCTGGGTGTTGTTACAACCCTAAGTAAAGTGAGGTTACCACCTTTCAAACTTTGTCGCCTAAATATAGGGCCAAAATTTTAATATCATTTTGTTAGGTTTAAAATAGGTATAGATTGCAATTTTTTTTGCATAATATTGTATTGTCTCCGGAAACTCCCCACCGTGCTAAATTTGAAAGCTGTAACTCGACTGGAAGTGGGTAAGAAATCGATCTCAGGATTTGAGGACAAGACACTCAAGTTGAATAAAGGGTTATAAAAAACAGCTCTAATTTCATAACCACTTAATTAATTTACTTTCCTTTATATTCATACACTTAAATATAAAATTTAATAGCATCCAGAAATTTTACACAACATCTTTTAATGCTATCGAACAACATTCAAATGAATTTTTAAGGTATTCCGTAATACATGAAATCCTATAAAGCACTACTTTCTAATCTTTTCCTTCAGTAACATTTTTTGATAATACATTTTACAATTGAATCACTGAAAAATCCAGGCAAACCGGGTAAGCAAAGCGCAAGAGATAAAATGCATTTAAAATTCAATATGTGAAAAGGATAAAGATAGGAAAGTGCATTAAAAAAATTCGGAGCATCGCAGTAATACCCAAACCATCCGGAATTTCCATTAGCGAAAAAAGTTTTTAGAATTGATGCCAAATAACCAATGTGAAATAATCCCAAATTGAAGCACTTTATTTGAATAAAATATTCACGCGGATGGAATATGAATCAGAATAATGAAATATGAAAATGAAAGCGGATTTTCTGTTTGAAAGTTGCAGTTTTTCTTATTTTTACTACATATATTTTAGCTTTATATGAAATAACAGAGGAGACATCTTTCTCAAGTTTATAAATAAAAATAAAAAAATGATGGGATAAATAATAATAAAAAAATGACGGGAAGCTGTCTTTTTCAAACAGCCGCTGATGTTAAAGGCGTACTTTAACATCAGTGACTCTTTTCTTTCTCGAAGTTTCTCGGTTTCTATTTGTTACTCGCGATTCTTTTTTGTTTCTCGAAGCCTCTCGGATTCTCTTGGTTACTCGCTATATTCTTTTGTTGTGAGCGCGCACCTCATGCGTGTGACGTCATCAATCCATGCGTATTTTTGCCCAACTTTGCGACTCACTAGTCGCTGAACTACAATTCCGATTTTCAAAATTTTTTTTGTAACTTCTGTTGTTCCTCTTTATCTCTAAAATAAGACATTAATTATGTTTTCAACATATGTAGTTACCGAGACATAGAGGATCTCCCATACAACGCTTTTTGTGGCGTTTTAGCGTGTGAATCAAATTCCTTCCTGAGACCCCAATTGGAGGAACATAGTCCTACGTCAAAACCTCAGAAGATCAATCTTTTTTTTTCTCGTTTCCAAAATGTAGAAAACTGAGAAATGCTGAATTTTCTGAAAAGGAGATTCTTTATTAAATATTTTCTGTGAATTGAATTATGGCTTTAGGTCACAAATTGAGTGAATTTCAGTATTTGGGGGGAAAAACACGTGGTTCACAATATATAAAATTACCATTAATATCTTATAAGATATTGATATATATATATATAAATTACATTCTCATATTGCTTAGACTTTATTAGTTAATTAATTAATAACTGCTCTCATGCTAGTTTATAATCTGGGAAACTCTATGAAAAAGACAAACACCATTTATTTAGTATTTCTTATATATTTTCAGGTTCACTTGAAGAAGCAATTACAAACGATTAATGCAATTATAAATGATAAATAATACTTTGTTATTACTTGTTCGTGCTCATCACACAATAAATATTTATACAGGAAACTGAGACAGTTTTACAGTGTTCTGCTGATTCAATGAGAACCTAAATATTTACTCAATATAATGATTCAAAATAGAAAAGTAAATAAAAGTAAATCAATTACTCGGTCAGTTTTAGTCGCAGAAGGGTGGAATTTTTTTGTTTAAAATGTTAGTGTGTGAAAAATATTTTACTAAATATGACTGATAGTACCGGGGGACCATATAAAAAATTAGAATTCGTAACTTTTTCAGAAATATATTTATAGACTCAAAAGACGTAAAATATAATTCTTCCCTTCATTTAAAGCATTTTTCCTATTGGAATTATATGTCTATTTCTAACGGTTTAGAAATTAGCTATTGGACCACGATAAGTGCTGATACTGTGTATATTATATCAGTTAGAACACTGTTGTAGACGTATTATTTATTCATCTATATTTTGCAAGCATGTTACAGCAAACGATTTATTTAGTTAATTTTACTACAAGCATTTTCAGCAAGCTATGAATGGCATCATTGTGCGTTATTGTGATTGTTAAGAATATTTCATGAATGCGAGTGATAGAAAAATATCAAAAACAACCATATTAAGTTGCGATTAATAAAAAATGAATAAAAATTGTAATTTTCAACATTAATCTACAAATTGTTTTTGAAAGTTACAAGAAATGAATCAGACTGTCAATTAAATAAAGACCCGTATCAAGGAAACACAATGTTTCTTATTTTATTGTCTTCAGTTATCGAGTCATCAATCACACACACACATTTGAGATAAAAAGACAACTTCTAAACTGGAAACAAAATCCAGCATGTTCACCGCATCACAATGCTTCATGAATGCCGAGTACGTGAAGCTTTAGAAAGCGGCATACATTATTCATTCCATTTACAAAACAAGTGCAGTATCAGCTTTTAAAAGCAAAACTTTTGGCTTTCCTTAAGGTTTCCATATAAGTCGGTACAGAAAAAAAAACTGTGTGTTGAAAGAGAACAACGTGTGAAAGCATTTGTTAAACTAATTATTGGAGGAAAGCAACGGACACTTTTGTTCGGCGATTCATTTGTTCCACAATAGGGGAAAAGAAAGGCGTTACCTAAAGAGGCATAGTAATTTTATACGGTCACTCATTGTTTTGTGATACAATTTTTTTCTTTTCTTTCCTTATGGGTAGGTGAACTTTTAGACCAAAGATGGTAAAATAATTAAGTCTGGGAATGCGTACTCACAGCGCATGCGTCAAAGATTTCCAACAAGAGATTGCAAGAAGTTTCATAGGTAAATTCGAAATGTACACAAGAAGAATATATTTCAACGCGTTTTATTAAATCCGTAGTAAATATATTTTCACAAAAGAATTCATTCTTTTTAACACGAAGTCAGAGTCTGAAAACAAAGAATGTCTAGAATGACTTCAGTTTTATGAAGAATAATTCTGCAGCAATAAGTTTTGATGAAAGGCGTTACTTAAAGAGGCATAGTAATTTTATACGGTCACTCATTGTTTTGTGATACAATTTTTTTCTTTGCTTTCTGTATGGGTAGGTGAACTTTTACACCAAAGAAGGTAAAAGAATTAAATCTGGGAATGCATACTCACTATGCATGCGTCAAAGATTTCCAACAAGAGATTGCAAGAATTTGCATAGGTAAATTCGAAATGCACACAAGAAGAATATATTTCAACGTCTTTTATTGAATCCATGGTAAATATATTTTCACAAAAGAATTCATTCTTTTTAACACGAAGTCAGAGACAGAAGACGAAGAATGACTTCAGTTTCAAGAACAATAATTCTGCCGCAATAAGTTTTGACGTAAAGGCATTCAATCAGGTACTGTCTGTTTTCAGATGCGGAAACCCTCAGCGCTTTTGCGCATGTGCTAGTCGGCTTCGATTTCAGAAAAATATAGATGAACGAAAGATGGAGGAGGATATATTTGCAAAACTACTACATTAATAACTTAACGCTGAATAATAACCAAATCTTCTGAAAACAAAATTGACTGTTATATCTCTACAAATATAAACTCAAAATTTGACTCACCATTAAAATAAATCTTATTTCAATTACACAATGCGGAAATCCTTTCTTCAGATAAAATCATGGCGTTTCTACAATATTCTATAGAGACTTCCGAAATATAAAGAAGGTACTTTATTCCTCCGAAAATTCAGAAATGCTATAAAATGTCTACGATTCTCAAAGCGATTACTTTATATTTCAGTTTCAATTTCGAACAAAGTTGATTTTGAAATGAGTTTTTCCAGTGCAGATGAAAAAAAATAAAAATCCGCATTGCCTGTTGTTTCAAGCTAAAGCTATTTTAATAGTAATTCTGTTATTCAATGTGAAAGGCAGAAAGGAAAGATTTTTTTTTATTCTTAGAAAAAAAAACCGTCGTTCAAAACCTGATTTGTTTGCTTAGATGGAAACAAGTCCTACTATAATTGAATTATCCGCTTGCTACTTTTAAAAAAATATATATATATAAAATAAGCATTAGAACTTCTTGCTCTGAAAGAAGAAGTCCAAGCGTTCAAAGATTCTTTTTCCAATTCACATAAAAAAATCAATCGATTATTTAAAAAGAATTTCTTTTTTTATATTTATTCCAAACGGTGGAAAATCTGCGGAATTCAGCAGCCAGACGAGAATTTAAATTTATTTTTTACTCGTTAGAAGTTTTGAGAGAATATCTAAGTATTTTTATTAACGCATGCAATCCATCTCACTATCAATATTGGCACTGAATTTCAGCTTTTATCTAAGACTTTTTAGTTTCTTTTCACAGGCCAAGAAATTGTTGGGATAATCAAGAATCCAAGTTGTGAATTGCAAGTTTTAAATATTAACTGAAATATACCAAACTCCTCAAAGAAAAGCAACATCATATTTTCTATTAACAAGTTGATTATATTATATCTATTATTTTAAAATGTGTGAAGATTGTTTAAAGCTAAGGTAATATCTTAATAAATTTCGCTTTCATCTTTTATTTCATTAAAATTTTTGTCGAATCTGTAAACTAAGTTCTCTGAGCTATTACGTATATTAAGAAATACATCCAGTAAGTTGAATGATTATAGTTGCTATGTTTTCATTCTTTTTTCGTAATTTTTTAATCGAGCTAACATGCGCTGGCCATAAAATGTACATATTCCTCTTGCAAATGCATATTTTGCAAGAGGAATAAGAAAGGTGAAAATGGCATCGACAACGTGCAATTAGATGTTACATGGTCAGTTATTTGACTCCATTAAGGATATTTATGCAGACAATAAACAGAACAAGTGCAATGGCACTAAAAGAACATTTGTTAAATATCTACCACAATCTGAAGTTTAAAATTACGTTGTTAAGGGTACTATGAATACAAAATGATGCAAGATTCAATTGAAATCATATTCCTAACGAACAAGCTGTTCGCCGAAGGCTGCTAAGTAGTAGTTAAGTTAATTATAGTATATCTATTATTTTAAAATGAATATTTTACAAATTTTCTTATTTATCTTGTGATGGTAGACTAATGTTGGCTAAGGTTGAGAAAACGCTTGGCGCGATCTTCCATTGCTGAGGGTTGCTTTTTGTAATAAGACCGATGTCGACCTCGGGAGAAAGAAGATTTATGTCTGGCTTATTTGTTCGTTTTGTTTGCAAAATGCCCTGGCTTCTCAGCGTGAAGTATTTTACTAAACTGGAAAGTGTGTTTTTCGTCTTGTTTGCGTAAGTGTAAATAGAGATATTTTTTCTAAAATCTGGTGTTATCATTTCAAAAGAGAGAAACATCGTAGTATTAAGCATATTTTAACCGAGTATTCACTTGTGGAAAATATAAGAATACTGTTATGAAAATCGTCCTGTGGATGTACTGTGAAAGCAGTCTAACAAGGGAGGAAATGGAGAATGAATCTTTATTCACGAATATTCCAGAAAACACGCAGCACAGGTAACAGGAGCACTTGCACAAATTAGCAACATAAGCAAACTGAAAATTGCTACTAATAAGAGAAACAGCAATAACAATGGCGCTCAGTGTGCAACAGCTGACCAACTCGAAATGCAAACAAGATTTCCGAGAAATTCAAAGACCTCCAAACACATCCCAAAGATATTCACTCGTCTCAGCACCTCCGGGCTTTTATACCTTTTCCGGCAGGATGTGACGTGATATAGAAACATCTCGAAGGTTCCCTACAATTCCGTCCTTAGTAGAGATAGGACCAAAATTCTAGCATATTCGAAACATTCATTTTGCCGCCAAATCTTTTGCCATGTTTGTCCTCAAGGTCTGGGGTATTGACCAGGCCTTTCTCCGGCATCCGATAAAGCACCTGTAAATCTTTCTTTCCAGCCATAAGACTAGTATTGCTTGGAAGTGACAGCAATGTTGTTGCATAAGTAGTTTTAATTTTTTCCCCTGCACTCAGTGTTAAGAAGACGAATGATTTCCGTGACAGGTAACAGATGAGGAAACACTGCTTTGTGTCAATAATAAAAATCGCGAATATTAAACCAAATACATAACTAAACCATATATACCTATTCAAAATTAAATAACAATGTGTTTTGTAATCCATAGTGATAACAATAAAATAATCCCACGGCAGGCAGCGGTGTCGGTATAAAAATAGCAACCAAATAATCTTTTTATAAATGGTTTTAGACAAAAAAACCCCAATTTTGTATAAATAATATGCTTGTAAAAATACAAAAACATGAACTAACGACAAAGGTAACATTAAAACTGAGGTAAAAAGCGCATAGTTAAAAAAAAAACTTTCCATAAACTAGTACCAAAATCCGAGAAATTTATGTCATAGCGCATATTATTATATTAAAATATTTTACGGCGTAAGGCCGGGAAAAGCTAAATATAAAAAGTTTTCTGAATTGAATCTTTTCTGTAGAATATTTTATTTCACAGCAATGTCCAAGACACTTTGAATACATTAAGGAAACACGTTTAATCTTATAATCTTAGCACATGAAGAACAATATTTTGTTGGATGCAAAAAATAGTAACACTGGCTTTTGCCTGTGGTGCTATTTTTTGCATAAATTCTTTTGTTTTAAATTCTTTAATCTTTTACATAAAGGGAAATGTGAATGAAACAAATAATGAATTCACCGGATTACGAAATACAAAGCTAAAAAAACTATTATGGCTTAAAAAGAAACAGTAATAACAGTTTTAAACAGTGGAGAAAAACCAATCCAGTTAAACAACAAATAAAAGGTTTATGGAAGACTATTTAATTTCCGAACTGTTTGATGAAAAAAGTCTATTTTTTTGCATCCGCCAAGTTAGTTTAAAGAAAATGAAAAACAGCTATTATTTATGAATTCAAAAATGGAAAAATAATACTCTTAATTAAAAAAAAATCTCATTAAAAATTTAGAGATAAACGGTTTGAATCACTGTCTGCCTGTCTTTTTGTGCATATGTTAGCACGATAAATCAGTTGAGTTGAACTCTTGCTGTGTGTGACTCTTGATAAAGTTCATGGCCGAGTTCCTCCATTTTGAATTTTTGTTCTTATAAATCAGCAACGCAATAAGCTAGACAGCTGAATTTCAGTAGATAATATTTACACCAAAACTGTAGAGCTGCATCAAAATCCATCAAGGGGCAGATGATCTGTCTGTTTGACGGTCCGTGTGTATGTAACCACGATAAGCTAAACAAAGTAACGAGCTAGATACACTATCTGATCAAAAGTATCCGGACACTTTCGGATTTTCAAATTTTTTAGAATTTCTCCTGAAAGGCTAAACTGACTGTCCTTGAACTTCGAACATGTAAAGAATATGCTCTAACTCACATTTTACAGTGAAGATTCGGTCACGAGGGCAATTAGGGGCACGTCCACAAATTGATGAAGACGGACATTATTTTGGCCCATCCCTTTCAAAGAAAGCTTATAACGAGATGAAACTTTCATAAATGGTTGTTTGATATGCATAATATTTATATGCATTTTCTTAAACACAGTACAAATATCCGGGAAGATATAAAGTTTAAAAAAAAATTCCAAATTTTTCTGCATGTTTTTTGCTTATAACATGAAAGGTTTTCCATTAAATTATATAAAACTTACAGGAAAAGTGACAATATGTTAGAGACGCATTGTGTAAAAATTTGGAATAAAAACTTTGAATATTAGACAAAATATGAGTAGTTGCAGTAAATAATTTTTTACTGCGCATGAGCGAGACATAGCGTAATTTTTCTTTCATAACTTCAAAGCCAGATATGTAGGGCATCTTATGTAAAAATTCTAATCAAATATCATTAAGATTTAGAAAGACATCAGCATTGCAGTGAGCAGAATTTTTGCTTCCCTCTAAGAGAAACAAAACGATGAGGGGTTTTTCACAAATTGAGGTTTTTTAAACTTGAAAATCGCTGTGGTAGATAGAGTATAAATCGTAAAATGAAAGAGTATAAAACGTGAAATGAAAAACGCAATAAAAGCACAATAACGTTTCTTCAGGAGATGAAGTTATTGTGAATTGCTAAAATTTATTTTTAGCAATTCACAATAACTTCATCCCCTAAAGAAACGTTATTGTGCTTTTATTGCGTTTTTCATTTCACGTTTTATACTCTTTCA
>BGPR01000085.1:262841-298294 GCA_013235015.1 Araneus ventricosus | reverse complement strand
AAGATTTTGTACAATTAAAAATATTAAAGAGTTTCACATACATTTTACCAATAGTTTTCATAAAATATCTAAGTAAATAACCGGTGGTCTGTTCAAAATCTCGGGGGGGGGTAATATTTAGCATCCTCAAGCTATTCGCTCATTAGAATGCTTGTGAAGCGGACGCTTAGAAGGAAGGAACATCCGATAATTTTTTATTTGCATTTTTAACGCTCAGTATATTAAAAAAAGTATAGCAATAATAGAAATATTAGAATTAGTAGACAATCATATAATATAAACCTCAACGTGAAAGTTACATTTTGGAAGTCTTCCTTGAAAAATCCAAAGAGGTGAAATTGAATTTCAAAGCTTGTTTTTAATTAAAAATAACAAAACAAAAATTTATTTTAAAGGCATATTAAATTATTTTAAAATCATAAATCAAAACAGATTTTAAAATCATTTTTAAATGCACTTTTTAAAAATTTACCAATAAAAACCAAGATTTTGTACAATTAAAAATATTAAAGAGTTTCACATACATTTTACCAATAGTTTTCATAAAATATGCATGTAAATAACCGGTGGTCTGTTCAAAATCTCGGGGGGTAATATTTAGCATCCTCAAGCTATTTAATCATTAGAATGCTTGTGAAGCGGACGTTTGGGATGAAGGAACATGGGATAATTTTTTTATTTGAATATTTAATGCTCAGTATATTAAAAAAAGCATAGAAATAATAAAAATATTAGGATTAGTAGACAATAATATATTATAAACCTCAACGTGAAAGTTACATTTTGGAAGTGTTCCTTAATAAAATATGTTATTTTCTAATACATTTCTCAAATAGGAAATACAGAAAAACTGAGTAAAAGAATTATTCTTAAATGTTCTTGTTACTGGGTGGAGGGCCGGGGTGGCCTGGGGGTTCCAGATTCGAAACCCGATTCCACTGAAGATCCGCTGTGTATGCGGGCCTGTTACACGTTGAATCATACGTAGGGGGTCAAACGTCGTCCCGCTGATGTGGTGCGGAAATTAGGAGGAGGAGCGCCAGCTCGGATGTCTCCCTCGTCATCTGATCGCGGTAAAATATTACAATGTCTCTCCCAAAATAACCCCCGTGTTGCTTCAAAACGAGAAGTTAATATAACTAAACTAAACTCGATACTGGTTGTGATAGATGATAACTTGCAGAGATAAATGTCAATCCGATAGGCACATCTTCATCGCTTTGCCCGAAATTCGTGTTGGTACAAGAACATGTTTCTGCCAATTTCTATTTTATTTAAAATCATTTTTATTTAACTTGACATGTTTCATGTTTTTTTGCAATCGATTTTTCATTCACTTCCTGATGTGCTAGAGATTTGAAATTTTGTACACTTGTGTTTTTTCGATGACAAAATACTATTGAAATATTTTCAGAAGTTAATTATCGGTTAATAATTAATTAAATTAAATTGCAATCTCTCTCTACCTGGTAGTGAGTTTCAGAAATAATAGATATCAAGATTAAAATTATTCTCCGCGCTTTTGCGCATGCGCCAGGCGGAATTTATTTCATCAAAATAGGGATGAAGTTAAAAATGGAGGGGGAGATATTTACATTTTACTTAGCGTGACTTAACAAAGAACTCCGAAAATGCGCTCATCTTACTCATTGCCTGTCACCCCTTTCCGGAGTAAAATCGTCCAAAAGTGCTAGTCTTAGCATTTTGAAGCGATCAGTAGAAAAAAAAATTTAAAAAATGTCTATTGTTTAGTACACTAATAAAAGTGTGTTTTTAAAAACTGTTTTTAACTTTTTTTTATATGTATTTTGTGTATGGATATGTCTGGCTTTATTTTAATATTTTATTTGGTATTTCGTTATTTCTACGAACAATTTGTTTAGGAGATATTCTAAATAATGCCTGACTCGTGCTCATAAGAACGGCAATAGAGGTAAAGGCATCTGGAATTTTATTTTAAAATTCTACGCAAATACTGTTTTACAAAGATTCGAAAGCTACAACCCAAGACACCATTTCAGAAACATAATAAGACCCGCGTCTAAATAAAGCACTCCGCAAAACTGCATTCGTTCGGAACAATTCCTTCTTATTATTCTACACAAGAGACATCCGCCGTCAATAAAAACTGATTTCATTTCCTGCACTGCACCCAGGGAGTAAACGAACAGATTTTTTTTCCCCGAGGAAAGAATTTTCGCTTGTTATTTATTTTCGTGTTGTGGCAACACTAGAGGATCTTGCACAAAAATAAAGAATTCACAAATCTATACTTATAAAAGGCAATGTTTGTGTGTGTGTGTGTGTCTGCGATGCCCAGACGAATCTATCGCACTTACAGCTATGAAATTTGGCACACAGGTAGTCATAATGCTGACTCAATGCACAACGAAGCCGAAATTTTAAAATTTAATCTAGAAAATTTTTTATTTAATGTTTTGTGTTGTTTTGGTTAATTTTTTGCACTAATTTCTCAATAGAATGGTTTCGAATAATTGTACGAAAAAAGTAGATAAACCATTGGAAAGAGCACACGATTTCCATTCTAATGAAGTTAGTTTCGAATTTCTAACGTAATTTACTTAATTTTGGGAATTTTTTTAAAAATAGTTACTTTTCAAAAATAAAATTTTCTGGAATCCTTAAAACTCTTGCATCCGATGTTCTAATAAAGATATCATTTTGAAAATGTTTCAGCTTATAACTGCAACGGTTCTGTCGGATTTAAACAAGAATGGTTAAAATATCTTTTCCCGTTTTTTTTAAATTAATTTTTTCCTGGTAGTTGAACGATATTTTTCTCTAGCGAAGATTCCGCCCGCGACAGCTCTTCGGAACGTTGAGGGCAATTTCATTGGCTGACGGGCCAGGGTGACGTCATTACTTTCGCGTTCTGCCAGGAGATGATTTATTTACTCGATGACTTCGATTATTATTTTTAAGCGTGTTTTAACTTATTTCTTTGCCTTTCATACTTTGCTTGCGGTGTAATAAATATCACATTGTAATTTTTTAACATTGTTTTGGATTTAACGGTACTCGGTCGAGAGGAAAAAGAGGCGGACCAACTCAATAATACATATATTTCTGTTTTGATTTCGTTTTTAAAACTTTCATTTATGTAATTGTATGTGGTCTTTTTTTTATTTTGTTGAAGTCCCGATTCCACGGGCAACGCCGTGCGCGTACTGCTAGTAATAAATAAAGATAACGAACAAAACTAGAAGACTAAACATTTTGAGACGGTTGGACACTTTCATAAAAATGCCATACATACTCAACAGCAAGAAATTTTGATATTTCAACGCGATTATATTTTTTAATTGTTTCTATTTCAGTCACTACTTTCTTAAGAGTTACTACTTCCTGTGAATACACGAGAAAGTTAAGGGACGAGTACTCCTGATTTTCTGTGGGCTGATGTGAGTTAGTTACACAGGCTGAATGGAACTAAAAATCCTTTTTTTGGACTCAGGAACGGTATTTATTAACTTGAAAAATCAAGAGGGTTGTAGAAATTTCACGCAGATTCAAGAGGTTAATTGCGTGTTTGAATCATAAATGATGCACACGCACTTACATCAGTAAATAAAAGTCACAAAATATACTGTACACCGTAGGTAAAGGGTACTATGTCCATTTTTTCAATATTGGAATAACATTCTTAGTTTGTTGTATTTTCTTTACATTGCACATAGGTTAAGTCCTATTTCATTAAGTAACATAAATGCCAACTTTATAACAGTAGCGGCGATTGGGAGATAAAAATTGGGGGAGGGGAGGTAAAAATTTATAGACACCTAAAAGTACCGAGGAGTATAAGGGGTCGGCAACAAAATTTAAAAATTTAGCTAGTTTTCCCCGACACTATTACTTTTTTTTATAATTCCTAGTTTGAGGCATCTAAATGAACTAAAAAGTTAATATTTCCGGGCAGAAAATGGGGGGGGGGGAGGGCGGTTCCTCTCCCGAATCGCCACTACTGCTTTATAAAAGACATCGTGTTTAGAGGCAAAGAAAATTTTAACTTCTTTCCCTTAATTCACCAGCAGATAAACAAACAGGAATGTTCTCCCTCTACTTTCTCGTATAGCTCCACAATGTGCCGCGTTTTGTGTTAAGCTTTGGCGTATAGTGAAAATAGTCGAGTATGCATTTGTGGATCTCTTTCCTTTCGACGAATGAGCCCAAAATTTGGCGAAAATCTATTAAGATTGGCGCTGTGATGTATTTCAGCATAGCATGACGAATCGTGGAGCCTTCTTTATCAAAAATAATATATTTATTAGACGTTTTCCACAGCACAAAATATGTAAAACAAGCACATACAAACATTACATCACTGACTTACATCGAATTCCATGTTTAATTCCTTATTCTTTTCCGTTGCTAGGCAACGTTAGCAAGAGACAAATATATCGTTGCCACACTATTTTTATAACCTTTAGAAAAGAATTAGTACCAAACGATTTTTTAATTAATTTCTTTTTCAGCCAAACGATATTTTTAAATTAATTTCTTTTATGAACAAACAATTTTTTTTATCTAATTAATTTCTTTTCTTCAAATATTTTAGTAATTCTACAAATATATTTATTTATTTATTCGTACGAATATTACAGCGAAAAGGACAGAGACCATATTTCATTCTTCGAACTTGTTGTGTTTTTGATTTATCGCGTTCACAGACACATGAACAGATACGACCAATTCACAGTTGACCAATTGACAGATTTGGACTAAAAACTGATAAATATTGGCAATTCTGGAAACAAAGCCATATGCCAAATTCCATCAATCTGGCCAGCTGCGTTTCCGAGTTACGCTGTTCATAACGGGCATACCTACAGAAGACTGTCATCCAAAGTTTCATATATATACAGATCTCTAATTTTGGAGTAAACACCACATATCGAATTACATTCGTTTCGTTTCTGAGTTATCGAATTGAATGATATAGTTTAAAAAGTGTTTTTCTCGGAACTAGAGAGAAAAACATGTTGAAATTAATCAAAATATAGAGGTTGAATTTTTGACAATTACTGATGATTCGCAGATACGGAACCCTCCGTGCATTTGCGCGTGCGCCAGGCGGAGTTGATTTTATCGAAATGGGGTGAAGTGAAAAATGGAGGGGCAGATGTTTACATTTTAATTAGCAATATATAGAAAAAATTTAATTCCATCTATTGATTTGCTTTAAAGATTAACTAAAGAAAATGACGGGAGGCTGTCTTTCAAACAGCCGCTGATGTTAAAGGAGTAGGACTACTTTACACGCGTGACTCTTTTGTTTTTTGAAAGTTTTTAAGTTTAAGTAAGTTTTTTTGTAACTTCTGATGTTACCCTTTATCTCTAAAATAAGACATTAGTTATGTTTTTAACATATGTAGTTACCGAGATATAGAGAAATAATAAAAAAGGATGGGAGGCTGTCTTTTCAAACAGCCTCTGATGTTAAAGGCGTAGGACTACTTTACTCGCGTGACTCTTGTTTCTCGGCTTCTATTTGTTACTCGCGATTTTGTTTTGTTTCTCGAAGCTTCTCGGATTCTCTTTGTTACTCGTGATACTCTTTTGTTGTGCGCGCGCACCTCATGCGTGTAACGTCACCAATTCATGCGTATTTTTGCCCAACTTTGCGACTCAGTAGTCGATGGACTACAATTCCGATTTTCAATTTTTTTTCTGTAACTTCCGTTGTCACCCTTTATCTCTAAAATAAGACATTAGTTATTTAACATATGTAGTTACCGAGATATACAGGATCTCCCATACCAAGTTTTGTGGCGTTTTGGCGTGTGAATGAATTTCCTTCCTCAGACCCCAATGACAGGAACCCTACGTTAAAATACGCCTAATAGACGAAGGTCATGACATCACAAGGCATTCCGGAAAAGCGCTCGTCTTATTCATTGCCTGTCACCCCTCTCCGTAGAGAAATCGTCTCGTAATAGTGCTAGTCACATGGTAGTAATAGTGCTAGTCACGTGGTAGTAATAGTGCTAATCACGTAATAGTGCTCGGTTTTGAAACGAACAGAACAATACTTTTCCTTTGTACAATTCGTATACGAGAAAGTAAAAAAAAAGTAAGTTTAAAAGAAGTTGAAATTTGATTTGACTTCGATATGAATCTCTGATTAATGCAGAATCAAATTTCCATTTTAAGATTCAAATAGACATGCCTAAACCCTCTACATTTAATGCTTTAGACACGAAATAAATCATATCGTGACTATCCTTTAAATTTCTCAGCACGATTTCCAGAATAGGGTGGTAATTATTAATCTAAATTCAGCGATGCAGAAATGATGTAACATACGAATATCATTTCCATGATGAAACGTTACACTCGCTTGATCTCGCTCATGCATTCCCAGTTGAGGATTTGAATACAAAACGCTTGCTTTTGCGGTATTCAGAGCCACGATCAGTAGACAGAACACTGCTTTTCTATTAAATACAGAATTTCCAGATAAGAAATAATGCCAAAACTGCTTTAAAAAAGAAAGGTCCCAAAAGATTGAATGCCGATTGTTTAAAGGAATCATTGAATTTCCGATGAATTAGAAATCTAGTTGTGGATGGTACCCGACTCTAAGACTTTTAAATTAGCATCTTAGTACTGGTTGCTTAAATTCTCCTTTGGTTGAATCAATCTGTATTTAGGAAGAATTAATCAGTATAATTAAACTAGAAGAATTGTGCCCGTCTAAGACGGGCTTTTACCCCTCCAAACATATCTAATATCCCATTTTCACAGATTTACTAACGAAAGTTATAGTAGAAAATCTCATTTACATTGGCAGACTGCTTAAGAAATTTAAAAAAAAACATGAAAAACAGAACTGATGAATCAATTGACACTAACCTTCATTTAATAATAACCTTACTTTTAACAATTGCTTTCGTTTCGTCCGAGTAAAAATACGGCAAAATCCATTAACAGAAAAAAATACATTACCAAATACAAAATAAGTAAATACTGAAAAAAACAATAAAAAAAAGAAATAAAACTGTTAACGCGGCTCAATTTAGATATGAAAAACGCCATGAATCAACTGCCACGAACTTTCGTTTTCATAAGTAACTTTACCGAGGCAAAAAGAAATGAAACAGATGAAGTCATTTTATTGAGATTTATTCCAATCCAGCATAAATAATAAAAAAAACTGTCCGAGTTCTTTGACGCCATAACAGAAATCAGATTTGCTCGCTTGTTAATGACGGAGAGCAAAGGGGCGTGTTTATTTATAGGCGTAGACAGATCGTCTGAGACTGTTTGGCACGTAGCCAAACCAAACCACGTAACCGGACAGCGTTACCGGATCAGTGAGAGACAGATCTGGGCTATTATATTAGTAATTAATCAATATGACGCTATGTTTCAACGAGAACTGAAGGATAATAGGAACAACGCAAATAACAGCAGAAATTTTAATAAAACAAAAATAAAGACTTAAAAAATTCATTAGAACATAAAAAGTGTTGACTTACAGTTAACAAGTTAAAAGAAACTAATCAATTAAAATACGGAAATAAATATCGGCTTGTACGTCACCACACTGCGGTTTTCGTTACAACTAATCCCAACAAATAAAAAGATCGTGATACCAAGTTATAAAAGTTATATAGTTAGTTTTATAAGAATAAAGCCACTACTGTTCAGCAACGGAAAGATAGAATATTTGGAATCAGCTGTATAATTAGCTACCGTTTTATGGATTTCGCCATACGACAAATACTAATGATATTTCAACTACCATTTTACAGGGTGTAGACAAATGAAGTGACACATTTCAAAAATTAATAAGAAAAACCCTAAAAATGTTGGAACTACGAATTTTTTTTAAAATGAGAGAGCATTTCTCATTTTAAAAATTCAATCATTTCAATTAATCAATGAGCATTTCAATTTTAAAATTTTTTCCCCAGATAGATAACATGCCATTTCGGTGGTCTAGGGGGTCGTAAATTACTGGAAATCAAAAATTTGTTTAGCGCCATTATCTGAGAAAATATTAAAACTAAAAGAAAAAGAAAATCACGTATTTGTAGGGAATTTTATGCTCTTTAATTTGTTAATTCACATGTATTGTGAAAACTGAATAGTTTTTGTGATATTCAAGAAAAACTAAAAAAAAAAAAAAAAAACCAGAAAACACGCATCGGCTTCTACCGATCGGTAGCCATAGCGTACGGAATCTTCTCGCTGTAACAAGTTTAGAACAGTGTAACGCCGCGTTACCTATCTGAACAAAACTTTTTGAGATGCGCTCTTATTTAAAAAAGCCCTGTAGTTAAAATTAATTTTTGAAATGTGTCATTTCATTTGTGTACACCCTGTATGGATTTCGCCATATGACAAATGCTACGAATATGCCAGCTGCCATTTTATGGATTTCGGGTTCATTATTGAAATTGCGCCCAGATAGAATTCTATTAAAGATCATTTAAATACCTTTAATTTGCTTGAACCTGGAGGTTGAGCATAAAGGTAGCATAATTGGACGTAGGTCTATAATTAGCTACCGTTTTATGGATTTCGCCATACGACAAATAATACTGATATTTTAATTAGCATTTTACGGATTTAAGGATTATTATTGAAAGATGTGCCTACCCAGAATTATCTTCTACAACTTTTTAAATACTCGTGATTTGCTTGAACAGATACCTGGATGTTGAGCAGAAAGGTAGCATAATTGACCGCAGTTATACAATTAGGTACCGTTTTATGTATTTCGCCAGTCAACAAATACTACGCATATTTCAACTACCATTCCATGGATTTCGAATTCATTATTGAAAGCTGTGCCTAAATATGTATAGACTTCACGCAAAATTGAAGAACACACTATCCGTTGTACAACAGACTATTAATAATGCAATATTGGATTTTCAAAAAAGAGGCATTAGATTTTTTTCTGCACTGTTTTGTGGAAACAACTTTATCTCAAAATTTGTATTTCGGAGTTGGTTCCTTACATAATTGTTTCCAATTATAAATAAATTTAAATATATTTCTTAAAATATGGATAGAAATAAAGCAAAAATAAAATCCAAAGGCATCTTCCCTTCAATTCTTAAGACCAAGCTTTCGGAAAAAATACCAAATTTCTAAATATGATCTTAAAAAGTCCAATATTGTAACCTTGATGGAATAAAATCAAGGGCATTTGGAATTTTCTGAAAAAAAATATTAATTCTTATTGATCGAAAAAAAAAAAAAAACCCGCAGTATTTTCAATGGGAATAAAACCTTTTCACAATTTCAGATATTTTTCATGAATTAAACATCGCGAACATCAGAATTCGTATTCGATATTTCTGAAATTCTAATTTATTTCGTTTGTTTAGTTTCAGGAAACGGAAAAATATTTATTAGAGTTAGACTTTGTCATAATATAAATATTTATATTATTTTAAAGATATAATATAAATATTTAAACTTCCGCTCAAAGCCACATTTCTCACGAATTGTCATTCTCTGCTAAATATATTTTTTTACATTATTCAGCTGGAGATGGACATACAGGGTTGTTATAATTAAATCCCTTTATTGAGTTTCCCTTCATAGAGTCCAAATTTCATTCAGCCGGTTCTATGGATCAATGAAAACTGAAAAAATAAAGGGGAAAAAAAAGAGAGAGAAAAGAAAAAAAAGTTAAAATTTTCGTCAGTAGGTGGCGCTGCTCCAGTATCTCGGGTGATTTTTGCAAATTTTTTTTTATTACTGAAGCAAAATTTAATATTTCATTTGATTTTTTAAAAAAGTTTAACTAATAATGTGCAAAGTCTTTCTTTGTTCAGATACCGTTTTTATGCAAGAAAGTTTTTATGAAAGAAAGCACCCGACACAAGGTTTTCTTGAAAATTCTATCTTTTTTATCCCGTCTTCTCTTTTTTCTAAATGGAAACAAGAAAAAATAGGACGATTTTATTTCACAGAGGGGTGATATGCGGTGAGTTAAAAGAACGCTTTTACAGAGTTCTTTGTTAGACGCGTTTTTCTTTTAGCTGAGCTTTACCATGATGATATTAATTTTCTTTTTGAATCGCATTATTTTATTTCAATTCGAAAGTTTCGTAACATTTTTATGTATTACTTGATAAAAATAAACATCTCCCTCTTTCATCTCGCCCCTATTTTGGCGAAATCAAAACAAACTGGCGCATGCGCAAAAGCTCGGAGGATTTCGGTATCTGAAAACAGACAGCATATCTTTACTTGGTGCCAATAAAAGTTGGGGTTAAAGCGCTTAAAACACTTCTAATAAAAGAAAATGTCTCTGAACCATACAGAAATCGAAGGAGCGGGGGATATTACACAATGAAGCAAATAAAAACACAATTTTTCATCAAATTCATTTTTGCTACAACGAAGGTCAGGTACCCAATCAATCTCTGCCGGATTAAAAGAATTTTCCAAAAGTCAGTCCTCTCTTCAAACACGCGAAAGGAGAATCATCTCTATAAAAAGATTCACAAATTACAGCTCAATGAAAAATAATAATAATAAAAAAGGAACTTTAGAAGAAGATGGCTTTTTCGAAAAGAAAGGATGGTCATTCTTAACGGAGACTTAACAAGCCACTTTCGGGATCTTAATGAAGGAAGGGTCTGTGCCACTTTGTGTCGATGCCAACCGCCTAATCGTTTTCTTTTCATCACAATCATTTTAATGATGGGAAGAATTATCTCAAAATGGCACTGCAAAAGGAGCCGGTGCATTTAATGCCCGTAAGATGAAGAGAATATCCATTTAACGAATACGAATGCCATTGAGGACAGTTTGAAATTTTCGATCTGCATTCATTAACCCCGATGACAAATTTTCTGAAGTTCAAATATATCTGATGAAATTAGCATTTTTCTTTCAGTGAAATAATCATTGTACCACAACATTTTTCAAAATATACCTTAGCTGATGGCTTTAAACAGCGAGTAGTGACTGACAAGAAAAGAATGAGTTACCTAGATATGCATATCCTTGTTTAAATGCACAACACAGATTTTTAGAACAAGCTGTTATTTTACAACTGCAGGATTCTTCGGATTTATTTTGAATGTTTTGAAGCTTACTTTCATAATGTATAATATATATGTGGGATTCCGTTCAATGAGCAAAATGCCCACGGAAGGGTTACCTTTAAGGGGTAAATAGATCGGGTTTATGTCTAGGGGATTTAAAGGTTTTTATTACATTAAATTTAGAACAAAATATTACATAAAATAAATGAGTAGACTTCAAGTTAAATACAAAAACATTTATTTAAATACTATAGGAAGAATTTACAGGGGGGAAGGTATATACACAGAAGTTTATGAGAATTTACATGAAGTCATATTTACTAGGTTGAGCTAGATTAATGAGGGATAGATGTTACGGGTTAAGAATACTACGGTATTAGAGATTTACAGATTAGAGAGCCATAAGGAAAGTGAGACGAGACATAGTTACCATAGTGGGAAGATCGGGGGCTTAACTGCGCCAAGACTGATCTGACAACAGAGGGGTTGAGAGATATGTTAACATGACGGCTGCCTGCGGTGTGCTGCGCTGCTCTCAGCGTGCAGTCTGGTTTTGTTAGGAAAAAGAGGGCGCTGCTCGAAGTTCGTACAGAGCAGAACTATGGCTCCATCTATCGCCAAAAAATTAATCAAGCTCTTACATTCTTCTTTATACAGTGATTAAATTATTTTTACGGGCAATATCCTCCATATATGATGCACTAGCACATTAAAATAACATTGTTATGACACCCGCCAGCCCTTTAAAAATTAAAATGTTAATATTAGAAATTCACGTTACACAGAGGAGCACTTGAAAGAAGAAACATTTAGATTATCAAGTGATCATTAGCAAAATTTTAATTTCGGGGTGGGGAGATGCATCTTCTTATCTTATCTCAACTTTACTCGACACACCGCACGGTGGCACTAGTAGTACCTTGTCCTTGGTGTGGAGTGCACATTATTGTTAAGCCGACCATTCACTTCATAGACAAACTGTATATTTTGGAACGTGAGAAGAAAAAAGCGATAAAAACCTATGGAAATCATCCAAACGGCTTGCCATGGTTGGAATTCCGTCTGGACTGAAATCGGAACGAAAAATCAGAGGCAACCTGAAAGAGGCTAGCGAAAAGAACAATGCCTTGTGTAGATTGAAGCCTCGCTTCGAGGGTAGCATAAATTAAAATCTGCTGACTGGGGAAAATCGAAGAGCGATTTGGAAAGCAGTTGTAGAGAGGGAAAGAAGATAGCTCCCCCTACCTTCGTTCAGACAGGGTTCGTACGCTCCTTGAAAACGATTTTCATTTTTAAGCACCATGGAAACTCCTTGAATTTGGGTTTTACCCCTTATAAACTCTTTTATTTTCAATTTTTAACATTCCTTTTATTAAATGTGTACTACGTTTTACTGATAAAAAGGAATCTAAATCGCGGCCATATCAATTACTCCAGCATTTTGCGTTGCTCTTTCCACGATTTGATGTTCATCTCCTAGCAGTATCCAAAATTTAATAATTGGTTTTAAGTGCAACTCAGCAATAACCAAAACAATAGAATGGTGCAAACTCAGAACGTTATTTCTCTTGAATTATTTCGAAAAATTAACTGTATTTCTTTAAATTGTAACATTATTGCAAAGGGCATATATTGTGATGGTGGAGTTGAAGGAAAATAGATACTATTAATCAATAGTTAAATTAGTTTTAACAATCAAGAAATTTTGTTCATTTTATTTTTTTCATATACTATTTTATAAGCAATTGAAAATGCCGAAAAGAAACAGTTTCTAATATCTAAATCCGTGTCTCTCTTTGCACCTCTGTATTTTGAGTACTGGATCACTGTGCACTACATAAGGTGCACAGTGAGGCATGACAATTATTTAAGAATTTAAATTCTAAAAAAAAATTAATGGAAATAGTTTTTTATTTGAAACATGATAAATCATGGTGTGTAATGAACTATTTGAACTTTTAGAGTAGTTGTATAATTTTATAAAAAAAGAATGTGTGTCTAAGAGGCACCACTATACTTTCATATAAATAGATTTAACATGGCATTCTTGGATAAATCAGCTTAGTAAAAAGCTTAAAACTCTTAGTTTTAAATACTCTTAATATAATTTTTGTGTACTTTGAAAACCCTTTTTCATGTGTAAATATTAACTCCTTGAAAATTTTGAAAATACTCATTGTAAATTTTGAAAATACTCCGATATTGCTATGCAATATCGTACAACATCTTGTGATATTTGAGTATTGATATAACGAGAAAAGAAATACGTACACAAGGATTGCAAGAGTTTAAAATTTACGACCCTCTTTCGCTAAAGAATTTTATTGTGTAGCGGTTACAATTCTCTGCCTTCTCCTTTTTATGGCAGGTGGCGCTACTAGTGCCCCCCATGATGCCTCTCTCTCTTCTTCTCCTGTGTACTTGTGTTGTGTTGCTGTTCTCGGTCTTGCGTCTTGTACCTTTTAATGTACTGTGTTGTGGAACTTAGCCATCTAATAAAAATGGTTCCTGAAATTGAATTAATTCTTCAACAGCGGCATTCCATATAAACATGAGTCTCGTCCCTCTACAATTGTATGTAAAAAATTAAGACAGCAAATGAATAAGGTAACGGTAAATAAGGTAATATAATAAGGTAACTGTACTAAATAAATTAAGAAAATTTAAATGAACTTTTAACGATATTTTTAAGTAAATTTATACTTAAGAACTTTGGATTTTAAGCATCGCTCCAGTGATCCATATTAGTCTTAAAGACTGCAGTTTACTGGAAATATACAAAAAGTCGCTAACTTGCTATATCAAATAAATTGACTTTATTGAAAATAAATTTTTCTTAGAAAGAAAATAACTTTTTAACGCTTAATAATCAATGTATATCTATAATAAAATAAACTTAAGCAATCATCTCTTTGTTCAATTCTATCAGAGTCAATTAATCAATCTATCTATCTGTATCTAATTCAATTCATCTAAGAGCTTTCCCTTTTTCTAAAAGTTCTTCCGCATCTTAAGTAATTGTATTTTAAGTGACCAAATTTTAATAACTTCAAATGGGACGCAAGGAAACAAGTTTATATATAAAATAAAACTATAAATTATGTAAATTAATAATATTCAAAAGAATTACAAGACTGCATTGCCAATATTTATGGGAAAAAAAGATAATCGGACGTTTGGTAACTAATGATTGACCATTGCTACTAACAACAATATAAAAGTATACATTACGTAAATTAATAATATTCAAAAGCATTACGCAACTGCATTGCCATTATTTGCTAAAATAGGGTGACCATTTTATATACATCGTACAAGTTGCGAAGGAAAATTCTGGATAAGCCGATTTCTTAAAATTTATTCTAGTTAATCTTACAAATAAATTTTTCATAATAAAAATAAAGACTAGATTTATTTTTATCAAAACGGGTCAAGGAATTAAAATCCGACATTAACCAGGAAAATCAGGAACGTCTGGTCACTCTATTCTAGTATTTAAAAATAAAAATGCATAATGCAAAAAAAATATTTATAACATTTTATGGGACGCAGACGATAGTTTCTGAATAAGGAACTTTACACTCATAGAAAGAAAAATGGTAGATAAAAAACAATTACGTAAACACAAATCTGCAACCCTTTACAGCAGCTGATAAAACAAGAAACAGAAGTACTTTGTTCCTAGGATGTCCCCAATATAATCTACAGAGAGTTAAAGATAAAAAAAAAACTAGCGATAGAAAAAAGAACAATTGTCCTTAACCTAAAGAACAAATGTAGAAGTATTTGCGCAAGAATAGAAACGGAATTTATTTCGATTTGTCAATGCTGGTTAACGAAAATACTTGAAATAGAACAAAATATGATAAAATTCATATTTATTGAATAAAAAAGGAAATAATGAATTCGTGACTCTTTGAAGGTAATAAAATGATAGAATAACTTATTCGATAAATTTATCACTGCGCGAATTAGGTGAAAAGATATACAGCTGAAATCTCAAAGTAGTTTCTACATGAAATTTTAAAAGAATTCAAAGTTTTTTAAAAAAAGGAAATGAAATGTGAACAAATTAAGTCCTCATCAATTCGCAATTGAAAACTATGTAGATCGTTAAGAGGTTTAATACGGTTTCCTTTCAGGGGCGGCGCTAACGGGGGGTCAAGGGGGGCAATTGCCCCTGTCGGTAACACTTTGTCGCCGAGAAATGAAGACTTTCGTCGGTAAAAATATTTTCTGTTTCGGGAGATATGGAGAGATGGGTATCAAGGAATCTAATATTTTAAATCTCATCTTAAAGTTATTGTATAGTAAACGGTCGAGATAAGCTATTTGTGTCCAAATTTGACGTCTGATTAACGTTTAAATCAACAGAATGACTGGTATCTGTTTCACTTGTCGTCCATTTGGCCTGTAGCGCGCACCGCATTGACAGAATAACCGACAAGTGAATCAGATGTCGCATTTTGTCCACTGTTTTCGGTCTGTGGGCTAAGAGATCAACAAGACGGGTGAAAATTTGCATCTTTTGTTATTTCCATTGACTACTTTGATCACTTGTCGGTAAATTTATTAGGGAAAACTAAAGTATCTATATTAAACAAGAGTGTGGCGATACATAGCGGTCACTCCTCTCAACGACCATTTTTGTTCGGCACGGAATTTTTCGGCCCACAGACATAATGTTAAAATAACCTCTATTAACGGTCACTTAAACCCATCTGATCGGTCGGGTTGGTCGCCCGTTCAACTTCAAATGCATTCCTTTCGTCTCTCTGACCACAGACTTTTTATTAAGAGAAAATTCAGGAAAGAAAGAACAAAAAATTCATACACTCAAAATCAACACCGGAAATCAGATCGAAATTAATTATTCCTTTCCCACTGTAAAGAGAAAAGTGATTTTCGGTCTTCATCGGGGTTAACATTCAAGCGTTCATTTTTACCTTTCTAGTGCTGATTCTCTGACAAAAAATCTGCTATGGGTTGCGACCATCATCGAATGAAACTTTCAGCTGAACGACTTTAGAAAAAATAGATGATATTATTCTCTTTTATCAACAAATACCGACGAAACAATTAGGGATGTATTTTTCCAATTAAAAAAAAATGAAAAAGTGACCTCCGAAAGAGCTTAAAGACCCAAGCAGACACAAAGTCTTTTTTTCAGAAGAATCTATACTTATAAAAGGAAATGTTTGCGTGCGTGCGCGCGATGTCCAGACGAATCCATCGCACTCACAGTCATGAAATTTGGCACACATGTAATCGTAAAGATGACTAATGCACCTCGAAGCCGGAATTTTAAAATTCATTCTCGAAAATTTTTTATTTAATGTTTTGGGTCATTTTTGGCACGTTTACGGCTGTAGTACCTTTTTTAATGATCGCTGAAAAACAATCAATGCACCATCGGATAGAGTAAACATTTTTCGTTCTAATGAAGTTTGTTTTGAGCGTCAAACGTAGTTCACTGAATTTTGAGAATTTTTTTAAAAATAGTCAGTTTTGCGATCGAAATTTAATTTTTGTTTTTAAATTTGCTGCATCCGACGTTCTAATAACACTATTATTTTCAATTTTTTTCAGCTTATAACTGGAACGGTTCTGTCGTATTTCAAACAAAAATGGTTAAAATATCTTTCCCCGTTATTTTTAATTAATTTTTTCCTGGTCAGTTGAAAGATATTTTTATCTACCGAGCTCCCTCCCGTGACGCTTTTCCGGGATGTTATAAGCAATTTCAATGGCTGACGGTGCAGAGCGCAGGCGACGTCATAACCTTCAACTGAATGACTTCGATTATTATTTTCGGCAGTGTCTTAACGTGTTGATGTCTCGCATATTTTATTTGTTTTATAATAATCATTTTCACGTTGCAATTTTTTAATATTGTTTCGGATTAACGTACTCTGTATTTTCTACAGTTGAAATGTCATTATCGCGAAGAAAAATAAGCGGGGAAATCAATAATGTGTATCTTTTGTTTTGTTTTCAGAACTTTTTCATGCCATTGTGGGGTTTTTTTGTTTTCATTTTGTTGAAGTCCTGATTCCACGGGCGCGTACTGCTAGTATATACATAAAGAGGGAAAGAAACTCGCTGTGCTCAGCGCTTCGCGGCTCGCAACCAGTACCTTTTTTCAGTTTTAAATACTGCATATAGATTAGTGGAACAGGATATGGGACAACGAAAAATCCACATTTGAGTTTTAATATTTTGCACAAATTTGACTAAACGTTTTCAGAACCATAAATGCAATATGATATCGCTCTGAATAATGTTTCCATCCCCTAGAGTAGATATTTTGTTCTGTTTTGAAGAACCGTTTTCATTAAAGCTGTTCAAAAATACTGTTTTAAACTTGCACAATAAACATGAGGCATTCTGAGTGGTTATCTATACTTGCAAAGTGATCAGATGAATTGGCGAAATCGGTCCAGTTATTGAGGCTAGGGACTCAGTCAAGGTTTTTCCCCATAGAGAATGTACCGTGAAGTAGTGTTTTTCCGATTTCTCTAAAAAATGAGGGTCGGTGGGGGATAGGGGATCTTTGATGACTGACCTAGGAGTCATAAGCTTTCATATGAAAAAAAAAAAAAAATGTCAAAATAGGTCCAGTAGTTGGATTGGTCCTTTGGTATAGAAAATTATTTTAAATATATAGACTACCCGCCTTTGGAGACCAGCTGTTCGCCTCCAATTTTAATATCCTGTACCTATGCTTGAAACTTGGAGAAATAAGTTGGCGGTTGTAGAGGCTGAGGTACACTAGGAAAGCTTTAGTTTGTGATGTTTTTAGAATATGAAGGGCGGTGGGTGATAGGGGACCAGTGATGATATATCTAAACGTCAAAAACTTTCATATGCAGTAAAAGTTGTTGAAATCGGTCCAGTGGTTCAGGCTGGGGAACTATCTCATGGTTTCTCCCAAAAGAGAATGTGCAGTAGAGAAGTATTTTTTCGGTTTCTCTCGAAAATGGAAGGTGGTAAATGCAGGCGACCATTGATGACATATCATAAGCTTCCCTATGAAATAAAAATTATCGATATCAGTCCAGTGTTTGGAGCTGGGGAACTGGTCCTCTGATTTTGCCAATAATTTTAAATATGTAGTTATGCATTTATAGGTTAAAAAAAAGGTAATAATTATTTTCACTTGTTTCGGCTATTATTTTATTTAGTTATGAGATTTAGATAACAATCTGTATTTTTTCCCCAATATCAGTGCGGTACACTTCATTTGCTACGAGATTTATGTTTTTAATTCTTCATTTTCTATTATTGTTTGTCGTTTCGTCAGACAATTCTTATTGCACCGACATTATACAAATAGCGAATTATTCCAAATAATTAATTATTATAATTGAATTCGCTAATTAATAGTTAATTACCTTTAATTAAATATTGTGTTTTATCGTATTAGAGAAATTTCGCTTGCCCCCCCGTCGGAGATGTCTTGCATCCCCGTCGGAAAATTTCTGGCGCCGCCTCTGTTTCCTTTAAAGATTTAGTCTGAGATAATCAAGTGAATTTATTACATTTATTGCATACTTATAATTTTTACTTGCCAAACAATTATTTTTCGATTGTTAAAACATTCTGGCAAATACAGTAAAACCCGCTTAACCGAATTCGGGTTAACCGAAACCCGAGTTATCCGAAATACTTCTGAAATCGCAAATCCAACCTGCAGGAGTGGCCTCCCCTAAACTTTCTCGTATACTCTTAACACATGTAGAGAAAAAAATAAGCTAAAAGGCAGTAAAACGAACAAGAACCCCTAACGCAGTGGAGAAAAAGACCAGCGGGAGTGTTCTCCCCTAAACTTTCTCGTATACTTCCCCCAAAAGTGCCGTTTCTCCTACCCCCGCGTGGCTAAAAAAAATTCGAACCTACTGTTATCCAGAATCCAATGACTATCAGAAGGTTTTTCATTATAGTGATTGAAAAATATCTAGGTAAAGAATTCAAAGAGATGCGTACCGATTAAAACGCATCTATCGCACACTGCTAGGTTTCACTCTTGCCGTCTCAAGGACAAACTGACGTAATTCGCTCCTTTCGGGAGCACAGACGATTACTTCTGTACGCATGCGCGTGGAAATAGCTGATTGGTTTCAATGGTAAATTATACAGGCCGACAGACAGTCAACCCTTTGACGGATTTGGCCCAAAATTTTATACGGACCTACATTTATGACGATAAAACTGTGTACCAAATTTTATCCATCTAGCTATTCAAGTTTTTGAGTTATAGTGTTCACATGACTTCGCACATACAGACAGACAGACTTCCCGTTGACGGATTTTGTCCAAAATTTGATAGAAACCTACAAATTATATTTAAAGACCACATACCAAATTTCATCCCCGTAGCTCTCATAGTTTTCGAGTTATCGTATTCACAGACACGCAGACATACAGACAGACATAATTCCAAAATTGTGTTTTTCGCACTCAGGGAGGTCTAAAACGTGGAGATTCGTCAAAATCTCGAGTTCGAATTTTTTGACGATTACAATACTTTCTTTCTCTTTGTATACTTCGTATACGAGAAAGTAATAAGCGAAACGTCATACCACGATTTCCGAAGGTCGTCTAATGCGGAAGTGGAATTAGAAGCCGGGCGTGATTACCAATGGGGCTGGGTGTAAGATAAAGAAAACGAAATTTGCAATTTGAACTCCTTTTTTTTAACCGATTGACACAAAAATTGGACACAAATCTACCATTAATATAAGAAGGCCACATACCGAATTTCATTTATCAAACTAATTTTTTAAAGAAGTTATTACGTTCGAAAGTATGCGATTATACAGACAGACAGACAACCCTTTGACGGATTTGGCCCACAATTTAAATTGGATACCAATCTATATTCCTGATGATAAAATGTGTACCAAATTTTATCCACCTAGCTATTTAAGTTTGTGAGTTATCGCGTTCACATTAACACGGACATACAGACAGACTTCCCGTGGACGGATTTTGTACAAAATTTGACAGAAACCTACAAATTATGTGCAGATATCACATACCAAATTTCATCCCCGTAGCTCTAATAGTTATCGTATTCACAGACAGACAGACACACAGAGAGACATAATTCCGAAATTATGTTTTTCGGACTCGGGGAGTTCTAAAACGTGGAGATTCGTCAAAAACTCGAGTTCGAATTCGACAAATTATGTGTAAAGACCCTATACCAAATTTCATCCCTGTAGCTTTAATAGTTTTTGAGTTATCGTGTTCACAGACACACAGACAGATAGACATAATTCTAAAATTGTCTTTTTCGGACTCAGAGAGGTCTAAAACGTGGAGATTCGTCAAAATTTCGAGTTCGAATTTTTTGACGAATACGATACTTTCTCCTTTTACATTTCGTATACGAGAAAGTAAAAACGTACTATACTGCACGGAAATAATCACGAAGGGGAGAACGCACTGCTCTATGGCTATCGGAGAGGTGAATGCTCGACCTAAAATGTAATTTTAACTTTAATAAAGAACACAATTGTAGCCTATAAAGGGAACATAAATTCGTTTTACACTCAAAACCTTTCAGAATTATATAATGTAATTAGATACAAATTAGTAATAGATGTTCATGGCTTAACTGTAAAAATCATTATCCGCAACGGTCCCCCCCCCCACATTAAGTTTGGTCAACCGGGGTTGTATTTTGTACTGTAATTGTTTCCACTATAGTATTTCAAGCCATCATAACAACTTGCCACTTAAAAGAAAAACTCAGATGGTTCTTGGCCATCTTTTGAATTTATTGAATTTTGAGCTTGAATTGTTATTGAATCTGGATTCAGTATTTGAATTATAAAATCTTATTCAGATGTTTTTTTCATACCTAAAAAATTCAGTTTATATTCAAGTTATTGTGAATGGTGAAATAATAGTAGTATAGTTAGTATTGTTTTGTCCGGATGATTTCTGAAACGGGCTAGAATGACTTCCTTAGCCTAAAGCGCATTCATGAATTTCTTACAGTATTGTTACGAACCTTAATGTCGCTTCCAGCAATGTTAATCTCATGGTTGGAAAGAGACATTTACAGAGGTTTTATCGGATGATGGGAGGAGGCGTAGCCAATACCCCTTGACTTAGCGACAAACTTGGAATCCATTTGGCAAAAAAATGAAGTTCCCTGAAAATACTAGAATTATCGCCCTATCTTTATTAGGAACAAAGATATAGATAATGTACTAGATGATTCTATGTGACATCATATCCTGTCGAAAAAGCTATAAAAACCCGGAGGTTCTGAGACGAGTGACCGTCCTTGGAATACGTTTGAAGATCTTGGAATCTCTTTGGAGTTTTGTCCGCAGTGCGAGCTGGTAAGATGATAGACGCCGAGCGGTATTGAAAATACTGTTACTGCTGTTAATAGTGATTTGCTGTCTGTTTGTGTTGCCAATTTGTACAAGTGGTGTTTTTCTTGCTTCCTGTGCTTCGTGTTTTCCAGAATATTCGCGAATAAAGCGTCATTCTCCATTACTCTCCTTGTTGGACTGCTTTCACTGTACACACATCAGACGATTTTCGTAACAGTATTTATAATAATATTAAGGATTTTCTATACATCTTTTTTCACATATGCCATCTAACGCTTTCTTTAAAGTACAGCCCATAAATAACAAATAAACATAATTTATTTAATTATACAGAAAAAATTGTAACATTTTCCTGATTATTTAGTAATACAAATAAACAAAAAATAATTACTTCAGGATTAAATGCGTATAAAAATAGAAGACATTTATTTTAAAATCTGAGATCTTTGTATATTACAAGAAGTGGAAATCTGACAAAACGTTATGTACAAAATAGCTTTCCAAAATTTTAACAAAGAAAAATTTCAAAATGTAAGGAAATTTTTATTTTTAAACGTATGCCAGACTTCAGTCACAACCAATTTTGGAAGATGCATCAAAAAAAGTAACGCGCTTAACTCAAGTCACATATTGTTTATGTCAAATGTCATTCGTAAAGTTAAAAAAGCTTTTAAAGCCAGAGAATATTTTTTAAAGGATAGTCCATTTTTCTATTATCAATAAAATTCTGATGTCATGTATTTGTAAGGAAAACAAAGAAATTTGTTCAGAAGTACTAAGTATAATTAGTGAAAGGAATTTAAATGGAATTAAAAAATAATAAACAAAAAGATTCTTTCAAATACCAGACGAATTCTTGTTAATTATTTATTTTAAATCTTTATATTCGTCTGAGAACGAGAGAGAGAAGTTGAAAAAAAAATTATCGCCTGGAATTTATTTTCTGAGCAAATAAATTGTTCTCATTAAAACTTGTAATATCGAAAACAATTCTAATAAAATATTTTGATTTTGATTCAAAGATAATTATTGAAGAAACATTTTAATGAATCCCAGCTCTGTTTGTTAGAAATAATATCTGCGGTTCATAACTTATAACTAATATTAACAAAAAAGTAACAATGAAATTATAAATACTATCATGTTTCTGCCAGATTTTCTAGTATACATCTAGCCATTTTTTTTCTGAAAAGTATTTAAGTAGAATATTGAAGATACTGATAATTTTTTCCTTTGCATGCAATTAAAAAACGATTTAATATATCAAATTCTTCCTACTCATGGAAATGCATAAACAGTGTCAAATTCAATTAGGCTGAAAATTTTTAAAGCAGAACTGTAGGAAAAAGTGTTTAGTCTCAAGGATACAATAACTACTGAAAAGGTGAAAATTTGACCGAAAATGTAATTTTCCGATTTTTAACCTCTTTTAAGCAAATACAGAACTTGTAATCGCTTGGAACAAAGACGTTTTTTATAGAGGTGGGAAAAAAATCTGCAAATGATAAAAAGAATTAGATCTCCGAAATTTTCAACAGTTAGAGAAACTTCTAAAAATTTTAGACTAAAACGAATAATCGCGGAGACGAAAGCATTGTAGATACATTTCGAAAATGACGGAGAAAATAACATGCTGTTTTTCAATAATTAAGTATTTTCGCTCGCGTTTCCTGAAAATAACGGGAAAGCGGACTAATATATTCAATTAGTTATTTACAATGGTTTTTTATAACTATTATTTATTTTCAACGATGGTATGTTTAGATTTTCGAAAATCATCATAACCTTTACCGTTAACTCTTGATATTGATTATTGATTTTGTTCCTCTCAAAATTAGTTTTTAAAGTAATTTTAATATTCGCAAAATTTACAATGCAGGAACGCTCTAACCTGGGTGACAAAATAGCGCTGCTTTAAGAAGGTGATTGCAATTTTTTTTCATTTTTCGTAAAAAAAAAAGCAGCGCCGGAATGGCGCTCCGGCTCCACTACACCCCTGATCTTAATATGTTTACGTTTTGGCATCTGCATGAAGGTAAGCTATTTATTATATAAACCATGCTTTTTAAAAAAATGCATACACAACGAGCGGTTACAAATATAAAACTTTTGTATACAGGATTTTTCCTAAATATATTAGTGTTCTTTTGCACTCAGACCCCCTTGTTAATTTTAATGACTTAAAAAAAATTAGACAAAAACCAAGCAATAGGTGTTTGATACAAAAATTATATTTCAAATCATATCTAACAAACGAAATATAGCATGCAAACTAAATATTTATAAAATAACATATATTTTATGTCTTAATACGCATGGAATACTTTGAAGTTTTGTAATGTTATACTTTTTATATATGTCTTATCAATAAATGAAAAATTTAACAATACATTTTGCTAGTTTTTTACAGTATGTAAATAATATAATAAAATCAAAGGAATAATTTTTAGAACAATAGCTCAAATTTTGAAAAATATGTTTAGGATATGCACTATATCATAAAAGAATTTCACAATAGGGTAAATGATAGTGGCTGAAAGCAAAAATACAAACCCATCATTGTCAGTAAAATGAAAGAAAAAAATTACAAAAATGAAAGGAAAAAAAAAAACCGCCCCAGTTTTGGAACGCAACCAACATTCATCTGCATCCAATATTTTCTTTCCGAAGCGAAAAAACTAAACAATTTAAACATTTTGGGATCCGGGATTCCTAAAAAGCTATAAATCAATGAATGCAGCAGCGTTCATCCTTTTCTATCACGTCCACCGATAAAATTGCGTTTCTTCCTGATTATTTTTTATTCCCGGTTACAGTGTATGCCGGTCCGGGACAGAGACGAAAGCCAGAAGATCGATCCGGTTGGAAACCACCCCTTCAATCCGGCCATGGCAACAGTCAGTCGACCTCCATCTTCACAAAGTCCGGCACGCCGGATTCGACAAAGACGTTGGTTTGCTTTCTTTTCTTTGCAAATATTCCTTAATATATCACGCGGTGGCAGCGCGAAGATTTATGGTAGAAGGATTTAACAGAGGTGACGGTGGGGAAGATGAATAACTTATCTTTAATGGAGATTTCGCGCTAAAATTAGTTACGAAGAGATGCTATTTTTGTTTAATTGTAATAAAGTGACAAATTTGGACATTTTAGATCACCGGTTCCCAACCTTTATTTCAACAAATTTGGACATTTTAGGTCAGCGGTTCCCAACCTTTATTTCAACAAATCTGGACATTTTAGATCAGCAGTTCCCAACCTTTATTTCAACAAATTTGGACACTTTAGAGCAGCGGTTCCCAACCTTTATTTCAACAAATTTGGACACTTTAGATCAGCTGTTCCTAACTTTTATTTCAACAGATTTGGACACTTTAGATCACCGGTTCCCAACATTTATTTCAACAAATTTGGACACTTTAGATCAGCGGTTACCAACCTTTATCTCAACAAATTTGAACATTTTAAATCAGCTGTTCCCAACCTTTATCTCAACAAATTTGAACACTTTAGATCAGCGTTTACCAACCTTTATTTCAACAAATTTGAACACTTTAGATCAGCGGTTACCAACCTTTATCTCAACAAATTTGGACACTTTAGATCACCGGTTCCCAACATTTATTTCAACAAATTTGGACACTTTAGATCACCGGTTCCCAACCTTTATCTCAAAAAATTTGGACACTTTAGATCATCAAATAAAAATAGCATTGAAATATTTTCGCATTAACGTATGAAGAATTACTCATCGTGTTAATCAGCTATTCAAATGGAAGAAAATTTCAATGCAATCTTTGAACTGGACCTGATTTTTATAAAATTAAGTTCAAAATGAATGAAGTTGAACTTGAAGATGACAATTTCGATACTCTAACCGCATAATTCTTTGAACTGTTACAATTGATTTGCCTTTGTGCAACCAGAGACGTGCCAAACGTGCATTCTGCAGCACGGTAATCATTTTGACATTTGTGTTGGATTGTGCAGATTTAGTGCGCCTACCTACGGCGCGTTACCTACATGAAAAAAACCTTTTTGAGCTATTCTTTTATTTAATAAAAAAGCGAAGTTGCTACATTATAGGTTTTTTTTATTAACTTTTGAAATGTGTCCAATAACTTATGACCATCCTGTATTTATTTATAAGTAAACAACGGAACAATTCGGAACATTTTATTCAAAATCGGAGTAAATCCATGCCATTTTTTTCCAGGCTGGGACAAATAGGCCGCCGAGACAGCTAATCCAGGATGTCTGGTCTGTTGGGCTTACCGCAATGTGATTTCCCCCTCGACAACAACGTCGGCTTGCTTTCTTTGCTCAGTAAATATTCCTTAATATATCACGCTTTGGCAGAGAGAAGATTTATGGGTGGCGGGTTTAATACCGGTAGGGCAGGGAAAAGAGAATAAGGAATCTTAATAAAGATATAGGGCTAGTATTAGTTTCACGGGCACACTTTTTTTGTTTGTAACCCAGATAATGCGTTTTTCAAATCTCATAACTATATAATAGAATTATTTGTTTAATTATAATTTTTTTACTGTCTCGTATACGAAGTAATCAATGAGAGAGTATTGTAAGCGTCAAAAAATTCGAACTCGAGATTTTGAGGAGTCTCCGCGTTTTAGACCTCCCTGAGTTCGAAAAACACAATTTCGGAATTATGTCTGTCTGTCTGTGAACAAGATAACTCGAAAACTATTAGAGCTACGGAGATGAAATTTGGTATGTGGTCTTTAAAAAGAATTTATAGGTCTCTATCAAATTTTGTACAAAATCCGTCAGCGGGAAGTCTGTTTGTATATCCGCGGTCATGTGAACACTATGACATAAAAACTTGAATAGCTAGATGGATAAAATTAAGTACACAGTTTCATCATCATGAATGTAGGTCCGTATGAAAGTTTGGACCAAATCAGTCGAAGGGTTGATGGTCTGTTGGACTGTATAATCGCATACTTGTAAAATTTATATCTCCTAAACCCTTTGGTTTAGATAAAAAAATTGGTATGACGGCTGCTAACGTTAATTATAGATCTGTGCCCAAATTTTGTTTCAATCGGTTATAAAAAAGGCGTTCAATTTGCATATTCAATTTTTTTAAATCCGATTCTCCATGCGTATGCGAACTAAGGATTACGTCACTTTGTCCTTGAGCCGGCAAGAGTGGAAGTACGCGATAGATGTGTTTTAATCGGCACGCATCTTTTTGAATTTGATTCTTTACCTAAATATTTTACAATCACTATAATCTACAATGAAAAACCTTCTAATAGTCATTGGATTCTGGGTTACAGTAGGTTCGAATTTTTTTTATCCACGCGGAGGGAAGGGAAACAGTACCTTTTTGTGGAAGTATACGAGAAAGTTTAGGGGATACCACTCCCGCTGGTTTAAAAAAAGAATAAAACAGGGTTTTACTAATGTCCTAAAAAGTAAAAAAAATCAAGAATCTGGAGGTCAAAACAATATCGTAAAAGCGTGAGGTGTATATAGAGATACTCTAAGTAAGTTGGAATTTCAATATCATTAAAATATCCTAGCTGAAAATCCGGCGTTGCTAGGGGTCCATATTTTTTCATATGCCCGCGTCCGTATTTTTTCTACGAAGATGGTCACTGACTTTCTCCAACAAACATAAATATCCTTTCAAATGTAGCCTTTTTATTATCTTATAAAAGTATGGTTTCAAAGAAAACGCGAGAAGTTTGGAAAATGAACATTTATTTTAAACTTTTAAACAATAAAACGTAAATGCGCAGAATTTTCCCGGCGTTACTGATTAAAAATATAAACATAAAAAATTTTTAGGACGAACAAAATGTCAATAAAAATGTACGCTGCAAAATGAAAAAAATGTCCAAAAATAAAACGAGAGAGAGAGAAAATGCAAGAAAACGATTTCTTTTCCTATGTTCATAAATTAAAACATGGAAGTTCGTTAAGCGAATCGTTTGTAAAAGAAGAAATAAAACCTTTTATTCAAACCAACTTCCTTTAATATGGTTTATAAGAATAATATATAAAGAGAAATAAATAAAAATATAAAAAATGCAAGAACTAATAAATTAAACACCGGAATAATAATGAGCAAAACAAAATGGCGAAGATAGGCAAAAAACTACCGAATTTATCATCAATTAAATAAAAATCTAATTCGAATTTTAAAATAATTTTTACAGTGTCAGCTCTCTTTTCTGCTAATCCATCATTGCGCCAAATTTGTTCCCTGTAAGTCTGAGCGTGCATAAAGAACAACAGCAATAACAAAAAACACCGAGGATACAAACTCATAAAATGTTTTTCAGTCTTACGAATTAGATAAATAAATGTGTCGTAAAAATACATTCAACTGATTCTTATTAAGATAAAGCACACTTTATCTTTACGAAAAAGATGCGGCACAGTATTAGCAATATTGTATAATATGTTTTAAGAACCTAGAACATTCCGTAATACTTCGGTTACTTTTATCCGGTGAATAAAATTTGCACAATACAGCCATAAAAATTTCTAATAAATAATTATTTAATTTAAGCATTATAGAATAAGTAATTATGTATGAAATCAAATTATTTATAAAAATCTTCGCATACCCTCATCTCCCATTTCAATCCTTTTCCATCCAGAGCCCAATTTCATCCACGCGATCAATATCCATTTTAACGCTTCATTACTTTTCACATTTTGATAAGAAGGCGAATAATTATTCATGCGGCAAGAAAAAAATTACTTACCTTCCTTTTTTATGCCAAGTTCCATAGCCTTGACAAAAACACGCGTAGTTAAAAGGGTTTACTTTTTCTCCGTCGACAGCAGACTTTTATTAATCACATTTTCCCGCCAAAAAAGGCATTCTGAAAGGATTTCTCCGTCTCGGAAACTAGTTATAGTTTGTCTTTTGTCCCAAAGGCGAAGGAATTCTCATTTAATCCTTTACGAATCCGTGACAGACAATGAAGCTCTATGAGGATAATTCGATGCTCTCAGACAAAAGATTTGATGTTTTTCCCGCCAAAAAAGTTTTATTTTCGAATCCCGGTTGGCAGGACATCAACTTGTCTGACGTCTCTGTAATTAGGATTCCATAGAAGCAATATTCTTTCTTATTCGAAATCGAATACTTTGGCTGTAAATTTTAGTTGTTTCACAGACTAACTTTCGAGACAAAAAGGAACATTTAGTCCAGATAACAAAGGGTTTGTTCGATAAAATTTCTTAACGAATCACAGCAAAAAAATGAAAGTATATATTCGACATATGATTGATTGTGACTACTAAACGTAGTTTTTGTTCTTATTTCATAAAATGTTAAATTTCTGCCCTACTTTAACGACACAAGTTAAACATTTCAATGTATTCGTATGGATTATGTACGAGCGATGAATATCGTATTTACTTTTCGAAAACAAAATTACTGTGCATTTCCTTGGAAACGTCGCTAAAAAACGAATAACCAAGAAGGACTATGGCAGGAAAAAAAGTTTTATTTTGGAATCCCAGTTGGTAGGACATCAACTTGTCTGACGTCTCTGTAATTAGGATTCCATACAAGCAATATTTTTCTTAAGCCCAATTAAATTTCGGCAGATAATTGCTCTGTAATTATTATTATATTGCAGACAATTACATTATTTCAATCAAAATCAAAATCATCTATGTATGGCCGCTACGAAATATCATTAAAAATATTCCTATGTCATTATATAGTACAGCTGAAATAAGTAATTTTTTTCGCGTTTTGTATCAAGATTCAATAGCATGACGTTTTGGAACGGTCCTACCAACGATGTATTAAAGAGTTGATTGTTACGAAAATCGTCTGGTGGGTGTAAGGTCGGATAAGCTGGATAATTGAAAATGACGCCTTATTCTCAAATATTTCGGAAAACTGGAAGCACAGGAAACACGAAAATAACAGTACTTGTACAAATTAGCTACACAAGCAGACTGCAAATCACTAATAATAATAGAAGCAGCAATTAAAATAGCTCGCAGCGTGTAACATCTGCCAACTTTTAATGCGAACATGATTGCATAGAGATTCAACCTTCCACTCGTCTCAGCAACTCCGGGTATTTGTTGTCTTCCCGACAGGGCGTGACGTCACATGGACTCATTTAGAACAATCTCTATATTACTGTTCTTAATAAGGGTTGGACGATAATTCTGGTGTGATAGAGGACCTTCAATTTGTCGCAAATCGCAAAAATGGCCTTCAAGGTCGGGGTCCTTGGCTTCCATCCAATACGAATCTCTGTAAGATATTCTTTTGGATATTCTTCTCCACAAGACTAATATAGTAGGAATAACGGTTTTACAGATATGTAACACTATATTTATAAAAAAGTAGATTTTAAATTCTTAACAGTTCACAATATTTTGGAATGAAAACTTCTTTAAGGACTCAAGAACAGTCTGAAGATTTTGGAAGTTCTTTGCTCTTTTCCTCTTAGTAAGATGGGAAAGTATACAAAAATATGGCAAGAGAGTGGAACATAAGTAAAACTATTCGTTAGAAGCAAAAATATAATTAAGTATAAATTAAGTTAGACTCCGAGCAATACACAGTTTTGCTCTGAACACAGAATGAATTAAATCAAAAGAATATTTCACGAAAATTAATCAATATTTCGAAGAAGTAATTTATTTCGCGGAAGAAATTTTTCTTTCCAAGAACAGTGAATGAAATTACTTTCGTCAAAGTTCTTAATCAGGTAATTACATTTGGATTAGGTATTTACTCAAACAGAAGCGGTAGAAAATTCTATTTCTTTTTAAATTGCAAAAGCTTTCCCTTCTTAAATTATGAATTAAATATTAAATCTGCACCTGGATACTGCATCCGAGTTAAGACAGTTGATGAAAGCTGGTCTGTCTTTAGGCAGTATCAACGTTAAACAACTATTCTTTATTTTTTCATCTCGTTTTTAGTTGAAGTACAGTAACAATTCGATTAACCGTCACTTGCTTAACCGTCAGTTTTTGTTATTCGCCATTGCCTAAAAGAATCTAATCCATCATTTCTGTACATTACTTACTTTTATATAAAAGTTTATATTGATCGTTTTGTAAAATTAAATATAATATATTTGCATTATTCACTTGTAAAGGATTTCATTTTCATTTTCTTCCCACGCCAGCAGTGAAATCACGTTACTGTACATATGTATAAAGAGATTTCGGTTATCCGTCACAGCACTGATCCGGACGGTGACGGTTTATCGAAGTTTTACTGTACTCAAAACACGAGCAGAAAGACGTCGATGTCAGCGTAAATAATTTTTTTGTCTAATTGTACAGCATAAATTTCATGCATATTTGAAGAATTACTGTGAACAGGATATAACACGTTCTGCGCCATTTTGAAACTGAGGAAAAATGTATTTTTCAGTAATACTGCTTTGGATTCCATAACGTGGAAAAATGTCTTTTCAGTAATATTGCTTTGGAATCTATAACGTGGAGAAATGTCTTTTCAGGAATACTGCTTTGGAATCTATAACGTGGAAAAATGTCTTTTTCAGTAATACTGCTTTGGAATCTATAACGTGGAAAAATGTTTTTTCAGTAATACTGCTTTGGAATCAATCACATGGAGAAATGTCTTTTCAGTAATATTGCTTTGGAAACTATAACGTGGAAAAAAGTCTTTTCAGTAATACTGTTTTGGAACCTATAACGCGGAAAAATGTCTTTTTCAGTAATACTGCTTTGGAATTTATAACGTGGAAAAATATCTTTTCAGTAATACTGCTTTGGAATCTATAACGTGGAGAAATATCTTTTCAGCAATACTGCTTTGGAATCTATAACGTGGAGAAATGTCTTTTCAGTAGCACTACTTTGGATTCCATAATATGTGGAAAAATGCCTTTTCAGTATTACTGCATTGGATACCATATCATGCTGAAAAATATCTTTTTAGTAATACCGCTTTGGATTTCATAACATGCTTTCTATGTTATTAGTTTCAAATATATGATAGAATGTGAGTAACAGAAATGTGAAGATCTTCATCTGATAGCTGTGTACCAGAATGGAGAACGACCTATTGAACATTTTTAAGCCGTTACTGCACTCACTGAATTATACTCCGTAAACCATCGCTACGACAATTTCAGAAGCATCTGGTGGTTTAAATTGTAAGCTATGTAATTAATAAATTTTGCTTTCGAAATGAAAAAAAAAGGTTTAATCTACATTTTTCTGTGAAAACGATATTCAATTGCTTCAAAACTTCAAAATTATAGAGTTTCAAAGTTGCAAAGAATTTCTGAAATATCCTGTATATTAAACAAAATTTCAAGTTTTATACTTTTGCTTACTTTGAAATTATATTCTAGTGATTTTAATTATATATAAATATTTAATTTAAATATTATTTAGAACTCAGTTCCTATGTGACTACTAATTAATGTAATGTACATCATTAAGGAAAATGTTACGTCAGATTAAAAAAAATGAAAATTTTTAATTAGAAAATAAAAATTTTGTCATATATTTATTTCATAGCAAAGAGAAAATAGTTAAACCGACAAAAGAACATTTCAGAATAATTTATGAGAAAAAATGCATTTGAAATCTTAAATCCCAGGCGCATACATTGCCAAAACAAACACAAAGAGATAAAAAAAAGGCTGATAATACGTTCTTGTTAGTGATGGGAAATTCTAAATTAGATAGACAGACAAACCTAATTAAAATTAATGAGACAAAAGTTCTACGCATACATTATTTTCAGGTAAATAATTAGACCTCAAACAAATAAAACTTATTTTCTAAAGAGTTTCCGCATAATTATCAGTAAATAATGAAAATGGCTTCCAAAACGAAATCAAAAGATCTCAAGTATCCACAGCCCAATGAATTTCAAAAATAAAGTATTTGTTCTGTTTCCACCTTTTTAGCAAGAAAAAAGAAAATGGCGCAATTCAAAAGAAGAAGAAATAACTTAATTCATTTAAGAAATCTTTGGAAGCTAAACCATAATAAGTGTGTCTATTAAAGTCAATTACTTCCAAATTAAGCGAATGGAGTTCAATTTTTCAAGACAATGCAGACGTAATTATCTAAAGATCTCAAGCCAGAATAAAAATTAACTGTCAGTTAAAATTACCGAAACTGGATAGATTGGATTAAATAATAAATGGGCAGCGAAAATTAATTGAGATAGCACTTCACAAGGATTCTTATCATGATTTAGCGCTGGCAGTTTTTAAATAAATACCGAAATGGAGATATTTTTAGACACTTTAATTTAACTTGACTTGTTTCATGCTTGTGAAGGTGTAATTTTGTTATCGATTTTTCACTCACATTTTGATGTGCAAGAGTTGAAATTTTGTATACTTATATATTCTCGGTGACAAAACTTAATTATCGATTAATCAATGAATCTAATTACATTTTTATTTCATACGACTGGCGTAACCTAACAGTGAATTTGAAAAAATAATAGATTTCAAAATTCCATAATGTTTATAATAATGATTTTTACCTTTTAGTGCACTAATAAGTGTGCTTTTAAAAACTGTTTTTTTAATTTAGCTTGTTACACACTTTAACTTGTCTGGTTTCGTGTTTGCGAAGTTGGAATTCTGTAATCGATTTTTACTCAATTCCTGATGTGCTAGAGTTCTAAAAATTTATACGTTTGTATATTCTCGATATAAATGCATAATTTAAATATTTTCAGGAGGTAATTATCAGTTAATCGAACATTTTACTTAAATTCTGATTCCACAAGAGTGGCGCTACCTGGTAGTTAATAGGAGAAAAAAAATTAACATCAAGTTTTCATAATATTTATAATAATGAATTATAATTAAAAACTACAAAAAATAGAAATATACTAATTTTAATAATAAAGACTGCCTTTTGATATTCTAATGAAAGTGTGCTTTTAAAAACTATTTTTAACTTACGTTATTACAAACTTTAACTTGTCTTGTTTAGTGTTTGCGAAGTTGGAATTTTGTAATGGATTTTTACTCAATTCCTGATGTGCTAGAGTTCTAAAAATTTACACACTTGTATATTCTCGATATAAATACATAATTTAAATATTTTCAGAAGGTAATTATCAGTTAATCTTCAATTTACTTAATTCTTATTGCAATTATTGCTTTCAGCTTACAAAAATTGAATTTTTAAAATGTCGGCTTTAATTGCCTTATTACTATTGATACAAGATTGGCGAACCAGCTGGTCGCCGTAGGCGGCTAGTATAGATATAAATCGATAAATAAATAATTTAAACCTAATTATTTATCCAGTATTTTCATAATATATTAAAAATAAAAACCTATTCGCAAAAATGACTGAAAATATAAAACTGAGTATAAAACTCTATGGCAGAAAATACGAAAAAGGAGCATGGATTTAACTGTGGAAGAAGATAAATAATGCATCCAAATAATAAATGCATTTTTCAGTCACTTGAAGAATATTTTTCATTCAGAGGTATACGCACATCAGACGGCTTTTTGAATTTGAAGCGAAAGTCGGCTTTATATACCTCCATTATTCTTTAAAATTTATAGTTATCGGGAAACGTTGAAACATTTTAGAAGAGGAATTTCGAAAGTTTATTTAAATCGATTCTTTAGAAATGTTCTAGATTATCCTTCACTTCATATCTCCGAAGAAAAGTTTGAAGTTTATGCATAGTTCTTTAGAATAATTGAAACTTAAAAATGAAAGAGCTGAAAAAGTTTCTATAATTTAAGGTTTTTTTTTATATATACAGTAAAACTTCGATTAACCGTCACGGGCTGTGACGGATAACCGAATAGACGGATAACAGAAATCTCTTAATTCATATATAGAGTAACGTGGTTTCACTGTTGGCTTGGGTCAAAATAAAAATAAAATCATCTAAAAGTGAATAATACATACATGTTGCATTTAATTTTACAAAACGATCAATATAAATTTCGATATAAGAGTAGTAATGTACAGAAATTAACTTTACAAAACGATCAATATAAATTTCGATATAAGAGTAGTAATGTACAGAAATTAATTTTACAAAACGATCAATATAAATTTCGATATAAGAGTAGTAATGCACAGAAATTAATTTTACAAAACGATCAATATAAATTTCGATATAAGAGTAGTAATGAACAGAAATTAATTTTACAAAACGATCAATATAAATTTCGATATAAGAGTAGTAATGCACAGAAATTAATTTTACAAAACGATCAATATAAATTTCGATATAAGAGTAGTAATGCACAGAAATTAATTTTACAAAACGATCAATATAAATTTCGATATAAGAGTAGTAATGTACAGAAATTAATTTTGCAAAACGATCACTATAAATTTCAATGTAAGAGTAGTAATGTACAGAAATTAATTGTAATACTATAAACCTACGTTGCTTTTTATTTTTTCGACGATGACGGTTAAGCGAGTGACGGTTAATCGAAGTTTTGCAGTAATAATATATTTAAACTGCATTTTTACTTTCTCGTATACGAAGCATACAAAGAGAAATTATTTTAAACATTGAAAAATTCGGATTTGATATATTGATGAATCTCCTCATTTCAGTTTTGTGCCCAAAACACGTTTTTGGAATTATGTCTGTTTGGCCACAAACACAATAATTCGAAAACGCAATGAGATAGATGGATGAAATTCGGTATGTAGATATAAGACCACATTTTTATATCCGTTCGAATTTTGGAGCAAATCTGACAACGGAAAGACAATCCGTTTTTCTATACATTTGCATGTGAAAACGATAACTCAAACGCGTAACGAGCAATTTGACATGCGATTTATATATTAATATTATGGATCAGTATCAAATTTTGGATCAAATTCTTCAAACGATACACTTTCTCGCATCCTCTGTCTATACGTGTATAACACGATAACGCAAATCCTAAAATTTAATATGCGGTTAATAGTATATCTGTATTAACTTTGGGCCATCAGTAAAAGTTATTATTCAGTTATACATCGGTAATAAAAGTTATTATTCAGCTATACATCAGTAGTAAAAGTTATTATTCAGCTATACATCAGTAGTAAAAGT
>BGPR01000085.1:217563-253481 GCA_013235015.1 Araneus ventricosus | reverse complement strand
CTTAGTTTTATCACAAAGTAAAGTATTCAGGAGCACAGATAAATATAAAGTGTATTCATTTAAGGAAAATGGATAAGCAAAGCTGGAAGTTAAATTTCAGGTGACATATTTTCTGACAGCATATTCTCTGCATTTTGTGAATCTTTGGGCTTTTATTGAGTATATTTACAGTAAAACATCGTTTATACATTTCTCATTTATATGTCGTTTCGCCACAGTCCCGGCTCATTCGTAACCATTGTTCTGATAAAGCACTTCGTTTATATGACGCAAAACTTTGTTTATACGTCGTTTTGTCCCTTTCAAAAATTCAAAAATTTCCTTCCTCAGCCATTATGTTTTCGTTCCTGTTAAATAAGAAACTTTTCCTAGAAAGCGGGCAGGTTAATATCATTTTCCTCCCTCTTATTCCCAAATAAAGGCCTATCTGCTGTACATAAATAGCATAAAATAAGAAATGTATAATTAGTAATCAATATATGTATATAATAAAGGTTGATTCTTCTCACTTTTAAGATAAATGTTAACTTTGAAATCAAATTATTGTTTTCATACTATATTTAAAAACTTTAAAATTATGACTTTTAAATGAGCTTGCATTATTAGCATTAAATTATGTAGTAATCAAAGCTGTTTATTAAAATTTCGATTTTACGTCTTTTCATTTATACGACGTTCTACATCAGTCCCTTGAAAGACTTATTATTTACTGTATTTAATTATTGCTAGAGTGGCCCGATGTTCTTCATGCGAACATAAAACGTTTGAAATAACTAATATAATATAAACTTAATATATACGAAAAATCTAATTTAAAATTACCTATCTGTTTTATTAATTAATTATTCTATCTAGCAAAGACTTCCGGATGTTTAGCTAATTTAGTTATAGCAACACGAGGGCTATTTCGGGATGGACCTCGTAATTTGAACCGCGGTCAGATGACGAGGACGACACCTGAGATGTCACCCCCTCTCCAAGCTTCCGCACCACACCAACAGGAGGACGTTTGGCCTCGACGTATGATTTAACGTGCGGCAGGCCCCATACACGGCGGATCTTCAGTGGAAACGGAATTCGGGCCTGGCCCTACGGCCTCGAGGCTGAGACCTGATCACTAGATCACCGCGGCCCAAAGGCTTCCGGAAAAATTACATTTTCGGTATACCAACTTCCATCTGTGTGTACTTCTTGAAGTGATTAGGGGTATATTTTAAGCGTTGTTTCTTGGTGATTCGCGAAAACGCTATATATAATGTTCCATGAATAAACACAGGGCACTCAAGGTGAATTCTAACACTGTTGAAAGTTTGTGATAATAATCGCAACGACCAATCGAAGTGGAAGCTATCCCCTTGAAAATACGTAAGGTAACTTGGTTTCTGGAGATATTGATTTGATTTTCACAATAAATGTCTTAGAAATTACTTGTTCACCTGTTAGAACAGTACAGACCTGGCAATAACTTCCAATCTTTTTCACATTTAACTTTCTACTAAGCCAGCGTTCAGATTAAAGTTTCTAATCAGTAACTAGTAACCACTTTTAATTTGAATAATTATTTTTGATTTGTTCGTATCAAGTTGATTTAAGCATGCAAGCGAAGTTTCCGCCAGTAGACTTTACATACTGTTACAAAAGTCTTTCTGTAGGTGTATGGTGTAAACAGCTCAACACGCAGGATAATGGAGAATGAAGGTTTATTCACAAATATGCAGGAAAACACGTAGCACAGGTAACAGGAAACAATACTTCTTGCACAGATTAGCAACGTAAACAGACAACAATTCACAGGTGATAATAGTTCAGCACTTTGATATTTAGTAACACAAACAGTCAGCAAATAACTAATAACGACAAAAACAGCACTTTCAATAGCGCTCAGCTCACCAGCTTCCTAGCTCGCACTGCAGACTAAACTCTAAAGTCGTTCCCAATGGATCAACACTACTCAATACCGCTCGGCGTCTAACAGCTTACTAGCTCGCACAGCGGATAGAACTCCAAAGACGTACGCGCTCCAAGGCGATCCCAGTTGATCCCTCCGTCATCCAAGCGCTCTCCTTATATAGTCTCCCCCGGCAGGCCGTGATGTCACATGGAATCATCTAGTACATTCAAGCGTATCTCCTCTGCTAATAGAGATATCGAGAAGATTCCAGCACCTTTGAGATCCTATATTTCGTTGCAAAGGTCAGGGGTCCAGACGTGGCCACTTCCCGTCATCCCATACTTACCCCTGTAAAACTCTCGTCCCAACCATAAGACTCACATTGCTGGGAAGCGACTTTCCATGTTTGTAATAATATAAACTTTTACCTGGACTGACTACATTCATCAAACGGAAATCTTTTGATTTTAAGGCGGGGCTGAGGATCCAAGGGATTTAACGAAACCAAAGTCATTCACCAAAGATCACGAAAAGGGTTAGCAATAATAATAACGAATTGCGAAATATATTAAAGACTAAAAAGTAGAAAATAATATAAAAAATGTGTGTTTATTTTGAATTCAAACAAATGATAGAATTGAATTATTTACACAGTTCCACAATAAACGTTATCATTCACCCCGTAAAGCGATTGTTTGAGTTTTCAAATACGAATGGAAGCATTAAGCATTCACTGTTAACCCTAGCAGGGGTCTTATCCAAACCGAAGTGCCCGCATCATCCAAAGAGAATAGAATCAGAGGCCCATTTGATGGTGGCCACGGTCACTTTAATCTCAGGTTTAGAGGATGACTCCCGATGTGTACAGAAGGTAGCTGATGCTCAAGAGAAATGGATCAGATACACCACAAAAGGCGGAAGCATTTACCATCTGGATGGAACTTCCCCTTTGGATCTACTGTAGTGATGGATTTTCTCTTCAAAGTCGGCTTCCTAACAACTCGTGGGTAATTTAACTCTGGATGTTGCATACTCCCGAACGAGGGTTCTCTGAGAATCAAATAGTATAGGGGTCATTCTCATGAAAAGGTGATTTATACAGTCCCGGGGTGTTAAAAATTAGAAAGTGCAACAAATGTCCTAATATTTTTGTCCATATGTATAATATAAGTTTTAAGAAAGCTATTCAATACGTTTCTACTAAAATTGTTTTATTATTTAACTCTCATTTTTCAATGAATATAAGACCAAAGTCCCCTCCGTGGACATCCCTACACATGAAATTAAAAATAATATTTACCGACACTCAAGCAATTTTTTTAAAAAATTGCATTTTTTTCAGTATTAATTAGTTTAAAGTCTCTAATTAAGGTCTAATTAACATTTTTTAATTATTTTTTCTTAGTAATTAATTTTTACACTTTGTCCCTATTGAAATAAGTCTCCCTCCGTAGACAAAGAAAATAACCTAAAAAATATCATAAATGGCAACATCATGAAAGAGTTTATAAGAGAGGCCGACAATTTGTTCTTTAAGGAAAAGTTTTCGTTCTATTGCGAATTTATTGAATATATTCCAATTTATTAGTTCCATTCAGAGTTTGGTAAAGTTCTCGGCGTCCACTCCGTGGACATCATAAATAAATTGTTTGGAGTAATGATTTCCCAATGACAATACAATATTTTAATAACAAATTAATTATCAGTTAATCGATTGATTTCAATGAAATTTTGATTCCATATGAAATGCACCATCTGGCACGGAATATGATTATTTATTACAAGATTCCATAACATCTATAATAATGAATTATGAAATGTATTAAGGAATTTAGAGTAGAAAACAAGTTTTGAAAAATACGCTTTTATTAGTGCAGTAAAAAGTAGAAAATAATTTTTCTTATCCAAAATGTTGAAACATTCAACACAAATTTAATAATATTGTACAAAAAAAATACATCCCTAGATCCTACATGCGTGCTAGACCTAAACAGATATCGATATATTTTAATATTCTGAGCGGAATGTCTATTATAAATATTTTTTAAAAATTTGTTAATTAATAACTTTGTCTATAAGTAATTATGCTAAAAGTTTCGAGTTAGTTCAATTAACTATAAGAGAAATTGTTGTCTGTCCATCCGTTAATAGACAATTTTGAGAGAAAAAAATCTAAAAATTCTTAGTGTATATTTCAGACAGAATTTTTGCATGTCTGTTATGTTGTTAGTTTTTTCTCTACAGTTTCCCTATTCATTTATCGAAGCAATAGTTAAGAGAAGGAAGCCAGAGGGAGTGATCTCCACTAAACTTTCTCGTATACTTCCCCAAAAAAGGTGCTGTTTCCCCTCCCCCCGCGTGGATAAAAAAATTAGAACCTACCGTAACCCAGAATCCAATGACTATCAGAAGAGCTTTCATTGTAGATTGTAGTGATTGTAAAATATTTAGGTAAAGAATCAAATTCGAAGAGATGCGTACCAATTGAAACGCATCTATCGCACACTGCTAGTTCCACTCTTGCCGGCTCAAGGACAAAGTGACGTAATCATTCCGCGTACATAGAGATTGCTACCAGTACGCATGCGTATGGAGAATCGGATTAGAAAAATTAATTATGCAATTTGAACGCCTTTTTTCAACCGATTGAAACGAAATTTGGGCACAAATCTATAATTAATGTTAGCAACCATCATACTAATTTTTATTTATCTAAGTCAAAGGGTTTAAGAGATATAATTTTTACAAGTATGCGATTATACAGTCCGACAGGCCAACAACCCTTCGGCAGATCTTGTCCAAAATTTGATACGGACCTAAAGTCATGATGGTAAAACTGTGTACCAAATTTTATCCATCTAGCTATTCAAGTTTTTGAGTTATAGCGTTCGCATGACCGCGGACAGACAGGCAGACTTCCCGTAGACAGATTTTGTCCAACATTTGATAGAAACCTACAAATTACGTCTAAGATCGCATACCAAATGTCATCCCCGTAGCTCTAATAGTGTTCGAGTTATCGCGTTCGCAGACAGACATAATTCCAAAATTGTGTTTTTCGGACTCGGGGAGATCTAAAACGTGGAGATTCGTCAAAATCTCGAGTTCGAATTTTTTGACGATTACAATACTTTCTCTTTGTATACTTCGTATACGAGAAAGTAAAAATGTATTCAATTCCTTTTCGACACAAAAGAAAATAAAACACTTTATAAATTCTCACACGATTTTATCACATTGTCATTATCAAGTACGAAAATAGAGCATTTTCATATGTAGAGGCTATTATTTGCCTCAGAGAGCTGCAAACACAAATCACTCAGCGCAACACATTATCTCACAATGACCTACTCCACGGCTTCTGTGGCAATAAAAAGCGCCTTATCTCCAAGTGAGAGCAGAGAGACACAGGAACTTGACCCTCGAAGAAAGCACTCTAAGCAGAAATTGAATAGGGTTATCGCTTTAGCACTTCATTTGAGAATGTTTTATATCAGTAGCTGTTCAAGGCGAACTCAATTGGCTTTTCTCTTGAAAGCTAAGTATTGTAAATCGTATGGAAGAAAGCTCTATCTACCTCTTTGTCATAGTTCTTACAATTTTTGAGATACAATAGTTGGTTATTTCTTAACGTAGAATAAGTTTACAGATACGACCTAGAAAAATCAATCAAGTGTTCAACCGTTTTCAAAACAGATCAATGGATGGAAAGGAGTCAATTTCAGCTCATATAATTATCACACTATAATGTTCATTTATAATTAATTAATGTAGTTATCCATTCGATTTCATACGTAGAAACGTCTCTATTTATTTCCATAAATTAGATTTGTATCCTTGCGTCTTTTTTTGTTAACCCCCATTTCATACAATATGTTTGACGTCACTGTATGCATGGGGAAACGAATTACAGAATTTTTGATATTTAAATCTACAATTAAATCAAAGTAGCAATTTATTTAAAAGACAAAAATTACTTGGGCATGTTTATCAATAAAAGTTCCAAAAAGGATATGAAATCTAATTAGGTGGTAAAATACTTCAAATTTAGCATTTTCAAATTATTCTGCAGCCATAACAATTGAAAAAAATTTAAATTCTTGTTAGTATCTTTACAATGATAAAATCTGAAGGTTGTCATTGACAAAGTATTACACCGAAAGTTGAATGATAAGACGGAAGTCCAATTTACCCAAAATATTTAAAACAGAAAACTCATCCATAAGTCCAACACGACTCATAGGAGTTCATTTAGATCCCATAAAAGAGGAAAAAAATTACAATGAACAAGAGACTTTAAAGAGGCCTTTAAAAAAGTAATGCGGAGCACACTATAATTATCCCTGGCATAAAAGAAAAATCGTTAGTTATAGTTTGGCATCTAAATTGCTCAGTGCTATAAATGTATCATTTGTGGTCATTAAATGTACAAATGCATCACATCCTAAAAACTGTACAATAAATATGCAATTAACGCCCACTAAACTGTTATTTTCGGTTCATCAACTATTTCGGTTCATTGAAAACGTCTCCGTAGAAGAATTAATCTTCTTTTACGTTAATATTAATCACTTCACACAGGTAGTAAAAGTATTCCTCCGAGAACCAATTAATATCGATGCGATATCAGCGAGATTATTGCTCACACTATCCATAACTCAGCAGAAAGAATCAATGTACCGAGAAAATATCGACATCGAAAAAAACCCCTCCAATTACTCGCTTATTACATCTTACGGGAGGATTAATAAACCAGATCAAATCGCAAACCATAATCTGCTTTTTCCACACAGGCCGGTGCTTTTATTTCTCTTTCTGTCCTTTCGATGCCTGCATTTCATTAATTTCCCAGCAGTTATTGATATTTCAAGAGGAATGCTGTGAAACAACTAGTGGGAGTGTTTCCCCTTGACTTTCTCGTATACATTGTACTGCTGTCGTCACAAACACCAGGAAAGCGGGATTCACCATGTGTGTTTTTATCTACAGTGTGTTTCAAAAAACGCGGCATAAGAGAAAAAGATAAAAGAGTAGGTCAGGCACACATAAAGAGACCATTTATTTTTTCCCTCAAAACGGATCATTTTTTAATTTTTAGGTAATATTATATGAATTCAAGAAAACACATATTTCTTCAGTTTTATTTATTAAGAAGAGGAAAATAAACATGAAGCAAGTGAAAATAAATAATTCTTGAGATCTTGCATTTTTTCGAAGAACACATTTTTGTTTCAGTATATTTGGTGTTGATTTAAAAAAATGAAATTTTTGTCAAGATTTCTTCAAATTTACTTTGGTAATTAACGTTGATTTATAAACTGCGACTTGCAACAGCGTTTCCTAGCTCATCCACAATTTATTAATAAGAAAAAAGACCCTTTCTACGAGTGAATTCGAGCCGAGCAGACATAGAATATATTCTATAATTATACGAAAGTTCGTATGGTTTAAATTATTGGCGTGAAAGTGTTTGAACAGTTCCACGCAACGATTTTCGGTTTAAATATTCCCAGTGTTTCATTCTGTCACTTCATGCGGTGTAATGAAGCTAGAACTAAGTGCGAGACAGCAGGCTTCTGACCGCCTTGCATATTTGTGACTCGTTTATTGCATGCTCCGTCATCCCCGGGTTACTAGGTATTATCGTCGGATTTTTTTGATTTTTGGCGTCTTCTTGTTTGAAATTGTTATCGTGGGTTGCTCTTTTTCTGAAAATGGGACATTTGGGCGTCCCGAAGAGGTGCTTGGGGTCAACGGGACAGGCTACAGTGCTTTATACGGTAACAGTATTTTTCAAAATAGTACTGACAGTTATTTAAAATGTTCAATACTTTTTAATTTGGTTCGTATTTCTTCTGTATATACGTCCTCTCTGACTTGTTGCGAATTAAGCCATGGCCTAGATTGACCCTATGGGAAATCTAGCCCTGACAGTCCCCCCCCCCCCCAAGTCCTTTATGTCAAATTTAGTCTCAGAAGAGTGGAACTTTTTTCACTTTGAAACATTTTTTCTTCAAGAATATTTTACTGAATGTGACTTATAGGACCGGGGGACTGTACAAAAATTTAGATATCGCAATTTTTTAGTAGTGCATTTATTGTCTCAAGCGATATGAAATATAATTCTTTAAGTCATTAAGGCGACCATGTAATTTCAAAATCAGTTTTAGAATTTTCAACTAATCAATATTTAATTTTACAGGTATTAATAGGAGCACTATATTAAGACAACACACAAAATTGTACTCCAATATATTTATTTATTTATGAGTTATGGGAATAAATGCAATTTTAGTGACAATTAATGACCTTTATGGTATTCCAAGCGCTCCAATTTTTGTTCAAATTTCATGACATTTTATCTAAGTATAAAGATGTATATATGGAGAAGAAAGTTTGGCATTCATAAAGAAGTTAGTTTGTTATTAAAATGTAAATATTTTCTTCCATATTAAATACTGGGCATAATGTTTTTCCAAAATCAATAGTATCGAGTTATTATGTGTATCCATATTGAAATTTCTTTCTGAAATATAAATATTAATCCCAATTTTCGTTTGAAAAGGGTTAGAGTAACTAATTAAAAAAACTAGAATGATTTGGAGTCATTTTGGAGCGCCTGGAACATTTATCATAAAGGCTATTAATTGTTGTTAAAATTACTTTTATACCCATAACTCAGAAATAAATAAATATATTGCAGCGATATTTTGTGTATTGTCTTATATAGTGTTCTTATTAATGCCTGAAAAATTTCAAATTGATTAGTTGAAAATTTAAAAAAAATGGTTCTGAAGGTCCCTGGTCGCCTTAAGCATTTTTCCTATTGCAAGTATGTGCCTATATGCAACGGTTTAGAAATTACCTTCTGTGCCACGATTAGAGTGCATACCCTGTATAGTAAGTAGAAGTATAGTTAGAGAATCATCCTGTATAGTAAAAGAATCCTCCCGTATAGTAAGAGAATCCTCCTGTATAGTAAGAGAATCATCCTGTACAGTAAGAGAATCATCCTGTATAGTAAGAGAATCCTCCTGTACAGTAAGACAATCATCCTGTATAGTAAAAGAATAATCCTGTATAGTAAGAGAATCCTCCTGTATAGTAAAAGAATAATCCTGTACGGTAAGAGAATCATCCTGTATAGTAAGAGAATCATCCTGTTTAGTAAGAGAATAATCCTGTATAGTAAGAGAATCATCCTGTATATTAAGAGAATCATTGTATATGCTAAAGTCGAGGTTATAACAGTTTTAAGGTTTTTAATTTTCTGCTCCTTACGCTGGGTAGCTTCAAATGACACCTCGAGCACATTAAAATGTACGAAGGTAATAAGGCGAGACGGCAGGCTTTGCATGTGAAAACAGAAGCTAACGAACTTGAAGTAATTCGGTTAGACACCATCTTCCGGCCTAATGGAGAGATTAATAGAACAGGACACGATGCGCTGGAATTACCTTGTTGAAGGAAGCACGGAATGTATATCATGGTTGGTTCGTTTAGTCTGGTGTCATGTCGCATAAAGCAAAATGCGAGTCGCAAGAGATGAAATTAATTTATGGAAACTTAACTACAGGGATTATGAGGTTTTAACAAAGCGATGCAGAAGAAATAAACTCTCTCACCCGCTCTGTCTTTAACTTTCTACTCGATATTAATAGCAGCTGTTCTCTAGATAGATATTTTAATAAAGCCAATGACAACTTGAGTAAATTCCGATTTAAAGATCGGATTAAGTGCAGTTAAGGTGCTCGAATTTAACAAATATTTACCAGGCTAGGAAAATATTTGAAAAATCATAATTAAAATATTAAATTAACAACTGTTAAGAATTACGCTTAATATACTTTATTTTAGTCATATTTAAAAATGGAATCAAGGATTGTAGATTTATGCATACCTGTGTATACGCGTGCCAATTAAAAGACTTGTTAGCCAAATAATCTGAGGGCCAACTGTTGGTCGGCTAAATGTCTCAGACCGAAGTGAAAACCAGTAACAACTGGTTCAAGAAGTTTACGCATTTTTACATAACCCACCAAGAAGGATGAGACTAAATACATCTGAAAATAGCATAAATTATAATTAAAAAGAACAATTTATCATTTTTTTATTTCATCAGACAACCCTAGAAATTTGTTGATTCAACAGGATTTCTAAAAAGGAAAAGAAAGGGACTATTCAAAGAGAAGATGGGAAGAAAAAGGATTAATAAATGGAAAGATTAGAAAAAATACGAATTTTCTGAAAAAGACAGACTCTTGGTCCAATAATCTGGATCTGCTAAATTATGAATATTAATTCATAATTTGGGGTATCCCATAATTACCATATAAATTCAACAAATCGCGATTCAAGAAGTGTCTCAAGAACCATACATTTACGACCCCTAGTTTTCGAGAAAACAGCATTGAAGAAAAGGCAATTAATCTTTTTTACATTATATCACCATGCAAATTTGTCAATTCATCAGGATGTTTTTTTTAAAAAAGGGATTATTCAACGAGAAGGTGGGGAAAAAGATTAATAAATGGAAAGATTAGAAAAAATACACATTTTCTGAAAAAGACTGACAAGGCTCAATAATCCACGATTTCATCAGAAAGGATGAGGATAATCATGAATACTAATAATGATAAGATCATGAAAGTACTATTACAAAAAATATGTATATACTAATACACGGTATCCCTTCATTACCTCGCATGGCACGATTCCTTACTCTCAGATCATAAAAAGAGCCCACACAGGCATGCCTCTACGGTACCTAGTTTTCGAGAAAATCACACTGAAGAAACTTGATGTCACATTTGGTTACAAAGAAACTTTATTTGAAACATAAAATTAGGAATAATGTTTACAGGGAAAACAGTTCAAAATGACCGTCTTTCCTATTGTTTGGACTCCTAGTGAAGATATACCGATTTTATGCTGTAAATACGAGACAACTGTATACTAATTCATATACTTAATGATTTATACGAAAAAACGTAAAAAGGTAAATTTAACAATAATGATTTTGTTGAACATTTTAGGCAGAATGCAAATAAAATAGTTAAGTTACTCTGCTGTTACAGAAAGGATTAAGAAAATAAGTGCAGTTTGTTAACTTCTTAAGATAATCGCAAATTTCAGTAACGAAAAAAATAACACCTTGAACCTAATCGGTTTAATGTTAATACTACTGATTACCAATGATACATTCCCTTGAAATGGTAAATTGATCATGTTTTTACCGATGCGTTTTTAAAAAATAAGTTCACTTTTATTGTATGACAAGTCAGCTTCATTATGGATAATACTATGATTTATAACGCCATTAAGTCAATGGCTTATAATGTGGAGATATAAGATGAAATGATGATGAGTAATAGAATGGGCTCTACCCCAAATGTTCTTTTCACTGAGGGACAACGAAAAGCCATTAACGCCGTCCATTTAACCCAGTCTTCAGATGATGAATCTGTTACTCTACCCATTGACAATTTTATAGACCTCTTTGAAGTTGGATTTATAGTAATTCATATACCTCTAATTCTTCTATTCGATTCTTTGGGATACCAAAAGAACCGATGATGGCACCGTATCTCATTACATTTTTGGAGGCCCTATTTACAACAGCATTAGACAGATGTTCCATCCTGGTTACTTTCACGCTTTGGGCATACTGGAAATAATTAAACATCCTAAGGCGAAATTTGGACTTAGGGCTATTGTCCAAAACTTACTGGAAAAGTTCATTCACACTACATGATTTACTAGAACTCTACTTTTTTGTTTTGATTTCTATTTCTCTACTGTTCTGGTAGTGTTTTTATCTATATTTTTATTTATTTAATTTATTAACTTTATTCTTATTTATTTTTATTTAATTTAACCATGTTTAATTTTACTTTTAACTAGCCGCCTTCGGTGTTCAACTTGTTCGCCAGAAATATAATTTCGAATAAATCTCTTATGCATAATTAGATGTTCTTGATTCCCTTCACAAAGTAACTGTAAATTTCATTTGTGATAGACATTTAACCCTCTGACCACTGAGGGTTCTCAAAATCTTTGTACAGTTGCAGACAGTGGTTTGTTTACTAATGGATAGGTGAAATGGATTCGTCCACCCCGTTTTCCCTTCTCTTCTCACAACGGGTTGTGGAAGATGTGAATGGAAGGCCTTTCATCTCTCATACAGTGGTGATAAGTGTCTTTGCACCTGTTCACGAACGTCCCTAATGGCGTCAAATAATTGTCTGCGTCATGAAATACCGAATTATGCGCTGTGGGCATCAGCTTCACTCTCTTATTTCTCTTGCAAAATATGCATTTGATTTTAACATTAAAATGGCGCGGTACATTTTACTTCCAGGATGAAAATATTCTTATTAAAGCATAGAATTAAACATTAAGATATTACCTTAGATTTTAACAAAGGAAGAGAAATACGCAAACAAATATTTGTTTAAACAATGAAAACGGTTTGAATCGCGTTGTGACAATGAAAGTATTGTTGCAAATTACGCCAAAACATATTTTTAAAAGTTTATTAAAATTAGAGAAAAAATCGTACGAAAAGTTAATTGATATTATTGAAAAGATAATTTTTTAAATTTTCAGATGGTGTAAAAATAACTTTTGTGCTGTAATATGTTCGAACGATATTAAGGAAAAACGCCAAAATCTAATTTCTTAATTTTTAATTAATTAAAATTCTAATTAAAATTTTAAAAACGGCTCCGATGAGCATATTCACACCCTCCAAGGCATGTTTGTGTCAAATTTCGTTCCTATAAGTCAAGCGGGCTGTCCTGTAGAGCGCCAACACACACATTCTCCTTTATTATTAGTAGATATTTAATTAATTTATTTTTAAGTATTATGTTTTTCTCTTTTTTTTCTTTTTAACAATTAAATTAACTTTTCATTTCTCAGAGTAGTTGTTTCTGTTAATTTTCTACAACTGACTGTGTCCTTCAGTGGTTCAAAGCTCATTTACGTGTTGTTGCATTTCGCTGGATAGTTAGAAGTTGTTGTTTTCCTCGTAGGAGCAGTTTATAGCTTACGTGATCATGAAATCTTCAGCATGTCTAGGCTGGCCGGATGTATACAAGTTTATGGTTATATACTTCTAATTCCAACATTAGTTCTTCGATTCGCAAATTTTTAGCTCTTCAAGTTCCTCCAAGCTATCAAAAGGACAAAATCAAATTTTGAAATATTCTGCTTAGGTAGGTGGTCATATGAAGGGTTCAGAAGTTTCCTGCTATTTTCCGCAAAATCTTCAAAAAAATATTCTTCAGTTTAGCACTCTTGTTCAGAAAGCTGCTAAATTTTTTGTTTTCAACATTGAATTCAGAAAACAAATCATTGGTGATTGACAAAACAATTCGCGACCTTTGACACAAATCCGTGACTTTCGTATCCAGTACACGCCCTGCTTGCTATGAATTCTTCCATTAAGAAGTACAAGTTAAAAATAAATCTTGTTTAAACTTTTACTTTTTTCTCACTACAGAATAAACAGACAGCGAAAGAAAGAAAAAAAAAAGAGAGAGACAATTTTCCACTTGTATTTATTCCCGTATTTGTTCATAGGCCAGTCCAATAAAGAAGTGTTTGAACTCTCTCTCGCTCCCAACTCATATTTTCTTAATTAAGTTGATACAGCCGACTCAGAATTTAAAATAGAAAAACTCATAAGAGGAATCTTTGTGCAGTTCGACTGGGTTAACGTCTTAATGTTTGATCTGTCAAATTGATCTATTCTCGGATTATGAATACAGTAAAGCACCGTTTATACGTTTCTCATTTATACATCACTTCATCACAGTCATTCGTAATCATTGTAATGATAAAGTACTACGTTTATACGATGCAAAGCTTCGGTTATACGTCGTTTACCCCCTTTCTAAAATTCAAAAAATTCTGTCTCGGTCATTATTTCTCTGCTCTATTATTAAATTTTTTCCAATTAAAGATTTTTTTAATTAATATTTTTTTATAACTAAGCGCTGACCCGTATGCATTAAAATCATAAATGTATATTTAGTACTCAAGATATGCAATAAAGGTATGAATTTTCTCACTTTCATAATAAATGTTTAATTTAACAAGTTACTTATTGTTTTCTACACATATAGTAATAAACTAGTGCTAATGAAAAATAATAAATCTGAAATAATTTTGAAATATACTTTACCACTGTTTACAGCTTGATAGTTTTGAAAGAAAGATGAAATATCACTTACCTAGAAAGGAAGAATTAAGAAAATCATTAAAGATGAATGTAATACGCACTGTAAACAACATAATTTTATGCTAATACTATGATTTCAAAATCAGAACTATAAATATTTATAACTTACCGTTAAAGTAAGAAATCCGTTATTTTATAAAATACATAGTTATACCGTGTATTATTATTAAAACGTAAAATACACTTGTAAATTACTCTAGGTATTAGTCTAATTACCTATTTTTTAGAATAATGACTTCGTTTAAACTTTCGCTTCTAACCATCTATAGTCGGCATCCACAAAACTAAACTATTTAATATATTATTAATTTTAATAATAAATAATTTAATTAATAATTAATTTAATAACAAAAATTATTTAATAAATTTTTTTGGGGGATAGGATAAAGTACAATTCCACTGGCCTTGTGGCACAGTCCAGCCTAAGGGACTAGGTCACAGATTCGAGATGAGATTCCACGGAAAATTGATTCGATTGACTTAATCGAAAATTAAATCGATTCGCTTATCGGGCCTCGAGAACGTTAAGTCAATCGAGAGTGAAACATCCTCCCGCTGGTGTGGAAGTTTGGAGAGGGGGATGCCGGCTCAGGTGCCGTCCTTGGCATCCGACCATGGTTCAAAATAACAATGTCTGTTCTAAAATAGTCCTCGTGTAGTTTCAAAACGGGACGTTAATCTAACTTAACAACCCCATATTCTACAGCTAATATTCCCCCCCCTCTAAATTTTCCCTCCCTCTCTCTCTTTCAGGTAAATTTAAAATTCATGTTAAAATCATCTTTTTAGCTAAGCCTAAAGATAATTAATTCATAAGGTATCGGAGTTGGAGGACCAAGAGTACATGCAATCCGATATAAACGCTCATCATTGGCGTCATCTGACTTTTTAGGACGTCCCGAGTATAACTTCAATTTTTTTTATTACTTTAGAGAAACATACAAGATGTTTCACAAGAATCATGTTAAAATAATCTTTTTAAATTAATCCCAAAGATAATTAACTCATAAGGTATCGGAAATTGAGGGCCAACAGTCCATGCGCTCCAATAAAGACAATCATCACTGTCGCCCTTTAAATTTTTAGAACGTCCCGGGTATAAATTCATTTTTTTTTATCATTTTACAGAAACATACAAGATGTTTCACAAGAATTCATGTTAAAATAATCTTTTAGATTAATCCCAAGGTAATTAACTCATAAGGTTTCGGAGATGGAGGTCCAAGAGTCTATGCCCTCCTATAAAGAACTCATCACCGACGCCCACTAAATTTTTAGAACGCCCCGGTTATAAATTCACAAAAAAAATTATCATTTTAGAGAAACATACAAGATTAACAAATTTTTATCAAACCTTAACATCTTAACTATCTGACGAGATTTTAAAAAGAAAAAAGCGTTCTCACTCAACACACACAAAATCCAATTTCCTGCTGAGACCATTGCAGAAATGTTCGGAGTCAAAACAGAAGGAAAAACTTCCCTCACAGCTCCCGGGCACTTCTCAAAAATGGATTTTCGTTCTCCCCCCCCCCGCCCCCCGATTTTAGTCCTGCAACAGTCGGAAACGGAAAAATCCAGATGGGGACTTTCAAAGCGTTATTATATCGAAAATGAGTGGGGAGAAGTTCTGCTGTTCAAACATAGAACGAAGCGAAAAGAATTTTCGCAGACCACCGGCTGTTACTGCCGAAACTGATTAAGAATCCCCCCCACACCTTTCCTCTTTTCTAAAGGAATTTAATAAATATTTAGGATAACGAAAGTTTCTGTACATTTTCTCCTTTTTTAGTTCTACAAATTTCATAACGAACTTACCGGTCTGGAAATGTTCGAGGTAAATAACAACGTTCTCTGGAGTGATAACTTTGAAACTTTCCATTTCCTTGTGGCTTTGACAGTATCACAAAATTTTTCCACAAGATAGAAAGCTTTCTTATTTTTTCATCAGCAAATGTCGCAAAATATTTTTTTAAGGATTATTTATTTATCATCGATCGATTAAGTACTTAATTAGTTTTAACTAATGAAGATTGCAGAGCATATGCATACAATAAATAATTACAGAAACGTAATAATATATAATAATAATAAAAGTTTTTTCAAAACACACTTTTGTCAGTTGATTAAAAGGTAGAAATTTTTTTCCTCCAAACCATGGAAATTCAAACATAATCGTAAAACAGACAGAGACAAATGTACATTAAGAAAAATTGAAACTTAATCACATTTATAATACATTTCACCTTAATTGCATTTATAATGATATATTTTACCTTGATCACATTTTTAATAACTTTTAATGAATGTCAAGGAATTTTCTTTTTCGTATGATATCCACTTTTGCTATATTTTCTGATAGCATTGTTTTCAGCGCCTTATGCTTTTGCAATTTTGTTTCGACGTTTGCATTTTCGATAAAATAAATAATTATTTTCTTTTTAGAAATAATTTTTTTTTATTTTAACTTTTAAGTGTTTAATATGTTTCATAATTCATTATTATAAATATTAAGGAATCTAAAAACCGATTTGTTCTCTATTTTACAACCAAATAGCGCCACTCATATACAGGGTGTCCACACTTATCGTGGTTCAATATCTAATTTCTAAACCGTTAGAGATAGACATATAGTTCGAATTGGAAAAATGCTTTAAATGAAGGGAAGAATTATAATATATGTCTTTTGAGTCACTAAATATATCTCTGAAAAAAAAACGAATTCTAACTTTTTCTATGGTCCCCGGTCCTATCAGTCATGTTTAGTAAAATATTTTTGACATTCTAACATTTTAAACAAAAAAAAGTCCCACTCTTCTTGGACTAAAACTGAGCGAGTTCTGGAGCTTCGAATTTCATGATTTTTAACCAATCAGCGGCTTCGTCGCGCAAGTGCAGCGCATTGATTGGTGGATCGTCTTCAAGACGGCTATTGAAATGGTGTAAAGTGGTCCAAGTTAGCGATGTTCAAAGCTCCATAACTCGGTCAATTTCAAAATAGTGGGACTTTTTTTTGTTTAAAATATTAGAGTGTTAAAAATATTTTACTAAATATGACTGATAGAACCGGGAGACCGTATAAAAAGTTAGATTTTGTAACATTTTCAGGAATATATTTATTCACTCAAAAAACATATAATTCTTCCCTTCATTTAAAACATTTTTCCAATTTTCGTATCTCAAACGGTTTAGAAATTAGCTATTGGATCACCCTAAGTGTGGACACCTTGTATAATCAAAATTTAACTAATGATTTCGATCAAAGAATCGATTAACTGATAAATAAGATATAAAAATATTAAAATAAACATCGAAAATATACAATTGTACGAAACGCAGAACTTAGCTCATCAGGAAGTGAATGAAAAAATGGATTACAAAATTCTATCTTTAGAACAATATATCAAGTTAAACAAAAGCGCAGAAAACGGTTAATATTTAATATAAACTTTTGCAGGTCCTTTCCAACTATATATAAATCATACAATTTGAAAGAACTTTATAAATTGGTAATTTCACAAGGCCACTGAAACTTAAAAGGCCATTTTAAGAAATAATAAAAGGTATTATGAGACGGGCTGAGATCAGCTTTCATCTTCTAATATGATTCATGTAAACGTCAGAATGTTCTCCGTACCAATGTGAAAGTCTCGACTAGAGAAATGTTTTACTTCAATTGAAATGCTGCTGCGTTTTGAGAGCGATTTATTATCCACCGCCTGATTAACATCTTGGTTGTGAAGACGCGATTGTGTTCTGACACGAAAAGGATTTATTTGTATTGGGCTAGTTATTTATAAATTATTTGAACAAGCTTATAATATTTTGTTTGATTTTTGTAAATAAATTTACTTTCGTCGGTTTTTACATATTTTCTTCTTAATCAAAGTTTTCCATAGTAAAATACTAAACCAACGAAAGACATTTTCTGTAGCAATATACAGTGTGTCCGCTAAAGTCCGTTGTCACCCCAATAATTTTTTGAACGGCAAGAGCTATAGTCATAAAAGTGGGGTCTTCGTATGGTAAAGCTGTCATGCCCCACGCAAGAAAACCGCTTACAGCGCCACCTGGCGGCAAAATTCGGAGTTAGCGTTCTTATCTAAAAAGCGGTACGATATACGGGAAAAAAGTCAATTACAAAGTTATTCAGCAACATCGATTTAGTAAGAGAAGACACCTTCCGTACAGTAATGTTAAAAATAGAAGGCGTTAAATGTATATTTATTTGGTTCGCAACTCCCAAAATTGTAACGCGACATAACGCGGAAGAAAAGAGAAAAAGAAGGACGTAATATCCGATTTTATAGAGGATTTGCCCTTGAGTGACCTCCGGTATGTATGGTTCCAACACGACGGCGCCCCTCCACACAAGGTATCAAGTGTCCAACAGTACATTCGGGACACATTCCACCCACAAATCATCGGGTATGGTGGTTGCGTAGAATGGCCTCCACGTTCACCTAACCTGAACCCACTGGACTTTTTTCTGTGGGGATACATCAAACAGCGAGTGTATGCAACCCGTCCACCAACACTGCAGGAACTTCGAAACCGTATTACGGATGCTTGTGCCAACATGTCATGTTGTACAATGTGCAGCGGGAAGTGCAGTCCCGTGTCCAGATGTGTATTGTTGCTGAAGGAGACCATTTTGAGCATGACAGATAGATGAGCCTCATTTCCGACAAGTGCAGTTTTGTTCAACGCGATCAAACAAATGTGCGTTTTGTGCATTTAATTTGTATCATTTTTGTGCGCAAGATGTTTTTTGGTAATAAATCGGGGATGCTGAATAACTTTGTAATTGACTTTTTCCCCGTATTTCGTACCGTTTTTGAGATAAGAACGCTGATTCCGAATTTTACCACCAGGTGGCGCTGTAAGCGGTTTCCTTGAGTAGCGCATGGCAACTTTACTATACCTAGACCCCACTATTGTGACTATAGCTCTTGCCGTTCAGAAATTACTGGGGTGGCAACGGACTTTAGCGGGCACACTGTATGTTACAGAACACCGCATTATTAAATAATAAAAATATAAACATATAAAGTATTAAAAAAACCAAATAGAAAGAAAAATTATAATATTGAAGTATACTCAACTTCAAAGTTCCACGATCAAAGAATATTTTCAACCTTTTGAGCGAAAATTCTTTAAAAGTAAAATAAGAATAGATACATCTTCTGAAGTTTTGTTAACAAAATCTACCTTTATTAAGAACAACAAACAAAAACATATTTGAACTCGTTAACTCATGGAAAAGACATAAAACAAATGAGAAAATGCTCATTACTCAGTAACTTTCGAGACTTTTTTTCAGGAGAGGGGAGAGACTGGTGGCATTAATCCCTTCGAGCGAGATCTGGTCATTACGAAAATGTTCTTTGAAGAAATGCCGAGCTTTGTTATCTTTTTCCAGTACTTGATCAAAGGAACCTTGATAATCTTTTTCTACTAGAGATCATTTATTGCAAAAGCAGCTAGTAGCCCCTTAATGTATTTTTAATGAAATTAAAAGCGTTAAAATTATGGTGGTACAATGTTATAAATATGCCACGAAATATTTATATTCATTTATCTTTACGGATATGAATTAAAATTTTTTATAAGTGAGTTAACTATATGAGAGGAAAAATCTTTATATAATTAAAGGCTAGTTTAGAAAAAGGAGGGAAGATATAAAATGATTTTTTTTCAACTGAAAATAAATTTCCAACTTCAGTCGAAAATTAAAATACAATGACACCTCCTTAGTACGCCGTTCATTAGTAAGACGTTCTGGTTAGTATGCCGTTCGTTAGTAAGATATTCTGGTTAGTATTCTGTTTGTAGTAAGACGTTCTGGTTAGTATGCCGTTCGTTAGTAAGACATTCTGGTTAGTATTCTGTTTGTAGTAAGACGTTCTGGTTAGTATGCCGTTCGTTAGTAAGATATTCTGGTTAGTATTCTGTTCGTAGTAAGACGTTCTGGTTCGAATGCCGTTCGTTAGTGAGACATTCTGGTTAATATTCTGTTCGTTAGTAAGACATTCTGGTTAGTATTCTGTTCGTAGTAAGACGTTCTGGTAACAATGCCATTCGTTAGTAAGACGCTCTGGTTAGCAAGCCGCTTTGCTTTGGTCCCAACTCATTCTTACTTATTTTAAGCATTAAAAAAGATATTTACAGCGTCACAAGTATTCGGAAATGGATCGCCTATAGTAGACTTTTGACACATTGTTGTGGCTTTCGCGAGCTGTCGATGATGGCGATGCAGTCTGAATGATAAGGTAGGGGGCCCAAATATCGCCCACTTAAGCTATTATTTTAATCAGAGTGCTAATTCATGTACAAATTTATCTAAAAATAGTTCCAATCTATTATCTGGACTGTTATCCAAATATATACTCAATTACAATTCTATAACAAACACACCAACACTTTTTTAAGACTGTAAAATTTTTCCTACTAAAAAAAGGGTTCATAATATCGCCCGCTATATGTTCCTAATATCGCCCACTATATGTTCCTAATATCGCCTATGTCTGAAATGGATTGAAATGAAGTCAAACTTATACTACGATCATACTTTCTTTATTAAACATGATAATTAAGGCAGAACAAAATTGGAAGTGACACAATACAGCTTTTTTTCTATACTTTTAGAAATATAGTTAAAGTATTCTTTTAAAAAAAGGGATTTTTCCCTTAAATAAAACATTAAAATAGAAAAGAACTTAGAAGCATTGTCAGGTGATACGACATCAACCATGCATTTTTTAAAGGTAAATTTTTTAAAAATATAGTAGCCCATCAAAGGGCTAGAGCGATAATTTGAATACCCATGTGGGCAATAATGGGAAAACTCAAGTGGGCGATATTAGGAACAACCTAACCCTCAAACACGGCAGCATCCCCTTTCGGAATTGGATCGCAAGCCAAACCTTAAACTTTCTCGTATACTTTTCCAAAAAGGTGCTGTTTCCTCTCCCCCCCCGAGTGGATAAAAAAAATTCTAACCTACTGTAACCCAGAATCCAATGTCTATCAGAAGGTTTTTCATTGTAGATTGTAGTAATTGTAAAATATTTAGGTAAAGAATCAAATTCAAAGAGATGCGCACCGATTAAAACGCATCTATCACACAAGGCTTCCACTCTTGCCGGCTCAAGGACAAAGAGATGTAATCCTTCCGCGTGCACAGAAATTGCTACCAGTACGCATGCGTATAGAGAATCGGATTAGAAAAATTAATTATGGAACGACTTTTTTTAACCGACTGACACAAAAATTGGACACAAATCTACAATTAAGGTAAGAAGGCGACATGCCAAATTCCATTTATCTAAGTAATTTTGTTAAGAAGTTATTGCGATTAAAAATATGCGATTATATCGACCTGTAGACAATCAACCCATCAACGTTTTTGGTCCAAAATTTGATACGGACCTACATTCATGATGATAAAACTGAGCCGCTGAATATCATGCACAGAAGATTGCGTCCCGTACGCATGCGCGCGGAGATAACGGATTTGTTTCAAAAGTAAAATTATACAGACCGACAGACAGTCAACCCTTTGACGGATTTGGCCCAAAATATTATACGAACCTACATTCATGACGATAAAACTGTGTACCAAATTTTATCCATCTAGCCATTCAAGTTTTTGAGTTATAGTGTTCATATGAAAGCGGACAGACGGACAGGCAGACTTCCCTTAAACGGATTTTGTCCAAAATTTGACAGAAACCTACAAATTATGAGTAAAAAACACATACCAAATTTCATCCTCGCAGCTCTAATATTTTTCGAGTTATCGTGTTCACAGACATAATTCTAAAATTGTGTTTTTCGGACTCAGGGAGGTCTAAAACTGGAGATTCGTCAAAATCTCGAGTTCAAATTTTTTGACGATTATAATATATACTTTCTCTTTGGATATTTCGTATACAGTAGTTGAAAAGGCACTTCTTTACGGCGCTGCTGTTTGGGGTGGTGCCTTGACTACATCCCAGATTGCCAAATTACACTCTATTCAAAAAATGTTTTTATTGAAATTGTCTCGAGTATACTCCAGAAAATTCTTTAAATATATTTTTAGGTATTCCTCCACTTCATTTGGTTAAAAAATAACTATTTATTAGGTTTAACATTTGGAAACTGAGATCGGATAAGTTTAGGGAACTGATAGATCCTATTTCCCTTGATTTTTATAGAGATATAAATTCTACTTCTTATCTCTAATCATTTCTTATTTCTAATCATAATTTGTGAGGACTTCACTGATTATGAGTATGGGGTGTACACCGACGGTCCAGGTTGACATTGATGACGATGTTGGTTTCTCGGTGTGCTTTTTTGAAAGAAATTCACTATTACCTGTTTTTTGCTATAAAATTAATTCTTTTAACTCTGTTTTCCAGGCTGAGCTGGCGGCAATTTATTTTGCTGCTGGTTCGGCCTTAGAAAGAAATGTTAAGATCAAAGTGTTTCCTGATAGCAAGTCCTCTATTGAAGCGATTAGAAGCCCTGAAGTTAAATCTAATTTTGCATTATCAGTTAAGGATAATCTGCACAATGCTAAGGATCTAGTCAGCCTTGTCTGGGTGAAAGCTCATGCCGGTAACCCAGGCAATGAGCTGGCTGATCACTTTGCAAAAATTGCTTCTTCTTGTGGGGCCGATATCTCTATACCTGCTCCTTATTCTTATGTATAAAGAGTTTGTAAGGAATTCCTTATGAACGAGTGGAACTCATACTGGAAAAATGCCACCACTGGCAAACGTACAAAAGAAATTCTTCCGTCAGCAAATCTGGACTTCTTGATTAGCAACAAATATGCCATTTATCTGCTTTGAAATCATGCACCTTTTCCAGCATATCTGCGCAGCTTCAAGATTTTGAACAAGCCTGATTGTTTGCATGGTGAGTATGGAGATGTTGACCATTACTTGACTTCATGTATGTATACCAAGGACTACCATTTACTACTAACGACAGGTTCTGCCCGGACTCACTGGACTAGAAAACTTTGTAAAAACTATTTATTTTTAAACAGGTTGAAGTCAATTTTTGAAATTTCTAGGAAATGCAGCGTTTGTGATCTGAATTGTATTTAACTTCTGTACATTAATTTACTGCTGTCAAAGTATATATATATATATATATATATATATATATATATATATATATATATATTATTGTTATGTAAGCAATCCTTTGATTGAGTTTCTTTTTATTATTATTACTATCCCTTTTTGTTTCTTGTGTTTTCCAACGTTGGTTTTGTTTTGTAGCACCGTTGGTTCTTTTGTGTTGTATGTGTTTTTGTTTGTATTTGTGTTTTTTTTCTATTTGTACGTAGCTCTGTAATCCATACCTTCCAAATATTGCAACTTTTTTCTTTCATGACTGGTCTGACTCCTCCCCGTCGATATTTTCTGACTCTAAACCCTTTGGGTGAGTCGGTCGGCGTGGGTTATGTATGTATGTATACGAGAAAGTAAAAACAAACTGCACGAAAATGTAGTCAATTACAGACACTATCACCCCCTCAAATGGTATAACATTTCGACCTGACCTCTACCGATTACACTCAGAGTAATGAAACACGATTATTAATTCATCTGACATGAAAATCATCAAAAATTCCCAGAAAAAAGAAAAAAAACAACACAGGCTCAGATGGCTTCCTCATACAACTACTGAATGGGGGAAGCTTTGTATTTCCGTTTGTGGCCCCCATATGCCACTAAAAATTAAGAAGAAACCGCGGTGGGCGATATTAGGAACGTAGGCGATATTCGGGCTCCCTACCTTACATCTTTTTGTATATAAACTTTAATTGTGCAACATTACTCTACTTCTAATTGTTAGGGCTGGATCGCCTAGCAGTGTTTTCCTCCGTGCTTTGAAACATACGAATTCCATTAATTTTAAATTTGTAAAGATAAAACGTTAAATTTACTGTTTTCAAAAGTCATCCTTAATTTAGTTTGATTCTTCGGCGAAAGAAAAGCCTTTCTGGTGATGAATTGCTATTCTACTTGATTATCTCAACTTTTAATTAAAATGAACCATTTTGCCAAAGGAAACGTTGACTCGTACTTGTTTTGAACTTGGAACCGCCTGCCTTTTCTTTCTGAGCTTAAATAAAAATATTATATTTCCCCCTGGCACAATAGAACTAGTTAAATTGCAGGTGCAGGTATTCGCAGTCTTGTGCAATGAACAGCCGATTGACGAATGGGGTTGGTGGATGTCGGTACGCTTTTGTATATTTTTTGGATCATCTGTGAGAGAAAAACGTGAGTGTATATTTATCCATCTTCAGTGTGAAACATTCAAGTGCTCAGAACTATATAACGCAATTTAAACAATTTTTCACTTAAAGTAGGCAACAAAGGAAGATTTTTACAAAAAGGGAATTAAGTTCAAAGGAAATTAAAAGGATGAAGATGTTCACAAAAAACGCCTTAAGTTAATAGGGCTTAATAAAGGCGAAGAAAAAAAAGATATAATTTAATACAAATTACAGCAAAATGCTTTTGGTGAATGTTACCTTAATAAAGATCTTGCCCTCTATTACAAAAATACTGAAGTATATATTTATTTTGTTATTTTTGGAATCTAAACCGCTTTTTTTAACAAGTACTTTGATTCACATAATACGGCACTTTTTAAGATTCTAACAATCGTGCTATACGATGATTAACTATTAGTTATTATAGTTACTCGAGATTCTAACAATCGAGCTATACGATGAGTAACTATAAGTTATACGATGAGTACTTATATATTAACATATTATTTTGTCATCAGGAGTGTTCTCGCATTGTTTTTTTTTCTTTAAAAGATTGAACACAACGTAGTGTGCAAACTTTTATAGAAAAGAGCATTTTGTGTTTAGCTTCGTTGTATAGAGAAGAGAACTGAGTATGCGTTTTGTCCTTTTTCCTTTCACTGATTGGGTCCAAAGCTTCATATATATTTATAATTTTCATGGCAAAACCCCGCATCGCATTTCATTAATTTAGTAGGTCGTGCTTTTGAATTATCTCGCTAACTTGCACACGAATAGACAAATCGATAGTCAGCAAGTTGGCGGAGTTGGTCGAAAACATCACACATACTGTTCGTTTCAGAAAGCCGCAACTACCACTTTCGGACCATTCTACTAAGCAAAGGAGTGATATGCAGTGAATAAGAAGTCTTTCTTTCATCTCACCTCTATTTTGATGAAATCAAAGCCGACTGGCGCATGCCCAAAAGCGCGGAGGGTTTCCATATCTGAAAACAGACAGTACCTAAAATTCTGGTAACCAAACCACATGCAAATTTCATCCATCTACCTCATTTTTTTCTGAGTTATCATGTTCAAATGCACACAGACAGGCAAAGACAAACAGAAAATTCCTGACGACGGATCTACAATTGCGGTATAAAGACCATATATCAAGTTTCATCTGTCTAGTTTTTCCCATTTCTGATTCATCATGCTCACAGACAGGGAAACATAATACCAAAAAAAAAATGAGTTTTTTGAAACCAGGGCGATCTAAAGCGTAGAGATTCATGACATTATCGAAGTCGAATTTTCCTTTCTGAATTTCGATACGAGAGAGTTAAAAAGGACTCTGAAAGTAGGTAGCACACTCCAATTTATGAAATTAATAATATAAAAGAATTTCACATCAGCCTAAATTCGACAACACATTTTTAATTCCGAAGGTGAAAAGCAATAAAACACATAACACAGCCTGTGTCTCTGTATGAGAAACCAGCTCTTCAGCTTTCTCAGACACCAAGGTAATTTACAAACACATGAATCAATCTCATCAATAGCAATGACAGAGGAGAAAAAATCGCTGACGCTGCACGTTAAGCCGCGACGTTCACAACTTCCCACGTCATCTAATTATTATTCGTATGTCGTAGATATGGAGGCTTCAGGTCGTATCATTAACAAACTAAAAATATCCGTAATACTAAGGATGAATTAACAACGACCGACAAACAGCGTACAATGTTTTGTACGCTTTTTTAATATGCTATATGTTTCTGATGCATCATGCAGAATGAGATGTCCGATACACTAATTATTAAGAATAGAGTTCTATGAATAGCTACTTCAAAAGTGCACTTATAGATTTTTAGGGTCAAATACTCAAGAAATAAGTCTAGGTGCAACTTGCATGTTTCTACAGAAAATACGTTTATTTCAAAAAGTATTGTACAGTAAAACTTCGATTAACCGTCAATGTCGGGACCAGGCCTGTGACGGATAACCGAAGAGACGGATAACAGAAATCTTTCAGTGCACAGTAACATGATTTTACTGCTGGCTTCGGCCGAAAATGAAAATAAAATCCTTTAAAAGAGAATAGTATGTACATGTTCTATTTAATTTTACAAAACGATCAATACATACTTCAATATAAGAGTATTAGCGTACAGAAACGTATTGTAATACTATAAGCCTACGTTACTTTGGCGATGGCGGATAACAGAAACTGACTGTTAAACGAAGTTTTACTGTACAAAAGAGCGGGAAGGACGAGTTATGTGTTTAGCTTCGCAGTATAGTGAAGAAAGTCGAGTTTGCAATTTGTGCCTATTCCCTTGAACCGATTGTTCCAAACTTTAATACAAATCTACAATTTTGGTGTGAAGACCACATGCCAAATATTATTTATCCAGCTTGTGGCGTTCTTTAGTTAACCTGTACACACAGACAGACGGGTAGGCAGTCAACTCATAGGCATATCTGATCCAAAATTTGATACAGATGTGCAATTTTAAAATGAAGCCACATACCAAATTTCATCAATGTAGTTCATCGCACTTTTGAGTACAGTGTAAATCTGAAAACGAAGGGATTTCGCCAGAAATTTGATGGAAATCTAGAATTTCGGAGTAAAGACACCATACTAAATTTCATCCTTCTAGCCTGTTGCGTTTCTGAGTGTGGCGTCCACAGACAGACATAATCCAAAAATGGTTCTTACCGACTCTGTGAGGCCTAAAACATGGACATTCATCATCATGATCAGACCATGAATTTTTTGGTGATTACAGTAATTTCTCCTTGTATACTTCGCAGAGAAGAAAGTAAAATTGTGTTTATGTGTACTTTATCACGTATTGTCTCACGGGTATTTAATATTTGTCAGAGAAACGTAATCACACTTTACATCATTCAATTTCAGAACCATCACGTCTAGGAGTGGCCAGGGCCCCCTGTCGGGAATGCTGTGCCCCCCGCCGGGGAAAATTTTTGTACCGGGTATTCAACTAGTTGATAAATAAATATCTGGTGAACATTTGAAACCAATTTCATTACACTTGTCCCCCCCCCCGTCCAGCAGGTCGTGACCCCCTGTCAAGCAGACCGTGCGTCCCCCGTCGGGCAAAAACTCTAACGCCACTTCTCATCTCCTGATCACGTCATATTAAAAGAAGCTGATTGGTTGGCTTATTAATAATTTCTATTGGATGTGTCACTGTCTCATTACAAATCCCTATTGGATGCCTTTCAATCGTATGTAAGCTTTATAAATATGAATGACTTTCATTTTTATCTTCACTGCGCTCCTGCTTTTCATGTCTGCTGTACAATAAAGCTTATACTGAGATCCATCGAACTCTGAAATCTTTTAAAGCAATCATTTTTCTGCATGAAGTAATAAAAATATAAAGAATACTATTATTACACACTCACATTTTTTTTCCCTTTTGAATGACCAGGCTCCTACAGCACTTAAAAACTTTTGGTCATTAAATGTAAAGAATTTTTTGGAAATCTCAAGTTGACTATATTGACAAACGTTGAAACCTTTTCAACATTAAACCCACCTTTTAAACATTCTTGTACAAAAAGCTCCTACGCCGCTTTCATTATAAATGCATGCATGTGTAGCTTTACAACCAAGAATTCCTTTGACGGCGACGTCGGGAATCGAAAAAAGGTTCTAGAAATAAAACGCAGGAGGGTAAATAAAAATAAGAATTCAAAAAGGAATGAAATTCCATCCTGCGCTAAATGGTCTGTCACATTTTATCTTCCTCCAACCTGAAGAAACGACGAATTTATCGCTAGAGCAACTCGAAACAGAAAACGTTGTGAAGTTTTCTGCTATTTTTCTTACTGTAAGCGTTTTTTCAGTTAATGATGTCATTAATACAGCTTTTGCAGAAAATTCAATTCGCATTTTTCGCAGAAGAAATGTAGATTTCAAATTTTTTTTTTCCTTCTTTGGAAAACACGAATGTTGTGATAATCGATATTCGTAAAGTTTCTAAAATTTTCAGTTGAACGAAAAGAAAAAGAAGAAATTTGAATTTATAAAAATGCTATATCTTGTCTCAAAAAATGATTAATTTTCAGATGATTATGCTTGCTTTTTATAAAATGGTTTTTCTGAATTTTCAGAAAATTTTTTATTTTGTCAAAATATATCGCCCTATTATTTAAGAAAGTTTTCTCCACACTATACATGATTGACAGAAATGAAACTTTTTAGTAAATTCCCGGGGAAGAAATAAGTTTATATCTGACCTAAGAAGTAAATAATATTTTATGTGATAAATTGCGGCTAAGGTAATCGTAATCAGAAATATATATATATATATATATATATATATATATATATAATGTTTGCTTAAATTCGAATTAATGCGACATATCAGTTCCTAAGGCTGATAAGCATTTGATAGTTGAAATTCCAATTTCTGGGTTTTCTTTTTCATAGTAATAATAATCTAACTAGTATTAATACATTAGTTTTTAATCTATCTTTTTGTATTTCATTGTATGATTATTAATAAGGTAACATTATTTTATTTTTAATTTTAATTATTAGTTTAATAAGTGTTTATATTGAAAATGTTACTAGACTTTTGATTGTTTGGAATATATATATATAACAATAGAAACAAGAAACAAAAGGACGACAAGATCTTGACATATAGAATAAATATCATGTCAAGACGCTCATCAGGAGGAGAGGCTTACCAATGATATTAATTATTGCTTTTTTCTGCATATTCTGGATATATATATATATATATATATATATATATATATATATTATATTTCCAGAACAAAAGCTATTAGACACTAAAATAGAATGGATCACATTTTTGACTTAAGTTATAATAGTGAGTATTTGGGATAATTTCGCATAACGAAAATAAACCATTTGTTAAAAAATAACAGATTTAAATAATTGTTATAAATACCGGGTAAAAATAACAAAACTCAATCCGTAATTTTTTCGGCCATTTTTATAAAAAAAATGTTTAATGCCATTCGAATTCACAACGATTCGTTTTACTGTTTTTCTTTCTGAAGTTTTCATTATATCTCATACTAAAAGGAAAATAAATGATGTAAACTTTAAAATAAACTTAATATTTTTAAAATCTGTTATTCCTTAAGTAACTAAAAACCACATTAGAATATTTAAGAGAAATATTTACTTTTAGACTATGCGGCGGATGCATGTGTGTAATCGCATTGAAATAAAAATTGATGGCATTAACATGGCATTAACAAGCATTAATATCTGAAAGAAAAAAAAAAAAACATTTCTTTTCGAAATTGAAAGGACTGAATTTTTTATTTATTTATTGCAGAACGGTGAAGGGTTAGTTCTACTTTGGTTTTTTAAAAAAGAAATCGTTATTTTCAGCAGTTGTACGTTTATCCCCTCCCCTACTAATTAGGCAGCATACAGTCAAAGTAAAAAGTGGATGGATGGAAACGTTGCATACTTCATAACAATATTTAAACAAAAAATCAAAGTTCAATGAAAATGGAATGAATTATTATTCCCAATTAAAATTTCCTGATAACATTTATGATTATAAGTCAGAAGCTTTTCATTCCTTTAATTTTAATCAGAAATGTCTAACAAGAAAAAATAAACGACATCAGCTTCATTGATATAAATTAAAAGAAAGCGGCTTTTCTTCGAATAAAAACAAGATATACAAATATAATTACGATCCAAATCACTCTACAAATATTTATCTAGTTTCTTTCCAATCAAAAAGATCATACCATGAGATAGCTTTCGTCTTTATCTTCAATGTTATTTTATTGGATTTTTTTCTATTTTTAAATTTAACGAAATATCTCACACTTTAATACCGTCCATCGCGGAGACTACTTTAATTACTTACTGCAAAAAATATGATGAATTGGATTAAAATGGAGCATTTTTCTCTCACCTTTCATGATCTCTAAATTAATCTTCCCAGTAATAATTACACATCATATTTCTTTTTGAATAATGATTAACTAGGTTTTCAATCAAACCCAAATTACTCTATTCATTTATATTTATTCAGTTTTTTATATATAGATGTAAGATTATCAGGGTGAAATTAATATTCTAAAGTTTTTGTTTGACTATTCTTTTAGTTTTAGGTACTTTATCACAAGGTAAATTCGTCTTATCTTTTAGCACACGTTGTAATTTTCCCCCCGAAAAAAATGACAGTTCTGGTTATAAGAGCAAAAGCAATTAGTTTTTACTTTCTGGTATACGAGGTATGCAAGAAGAATCTCCTCGAAATCAGAAAAAAAACATAACAGTATTGGAATCATGTCTATCTTTCTGCTAATATGATAATGGAAAAATGCAACAAGCTAGACATATGAAATTTAGTTTGTTGTCTTTATATTAAAATTGTAGATTTCAATCAAATCGTGGAAGAAATTTGTGCGCATGTGAACAAGATAAACAATGCGGGTAATGTGAATGTGAACACGATAAACAATATGGGTAATGTGAATGTGAACACGATAAATAATGCGGGTAATGTTGATGTGAACACGATAAACAGATAAAAGATGCGTGTAATGTGAATGTAAACAAGCTAAAGGGATCAACGAGATGGACAACGTGAATGTGAACACGATAAAGAATGCGGGCAATGTGAACACGATGAACGGATAAACGATGCGGGTAATGTGAATGTGAACACGATAAACAATGCGGGCAATGTGAATGTGAACACGATAAACAATGCGGTAATGTGAATGCAGATAAACAATGCGGGTAATGTGAATGTAAACACGATAAACAATAAGCGTGGGGTAATGAAATGACGATAAATACCGCGGGTAATGCTGACGTGAACACGATAAACAGATAAAAGATGCGTGTAATGTGAATCGCAAACAAAGGATCAACGAGACGGACAACGAACGTGAACACGATAAATAATGCGGGTACGTAACGTGAACACGATAAACAATACGGGTAATGCGAACGTGAACACGACAAAAATCAATGCGGCAACGTGAATGAACACGATAAACAATGCAAATGCGAACGTGAAACACGATAAACAATACGGGCAATGCGGAACGTGAAACACAACAACAACGGCACCGAATGCGAACACCGATAAACAATGCGGGCAATGCGGAATGTGAAAACACGATAAACAAATGCGGCAATGCGAATGCAAACACAAACAACAAGCAACGTGAATCGTGAAACGATAAACAATGCGGCAATGTGAATGCAAACACGATAAACAATACAAGTACGTGAACGTGAACACGACAACAATGCGGGTAATGCTCGATGCGAAACACGACAAACAGATAAAAGACGCGTAACGTGAACGTAAACAAGCCAAAGGATCAACGACGGGACAAACGTGAACGTGAACACGATAAAGAACGCGGGCAAATGTGAACGATCAACGGATAAACCGATGCGGGTAATGTGAACGTGAACACGATAAACAAATGCGGGCAATGTGAATGCGGTCGATAAACAATGCGGCAATGAACGTAAAGACGATGTAAACAACAGGGTACGTGAACGAACACGATAAATAATGCGGGTAACGTTTGATGTGAACAACGATAAACAGATAAAAGATGCGTGCAATGCGACGTAAAGCCAAAGGATCAACGGACAACGTGAATGTGAAATCACTGATAAAATGCGGGTAATGTGAATGTGAAACACGATAAAACAATATGGGTAATGAATGAACACGATAAATCAATGCGGGCAAATGTGAATGCGAACACGATGTCAATATGGGTAATGTGAACGTGAACAATAAATAAATGCGGGTAATGCGATAAAACAATGCGGGCAACGATAAACAATGCGGGTAATGTGAATGTAAACACGATAAACAATATGGGCAATGAACGTGAACACGGATAATGCGGGTAATGCTGATGTGAAACACGATAAACAGATAAAAGATGCGTGTAACGTGAATGCGTAAAGGGATCAACGAGATGGACAGTGAATCACGATAAAGAATGCGGGCAATGCACACGATTAAACGATGCGGTAACGTGAATGTGAACACGATAAACAAATGCGGCAATGTGAACGATAAACAAATGCGGCAACGTGAATGCAAAACACGATAAACCAAATATGGCAATGAATGCGGAACAATGATAAATAATGCGGGTAATGCCGAGGAACACGGATAAACAGATAAAAGATGCGTGCACGTGAACCCAAACAAGCCAAAGGATCAACGAGAGATGGACAACGTGAATGCGGAACACGATAAATAATGCGGGTAATGTGACCGAAACACGATAAACAATATGGGGTGCAATGAATGTGAACACCGATAAAACGGCAATGGACCGTGAACACGATAAACAATGCGGCACGTGAATGAACACGATAAACAATATGGCAATGAACGTGAAAACACGATAAATAATGCGGTAATGCTGATGTGAAACAATGATAAAAAACAGACAAGTGACGCGTAACGTGAATGCAAACAAGCCAAAGGGATCAACGAGATGGACAACGTGAACGTGAACACGACAAAGAATGCGGGCAAATGAACACGAATAACGGATCCGATGCGGCAATGCGAACATAAACAACGTACAATGAACGTGAAACACGATAAAACAATGCGGGCAATGAATGCAAAACACGACAAAACAATATGGCAATGTGAATGTGAACACGATAAATGGTAATGCTTGATGTGAACACGATAAAACAGATAAAAGATGCGTGGAATGTGAATGCAAAAAAAACAAGCCAAAGGATCAACGAGGATGGACAACGAATGTGAACACGATAAATAATGCGGGTAATGAATGTGAACACGATAAACAATATGGGTACGTGTGAATCGTGAACATGATAAAACAATGCGGGCAATGAATGAACAAGATAAAACAACGCGACGTGAATGTGAACACTGAGTAAACAATATGGGTACGTGAATGTGAACAATACAATAAATAATGCGGGTAATGTGAATGAACATCGATAAACAATGCGGGCAATGCGAATGAACAATGATAAACAATGCTGGTAATAACAAACACGATAAAACAAATATGGGCACGTGAATGTGAACATCGATAAATAATGGCAATGCTGATGAACACGATAAACAGATAAAAGACGCGCAAATGAATGCAAAACAAGCTAAAGGATCAACGACGGACAAACGACAGAAATCACCGATAAAAAAGAATGCGGGCAATGTGAAACATAACTGATAAACGATGCGGGTAATGTGAATGAACAACGATAACAACGGGCAAATGTGAATGCGGTAGCTGCAACGCGTGGGCAAATGTGTGAATGTGAAACACGATAAACATCAGCAATGTAAACGTGAAAACGATAAACAATGCGCGTGGGTAATGTGAACGTGAACACCGACAAACAATGCGGTAATGTAACGTGAACGCCATAAACGGATAAAGATGCGGGAAGTATTGTGAACACGATAACGATAAACGACGCGGGTAATGTGAATCGTGAACGCTACAAACGGATGTTGATGGCATTGTGAACACGATAAACGAATAAACGATGCGGGTAATGCGAATGTGAACACGATAAACAATGCGGGTAATGCGAATGTGAACACGATAAACAATGCCGGTAAATGCGGAAATGCGGTTAATTCATAAACGGATAAAAGACGCGGGCAATGCAAACAAATAAGGATAAAACGAGACGGGCAAATGTGAAATCGCGGAACACGGACAAAACGGATCAGATATGCGGGTAATGTGAATGTGAGCACGATAACTAAAAACGCAAGAAGTTTCCAATCAAATTCAAATTTGGTATATGGTTTTATCATCATACTTGTAGACAAACGTCAAATTTTGGACCTAGTGAGCCAAAGGCTTGACTATACGACAATCTGTCTATCAGGCTAATGTGAAAGCAATAACTCAAAAACACAAGAAGCTACATAAATGAAATTCGGTATGTGGTCTTGACACCGAAATTGTAAATGTGTATTAAATTTTCGTTGCATTCGGTTAAAGGGAAGTTGGTAAAAGTATCGGGAGAGTAAAGTACTTACATTCCGATAGTCAGAGAAAAAAAATAAAACTTCTAAAATTAGAATAATATTAATAACAATAATATTAATACTTCTAAAAGTAGAAGGAATTATGAATTTTCGTAAAAATAAGTAAAACTGTGGTTTTAAAAGACGGCTGGGTGTATATCAGTCTAATTGATTCTAGGCTCTATATATGTTTATGCAAATGATTTAACAGCAATTCATTTTTAAAGAATGGTTTGTTCTCGTCAACAATCCAACTACCATAATCTAGCGATGAACAACTTATGAGGAAGCTTAATGAAAGAACTGCCATTAAAAATGTCTGAACATTATCCCTATATTGAAATGCGATCAGGCTCCTCATTTTCATCATGGGTATTTCGTGACTACACACATGCGATCCATTTATTGTGGAATGACAGCATTACTAATGGGATCCCTTTTATCATTCAAATTAGGGGCGAATATGGATGACAGATCCGTTGAGACTTCAGGGTTGCAGATAACACGATTCTAATGCAGGACGTAACTGATTTTGAATGTGACAAATAATGTCTTGCGGTAGGGATGATTTGAATTCAGAACTCTAAGGAAATTAAACACATATCTCTGAGTTCTAAAACCAAAAGCTATTAACCCTTAAAGGCCAAGTGTTGACTTTAAGCAACATATCCAATTTTGGCCTCTAAAATTCTTCAGAATAAGACTGAAGCTCTAATGCTTGTTGATGCCAATAGAATGGATGCTGAAAATGTTATTAAATCAATTGACAACATATATATGGCAACCTGAGTGCTGATAAAAAATAAAAATAAATTGATGATTTTCACTTGAGGTTGCACCATTTTAACTTTATTTGTACGCTTGAGAATACCATATATTATTAAATAATGTTAAAGAAAATTCCTTGTCTATATTATTAGTTCTTAAAAATCTTGTTTGATATTATAGAATTTTATGAAGGAGATTTTTTTCAATTAAAGTCGAGTGCTGTCAGATGGTAACAAACTGTTTTTTAGCCATAAATCATACTTAGAACAAAATAGAATTTTTAAAAGTATTTTTCCTACGTTTTATCTGCAAAGAAATGTCAAAACATTTTAAAATCATTTAAAAAAAAATCGGGCCTTTAAGGGTTAATAATTCAAATCTCAAATACATCTTTAACCGCTTAAAAACATAACCCGAGTTAACTCGTCCTAAATACCATATGTTTCAAAATAGGTAGGTCCTTAAGTGGTTACAAGTTATATTCAAGCACAAAATCCATCCATGAAAGAAATTATATCTTAACAGCTTATTAAATGGAGTGTTTACAAAAGGATTTGAAAGGCTATAATTACAAAACTAAAAAAGTGATAACCTTTTGTGAAAAATTAAATAAAAAACATCTTAAAGTTTATAAAATTATAAATGTTGAATGTGACCACCACCAGAATCACGAACGATATCTAGTCG
>BGPR01000085.1:190641-208189 GCA_013235015.1 Araneus ventricosus | reverse complement strand
AGTTGGTATGGGATCGTAGACAAAAAAGGGGTATCGGCTCAGGTATCTCCCCATCTAACCACGGTTGAAAATTATAAGGTCCGTCGCAAAATATACATCTCTCGTATAGCTTCATAACGGCAGATTCGTATCGCTAAGCTGATAATACAGTAAACCTAATACCTATTGCTAAGATCTCGGACCGGAAGTTTCCAAGTTCGGAAAATGATCTGACTAAATATCCTCGGAGAGTCAAACGTCCACTAGTTGGTATGGGATCGTAGACAAAAAAGGGGTATCGGCTCAGGTATCGCCCCATCTAACCACGGTTGAAAATTATAAGGTCCATCGCAAAATATACATCCCTCGTATAGCTTCATAACGGCAGATTCGTATCGCTAAGCTGATAATACAGTAAATCTAATATTAAGGTCTACTACTGATCATACAGTAAACCTAATACCTATTGCTAAGGTCTCGGACCGGAAGTTTCTGAGTTCGGAAAATGATCTGACCAAAGTTACGCCGAGAGTCAAACGTCCTCTAGTTGGTATGGGATCGTAGACAAAAAAAGGGGGTATGGGCTAGAGTTGGGTTGATACCCGGTTTTGCTGTATCAGGTACAGGTTGATACTGATACTCGTTTGTACCTGATACTTTTACTTGATACTTTTGTACCTGATTTAACCGGTAACCGATCCCTTCCCGACGGGACGGAATTGGGTAGTCGGCAATAAGGTAGTGATACAAGATTTCTGACTTGGCGATGCTATTAGCATATGTTACATGTGTGTTTTTTTAAAGCACCTATATATATTATTTTTTACCATTAACTGAACTAACTATTAACTATTTCTAAAGCATTTTTTAACCTTTTCTTGCAATGTTTAGTAAGTATATAAGATTGAAGGAATTTTTTCTGAATAAATAAATGTATTTGCTTTAAACATTTTTTATCCAAAACAAATAAGTAACCCAAGCAACAGAATTATTATTAATAAAATATATTCAACATCAAAACTAAACGCTGAACATGAATAAAAGTTTTAGAATATAACGATTTAAACATATACTTAAACATAAAATATTTATATTTTTAAATATAAATATACGATGAAAGATGCTTACAAATACAATGAAAATGAAACTGTTGCTAACAGTCTTTTAAGTTCTATAAAAGTCCTTATTTTTTAAAAATGCTTTATGAAACAAAGTACAAAATTAAATTAACAACCAAAGCTATAGGCAACGGGCAATTTTGTTAGAGATGGAGATAATAGTCTTCAAAGCTAATGTATAATAATATAGTACAGAGTTAAATATAAACAATGTAAAACAAAAAAAACATGAAATTTCTCTTTTTTTAAGAAAAAGAGGGACGTAGGTATATTAACAAAAGTATAACATTGAGAACATACAAGGTACAACAGCAAAAAAATTAAAGAAAGAGATAAAGAAATCAATAATTATAGTTGAAAAAAAATAATATTTTCACTTTGTCAGAATATATAGTTATTTTGTCATTTAAGATCAGCCCCCCCCCCTACCAAAAAATGTGCTCTCATGGAACGAATGTCACAATCAGGCAAGTTTCCTGACTAGCTTTAGTTTTTTAAAATGTGCTTTTTAAATACGGAAAATTATACCGCTCTTCTCGCCACTATTTTAATCGATGTGTAATAAGGTACCTACTTACTTCGATGACTATTCTCGATCGAGATTTTCCTACAGTCATATACCATGATGAATCTTTTACTGGATATATCTTGAACGGCTCAACATATCAATCCAACACATAACAATCCAAGCTCAGGAATCCTCGCCTACGCCTTCCAATACACTTAACTAATAACAAATCCGTTTCTCTGCTTGTCCCCCCCATCTATGACTTCAAAACCAAGGCTATCTGCACTTCATTAATACCTCTACTGAAAACGCGAAGCCATTCCAACCAGCAATTGATCCAATTTATCAAACTGATACTGTGTTTCATATTGATACACAATACATGATACAGATTTTGTATCATGTTGATACTTAGAATCAGCCGAGCGAAAACGAACGCGACAGAGGCGATTACCCAACGGTATCAATCGAATACGAGAACTGATACCGAGTACCTGATACTTTTGGTCTGTATCATTTTCGTGTATCTGATACTTTTGCGTACCTGATACAAAGTATCAATTTGATACGGTATCACCCAACACTAGTATGGGCTCATGTATCGCCCCATCTAACCACGGTTCAAAATTATGAGGTTCGTCACAAAATATACGTCCATCATATTGCTTCATAACGACACTTTCATATCGCTATACTGATCATACTGATAAACTTCGATTAACAGTCACCCTCGGGACCAGGATTGTGGCGAATAACCGAATAGACGGATAACAGAAATCTCTTAATACATATGTGCAGTAACGTGATTTCACTGCTGTCTTGCGACGAAAATGAAAATGAAATCCTTTAAAAGTGAATAATACATACATATTGTATTGAATTTTACAAAACGATCAATATGAACTTAATTAAAAGAGTAGTGATTTACAGAAATGGCAGATTAGAATTTTTTAAACGACGACGGGTAACAGAAACTAACGGTTAATCGAAGTTTTACTGTATTTGCATACAATAATGCGTAAAATTATTTGTAACCATCAAAACTGTGTCAGAGCATCAAAAACTGAAATTACCTAATTTTATGGGGGGGGGGACCTTTATTATGAAACAGTGGCGAGCAAACCGCGAAAAATTGTGGGTCACTAAAGAAATTTACTTCATCGTCAAAGTAATTTATTTCACAATAAAAAATACATATATATGGATTTTCTTCGAAAAACGTGGTCGCGACCTCCAGAGGCATCGGGAAATTTTTTTCACAAAATAGTTTGCGCACCACTGTTATAACACAGTAATAAAAATGTGTGTTTAGTTAATTTTTTTATTGAAAATGAATAAGTTTAAATTATTAATTAAAAATTTTATTGGATTTTCATTTCTATCTCTTTTGAGAAAAATGTCATGATTCTTTACGATAAATGAGAATGCCTGATATATCCAGCTATATTTCGGTAAAGTTAAGTGTAAAGCATTTCAGCGCAAACTACAAAATCTGAAATTCAAATTTTAATTTTTCAATTACTTTTTTTGATTTAATTGGGTTTCAAAAATTGCATTTTCTTGATACATTCTAGCTGAAATGTACGATAGTTTCTATAGTCGAAGTCAACTCAAGCTGACAATTAATACAATACAACAAGCAACTGCATCATCAGTGAATGACAAAATACGTGTTTCAACTCTTTTTAGGGATGCACACAAAACATCATGAAATTAAACAATTTTTATTTTGAATACAAGTACTCATGACATGAAACATTCCTTTTTATTTTTTAAACCAAATCATCTTCAAATACATCAAATTAACTGAAAACACATCGGAACAATTGCATTGAGCATAAGGATACACTATGCTTAAGATGCCACAATATTTCTCATAATATCAGATTGATCTGTCACTGACTAGATTGAATTCCTGATAAAAAAAATGCAAACATCCATTTTGTCAAGAAACTGTTTAAGATGGAATTTTAATTTTTTGTGAAAGTTTGATGACTTATGAGATAAGCCATATGCAGCCTTCTTTTCTTTAAAAATTAAAATAGAATTTAAAATGTTTTGAATTTTCAGTGATCAGGAATTACCCCTGCATCGGGGTAATTCCTGATAACTTCTGGGGTAATTATTCATCACCTAGTTTTTTTATTGAAGAGGCATTTAAAAAATGGTTATGCATCAGTAATTGACAAATAATACATTGGATCAAATAAATAAACCAACAAGACATAGTTACACAGCTAATAAGATGATTTATTTAAAAAGCACTTCAAATTTTCCAAAAATATTTGCATTTTTTTAGATATTTATATGCACTGTTTATTGTTGCATAGTCAACAGAGTGAATGGGTCAGTTCCATTTAAGGATATAGGACCATAAAAATATATATTTGATGTTTATTTTTTCTATTTTGTCATGTTTCGGATCTTTCGAGAATACTGGGCTTTTTTGTGGATAGATTATGCCTATGCATAAATGAACTCATCCTATCTTCCCCAGGCATATTATCTTTAAAGCGATAATATTTTTGCAAGTGCACAGCTAATTCATTTGTAGTTTCTTTATTTTCAATTACAAAATCAGAAACATTTATTTTAATTTCTTTGTGAGTCAAAGGATATCCCCATCATGTCACACTCTTTAGTCAAGCAGCCAACTCATTCTCATGTTCTGCAGGAATATGAGACACTATTCCCGCATATTTTACTACTGATGGATTCTTTAACTTCATTAAGTGAGAGTGTAAAGTTGAGAAGGGAATTTCAACATCTAAGCAGCAGCTCTCTTTCATTTTCAATCTTTGAAACATCTTCATTGATTTTGACTTCTAGAAGATTAGTATCTTTTTCAGGTTTATAGTTTCTCACCGTACTTATCAGGCTAATTTAATAAGCTTAAAAATTATCACTTAAAAAATCTGCAACATAGAATCAAGATAAAAGCAAGTTAAGACAAATTAAAAATAATGCAAATCAAAACATATATATATATATAATGTTTTCGTGGTTGTAGTCATTAAAAAGCCGAGTTATATTCTAATTTTCTTTTATTATGGGAGAGTGACGGAATGTACGTACATCTTGGTTTAAGTTTCAAGTAAAAAAGAGAACAGAAAATACTTGCATTTTCTCAGGTAGGGATTTAACATATAGACACGTGATCAAAGTGAATAGGATAATAGCTATTTTTAATAAATTACGTAAGTGTTTTAGGGAAAAGCATGGCGACAATAAGTCGCTGATTTTGCGATTTGTGTAGGCGCGTGGAAGTAATTAGAATATTCTTTTAGTAATAAATATGCCAAAACGCGAGATTTAATATACCTCCAGCGCGAGAAATAAAACGAAACTAGAGTTTAAGAAAAGCGATTTTGGAATACATTAGTACTAAGATTTTAAAATATATAATAATAGAATATAAAGTAAAATTAAGTGAGATTATTACATATTATATATATATATATATATATATATATATATATATATATATATATATATATATTTGATTACAGTTAGAAAAAAAAATATATATTTAAAATATTTTTAATAGTGATTACAGTTAATAAATATGAACTGTCATTTAAAACAACTAAAATTATATTTATTAGCTATTTTTGTTGATATTTTTGACAAGAAATGACAATGAACAGGAATTACCCCAGTGATCAATAATTACCCCATCTATAGGGGGAAACATTTGATATAGTTAACTTTAATTAATCTTAATGTTTAGAGTAAATGTGAAACAACTAATCAAAAGCTAACACTGTTTTTAGATAAAATAAAAAGAAAGTAACACGAAATTTTATTATTAAGAGAGGGAGGAGGATCTTTGTAAAACTGTACATATTTAGCAACCCCTCTTTGAAATGGCAAGTATAGTAAGCAGTTTAAAAGATGCTCAATTTGATAAACTAAACAGCAAATTACAATTGAGTAAATGCAGGTATATTTAAGTAAAATATTCAAGGATTCTGACAATATCTCAAATTTCATAAAAATTTCTTTTTTTTAAAAAAAATAAAAATTAGGTGAACCAGAAACGTGGAGATCGTGAATTACCCCGGGTCACCCTACAACAAAAATGCAGCAAGGTACTTGTTCACTCTCAAAAATAATAAAAGATTCTTCTCAGAATTTGAATTTAAATCCTTTAGAGAAGGAAGAGTCGCGAATCGTAACTAGAAGTCAGAGAATCACGAAAGCAGAAACATTTCAAAAATAACAAAACTTATGCTAAGCCTTTCACGTATGCGAATCAGTCATGAATTTTCCATCCAGAGAATATGTATTTTTTTTGTCTTGACTCCTTTGGATGTAAACAGCAACAAAAAAAGAATTTAATCTGAACATTCTATACGTTTTGGACAGGAGCCATGCGGTGATGTCAGCAGTGTAGGCGGACTCGACCCTCGCTTTCTGCAGTCAGGCAGGGCGTTGTAAAACAAGCCCTTTTTGTTCGATTTAAGAATGATAACGAAAACGTGCATGTATTACCGGACTGAAACACACGTACAGATCTCAAATATCTTTGCATATGGCAGTAAAATTTCTAAAAGTCGATAGAATCGCTTACGTAAACATAGACATAAGCGTTTTATTTCAGGGATTTATTGCTTAGGAGCGGCGCAAACGTCTTTTCCCGTTTTTCATGTTCAGTTCAAAAGGAGATGGCTCGTATTTCTATGCATATTTTCTTAAACAACCATGGATTAAGTGTTCTTAAGATTTCAGAGATATAATTAAATACAAAAAAGAGAAGTTTTCTAACTTGATAGCTAAAAGTTCAAAATAATTGGGTGCTCAGAGGGTTAAGAAAATGAATATAAAATATAATGTGTATTCCGTTCTTCGAAAAACTGAGTACCGCTGATATTTTCCCTATATGGAATCATATTACTTTATTAGACAAATAGTAAGTCTTCGCTTAACAAGCAACACCACCTATCTCAAATTTTTTGAAATTTCAAAGGGGAAGAAAATATTCAGTTTTTCGCAACCAATAACGAATATTTCTGAATTTTTTTAACATCTGGTATGAACGTGAGATCACATGATGATACCAGATGTTAAAAAAAATTCAAAAATATTCGTTATTGGTTGCGAAAAACTGAATATTTTCTTCCTCTTCGAAATTTCAAAAATTTGAGATAGGTGCTGTTATTCCTTAAGCGACTTGTAGTGTTATCGTCAAAAAATACAATCTCGAAATTTTGATGAATCTCCATGCTTTAGAACTCCTCTGTACGAATATATAATTTCCGGAAACATGTCTGTTTGTCTGTGAACATAATTCAAAAACACAAACCAGATAAAAGGACGAAATTCGCTATGGGTGTCTTTGTATATCTTTATCAAATTTTTCTCGAAATTCGCGCACGGGAAGATTGTCTGTCTGTCCATCCGTGTACATTCCAACAAGATCTCAAAAACGCAGTCAGTTAGAAAGATGGAATTCAGCATTAGGTTTCACTACTGGAACAGTAGACTTGTATTAAATCGTCGCTTAACAAGAAACGACACCCATCTCAATTTTTCAGAGCGTCAAAGAGAAAGATAAAACCGAATTTTTCGCAACCAACAGCGAATATTTCTGAATATTTTTTAACATCCGGTATGAACATGAGGCCACATATTATTTTAAGATGTGAAAATAATTTAGAAATGTTCGTTTTCGGATGCGAAAAATTCGTTTCTTTTCCGGACACGATAACTCAGATATGCAACAAGCTAGATGGGCGAATTTCAGAGACCTATACTGGAATCAATACATTTATAGTAAAATTATTACTGATTTATTGAAAAAATATTATATGAAAATTTTCATTTAGCTACAGCTGAAACTTGAAACCAACATAGGTTAAATGAATAAAAATCGTCTACAAAATGTATAGAAATGAATATGATGCAAACAATTACAATTCTACAGTTGTAACCAAACTCTTAATCTATAAAGAATCATTAAAAAATTATTTATAAAAAAGATAAATAAAATGCGCAATATTTTAGTTTCATAATATAGTATAAACTTAAATTAAGAATTACTAAATAAAATTTTTTACAGTAAATAAAACTATTAAAAAAACACTATACAGACAGCTGTAGTTCATTAGTAATAATCTTAACTTTAAACCTTATAATGCTGAAATCAGTCGTTCACAACTATAGCGTGAAATTAAAAATTTAATTCCAAAAAGAAAATACAGAAGGAACAGAAGAAGTAAACAATAGTGTGATAACAATATACCTTCTGCGAGCCATTCTGTTTAATGCAAAATTTAATTTTTAATACCTCTTGTTTAACTACTTTACTTGTACATGAAATTAAACACTTATTTTTTAATATAATTTTCGTACGCCGATTTTCTTGAAAACATATTCAAAACGACTTTAAGATCTTGAATTATAACATTTACTTTTACAATAATTTGAAACAAAGATGAAAAGAAAGCATCATAAATGTGTTAGGTTATTTAAGAAACATTATCTTCCCCTTAACGATAAAAAATAAAGAGCGCGAAAAAATCTTTCAACAAAAACCACCTATGAATATTTAGGCCAAGATCACCGTTCTGAAAATAACCCTGGCATCGAAATAATGGCACTTTTCCCTTAAAATGACGCAGAAACAAATTCCTTCACATACACAGTACCGGCGAATCCTTCCTATTGTCACATTACCGGCAACTATTGCAGCTTTCGCTATTACAGAAACTATTTCACGGATCGTTTACGGAAGACAAACTCGGAAAGATATAAAACGGGTTGCTGCCGATCGGTATTTCTGTACTGAAGCAACGACATGTGTACAAAGTGTCGACATTTATGGCGTGCCGTTCCTGCGGTATCTCATTTGTATTGCAATGAAGTAACAGGAAGCATTTTGTATGAATCGATGCGGTTAGAGAACGTGTACGATCAGAAATATCAGGAAATGCTTGCTTTAAGATGTCACCTACCTAAAACATAAGAAAGGCGCAGTTCGGGCCAGCGCCGTAGATGTTTCGTGAAAACGTCGGGATAAAATCATAAAACAAGTTCTTCGTATTAATATGTAATTTAATTATCAATCTCTTTAAAACAACATTTACACAGAGTAGTAGAATGGTTACAGAATAGATAAATCACAAGTTCATCGCACTTAGCAAGGGTCTGTGGTAGACTTGATTTAAATATTCTGTAACCATTATACTACTCTGTGTAAATGTTGTTTTAAAGAGATTGATAATGAAATTACATATTAATACGAAGAACTTGTTTTATGATTTTATCCCGACGTTTTTACGAAAAATCTACGCGAACTACTACTACGAACTGCGCCTTTCTTATGTTTTATTTAGAGTAGCTTCTGATGGCGTCATCTGTTGACAGCAACATAGAACTATATTTCGCGTATGCGCAGCAAAACATTATTTACCGTAATATTCAAATTTTAATGCATTGTATCTTTTACGTATTGACAAGTATTCTGTAAGTTTCGTACAATTCGAAAGAAAACTCTGCATGTTATGATAAAAAAACATGCGGAGTTTGAAATTTTCAATTTAATACCGATTTTTACTTATATTCTGATAAATATTTTTATTGCCTCACTTTCGGTCCTAGTAATCCTCCTCAAGGTCTTTAAAATGACACTAGAATCAACCTCCTAGCTAAACGCGTTTCCACGCTACACTTATTTAAATCCTTACATAAAGCTAATTCATAACAATCACGTGCATGTGCCTACACTGGTACGATGACGTCACAGGCAAAACAAATACTATGCGACAAACACTTACAGATATGCTCTATCCGTTGTGGGGTCAACCACTCTTTTCCCATTATTAATCTCGTAGTTATTAGAGATTCAAATCTGACGGTATTTTTGTCACGCAAGAAAGTTCGACCGACTATCACTGTAACGAGCGGAAAGACGTTTTCTTATTATAAGTATTACGAAATCTGTCACTAACAGATGGCGCCTCTCAATGAAATCAAAATTTAATTACAGTCAATAGATTAAATGATAAATAACTTAGGAAAAAATAAAATAATGTAATGTCTTTTGGAATACAACTATGGTTATAATTTCAGAACTCTAGCACACCAGGATGTGAGTGGAAAATCTATTGCAAACTTCCATTTTTATAAACATGAAAGAAAAGAAGAAATCGAAAGAAACCTTAACACGGCTTTCAAAATTGGGATAAATCCAGGACATATTTTTAAAGCGCGGGAAAAGTGTCAAAAATTGGGGCTGCTCCCGTTAATCTAGGATGCCAAGATGCTGTACGTGTACTCACAATGTTGCCAGATGCTGCCGACTGTGTTGCAACTCATGCAAATTTCAGCGGTTGTAAAACTAGAGTGAAGGACTACTTTACTTAACTAATTAGTAGGTTAACATGCAGCAGGTGGGTGCAGCCCTATGAAATTTCATAAGCATCGAGCTGGTTACGCAAAGCGGCACGTCCTTGACATGTCTTAATGTCTTTATACAGGAAGAGTAGAAGATTCCGAAAGCACACACCTTCGGAATGTTCCGATCTGTCCCGTTTGTAAACAATGCATATCCTTTTCCAGCGGAAACGCGCCAGCGCACCTTCGTATTTTCTTTTTCTTTGTTACAAACAGCTCTTGTAGGTATTAATCGGTGAACACACGATTGGGAAGTTGATACGAATCTGTCGGACTAAGCGATCGCGTAACATCCTCTGTTTGACACAATGGATCGCAACCTTTAGTTTAGCGAAACCTCTTAACTACTTATCTGTTTCGCAAGTGCGCCGTTTGTGCTTCGAATTATCTATTTTTAAATTAATAAGCTCAAATGAAGCCATTCATAAACGTTGTAATTCGAGTCAAAAATTATATAACAGGCCTAAACATCTCAAATGTTCAATGGTATCTTAACTCTATCGATACGGGACCGTCTCATACGTCCCTTCAAGTAAAAGACGATAGCTGTCCGAATGTCACTCTGAAATTTCCACCCCCTTTGGTTAAGCGTGATTGATTTCACACCCTCGGCGCGTGCTTTCTTCGTTAGAGTGGCTCGTCCAGATGTGTTTGGGGAAGAGGGGAATTTTCTTACAATTCGGGCAATGCCAGTGGTCATTGTGGTTTTTGAGGGGGGGGGGAATGAATTTCCCTTATCTTTGATAGAGGAGCTCGGACGTTCCCGTATTTTGAGGTCCCTTTATTTCAATAGCCTTAGGAATCAGAGGGTTAATTGAATCAAAATGAGAAGATATTTCCCAAAGCGAAGATGTCATTTAGTTAGATAGTACAGAAAACAAAACTATTACGTCGATATAGGAATCCCTCTTTAACGACGTATTATCGGATCTTGCCGAAAAATGCGTTAAACCACTTAGTTTAACCCCAGACATAATGATATGCTTACTTTTTAAAGACATTTTATAATCATTTACTTACCTTTTTAACTTAGCTTTTCGAATGAATTTTAATTTCGCTAGCTTTTCAATGAATTTTTTATAAATAATATTTTGATAAACTTTAGAATTTAAAATAATTCAAATCACGTTTTAGCTCAGTTTAGTTCTATTAACGTCCCATTTTAAAGCAAAAAGAGGGCTATTTTGGGATGGGGATCAGAAGTTATGGTGAAGCGTTAATCCAGTCACTGAATAATCAGACACAAATATGAAAATCACGTATTTATTTAATAGCTTTCTGTTAAAATGTTTAATTGTTTATTTCTCTCAATTTTTCATCTGAACTTTATGAATAAAACATAAAATTGCAGTAAATGAAAATACAGTGCATATTTTTAAATCAAATCTGACATGTTCATTTAAAGCACAAGAAAAAGCTTCTATATTGCAAACGAAGTCAAAACTTGAAATTCAATACCAAAATATTTCAATACTAGATAACAGTTAATAAAACGCAGGTAAGCGTAAAGTCAAGCCCGGAAGCGTTAAGTCAGAAAGGGTTTTAAGTTATGGATAAGTTTTTAGTTTAGTTCTATTAAAGTCCCGTTTTGAAGCAACACGAAGGCTATTTTGGGACGGACCTCGTAATTTTGAACTACGGTCAGATGACGAGGACCATCCCTCTCTCCAAACATCCGCATCGCACCAGCGGGAGGACGTTTGACCCTCACGTATGATTCAACGTGCAACAGGCCCAATACAAGACAGATCTTCAGTGGAATCCGTATTTGATCCTGGAACCCTCAGGCCCCGAATCCGAGACATTACCACTGGGCCAGCGCTGCCATAATAGCTCAAATCAAAATGACATTTGTTTTCGATATATATACAAACCTATGAATAAAAGTTAAATTTTATTAGTTCATTTTTTTATTAACGGAATTAATCTTTGTTTAATTCCTCCTTCGCGGTTTCAATGATTACCTTCTTAAACTTCTTTTTCTAGGTTTTCATAAAGCCAGTGGATTTATCCCACATGTTTGAAGTATGTTCGGAAAGACGAACTGCACAGACATCCACAAGATGCATATTCACGATATTTAAAATTGTAGAAAGACCTTTGATAGTTTGAACATGAAATAATGTACTTTCATATAAATATTTTCTATAAAATATATTTAATACGTACTTTTATGATCACAGTTATATCTTTCTACGACACAAAAAAAATAAATTCAAATGAGAAAAATGAGTCCCTTAAATGCTTATGCTTAGTTAATTTCTAATACTTTAAGGAATCGATCGATCTTTAAGCATATTTGCTTAAAGTAATTTCCCTTCCACTCGTCCTGAAAAATGAAGAAATTTAATTAATGGAATTTTCATTTGAAGTGCTTCTCCTTTGCCCTCGTGCATAAACTTGTGCAAACATTTCCCCATATTATGGCATTCGATTGAGGATTATTACATAAAACTTTGCGTATATATTAGAGAAATGTCTTCACATGCATTAAATTGCAAGCTAACGATGGAATTCACTACACACACAGAAAAAAAGAGACAATTTCAAATTAAAAATAAAATTTATATTAGTGAAGCGATTAATATTATCGCGTCGATGTTAGCGAAATTCACTCACAGGCTATATACTCTCTATACGAAATTCACTCACAGGCTCACACTATAGGTTTCTATATATTATTAAGAAAATCGTCCTATGTACGGTGAAAGCAGACCAACAAGGAGGATAATGGAGAATGACGTTTTATTCATGAATATTACGAAAAACATGAACAATTATCAAGGGAAACATGATAACAGGTATCAAGGAAAAAACAGCACTTGCACAAATTAGCAACACAAGCAGACAGCAAATTGTTAATAATAACAGTAATAGCACGAACAATAGCGTCTAACAGTTGAGCAACTCGAAAGGTGAACAATAGATTATTCTCCCTCTTTTGCAGCTCAGTATTTATAGCCTTTTCCGATGGGGCGTGACGTCACACAGAATCATCTAGAACAATCTCTGTATATCCCTTTCTAATAGAGATAGGACGATAATTCTAGTATTTTCGAGAACTTTCATTTTGTTGCGAAATGATCGCTAAGGTCGGAGGTATTACTTAGGCCTCCCCCGGCATCCAATAAGAATCAATGCAACTGTCTCTTTCTAACCCTGAAACCTACATAGTAGGGAAACGGCATTACAGTTTCGTAATAATATACTAAAACATTTTTCCGAAGCCTAACTATACGAATCTCCAATTATCCAAATCGATTTTGGGAGAAAAAGGAAAATTTTCAAAATTGGGAAAATAATAGTGGGAGCATGGTCTATGTGCCTTGACATGTCCTTTCCCAGCCGAAGAAAATTATTTTAGCAACTAAAAGAGAGTACATACAAATTGTATTGTTCATATGTAATTTTAATACAATGTAAGTATGTAATAAACCTTCATACATAATTTAATTTGTGATTTCTTTTTTATCTAAATCTGACAGTATTTACAGTTTTCTGTAACTTCAGTTTGTTAAACTTAATTTCATGAATTAAAGCTAAGTGTGTTTTATGTCTGGCGTCTTACTTCCCATAATTTCTGAGTTTATCCAATTATTCGCATTTAATTCGGATAATTGGAGTTCCATTGTAATAACAGAGTTCACTGAAGTCTGGCTTAGTTTAATTATATTAGCGTCCCGTTTCGAAGTAACACAAAGTCTATTTTGGGACGGACCTCGTAATTTTGAACCGTGATCAGATGACGAGGACGACAGCTGAGCTAGCACCTCCCTGTCCAAACTTCCGCACCACGCCAGCGGTAGGACGTTTGACCCCCTACGCATGATTTAACGTGCAACACGAGGGATCTTCAGTGGAACCGGGTTTCAAATTTGGAACCTTCTGGCTCCGACGCCGACACTTTACTCACTGAAGTTTGGAAAAAGAGAATTTCAAATAAAAATTAAGCTTACATTGGAGAGACGTGATAAGATTAATGCATATATAGAGAAAAACCAGTGGCGAATCCAGAATTCGGGTCTGGGAGGGAGGTCATAAAAATTTTGTATCGTCGTGACGAATGTCAAACTTCATGGCTTATGTAAACCAAAACACTTTAACTTTATACACTTTACTCACCTGAAAATAAGAATCATAAAGAACACTACAATAGTTTAGATAATTTAATAAAAAATACATTGAAATAACTAGCCAAAAAATGTTTTCGGCCGCGTCAACGCTACAAGTGGAATGACTACAAAAGTACGAAAACTTTCGAGCCTGTCAAGCCAGAAAGCAATGTTGTCATGTTTTTATTATTTTTTAAAAAGGACAATTAAGAAAAAACAGTTGTAGTGATTTTAATTAAAATCAAGAATTTTGGTTTAACACTGGGGGGGGGGCTGCAGCTGATAAGCCCCGGATTCGCCACTGAGAAAAACTAATAACGGATATTTCAAGGACGGCTGATTCTGGCTTAAAAATGACACAATCAGACTTTCGTATGAAACAGCACATCGTCAGATAATACTTCCAATACATCATTTTTCTCTAAGGCTAGTATTTTTTTGTCTGGTAAAACATATTTCGATTAAGAAAAGTTCCAGACGTCTTCAATTAACGCAAAACGTTTCGTGAAGAGACGTCGCAAAAACATCACGAGACGTGCGGCAGCCTTTTAAACAAACATTGACACAATTATGTAACATGACTAAGGCAAGAAGAAATTCGTCGGGAGGAAAAAAATTAGGTGAATAAGAGCGGAAGAAAAAAAATTATTATTTTTACTTTTTAATCTCTCGTTCACAGAGATATATAAATCGTGGCAACAGTAAAAGAAAAAAAATGCCACCTGGATATTTTAATGATTTCCTTGGTTTTAGACATCTCCGAGATAGAACATCACTTTTGGAATCACGTCTGTATGCTCGTGCGTATTTGAACTAAGTACAATGAAACCTCGATTAACCGTCACCGTCCGGACCGCATATTTACAAACCCTACCCTGATAGAACTGAGGAAGGAAATCGGACAATATGATTGGCTCGCTTCGCCGACAGCCGATGACGTCGTTCTTTGCTCTCGAGCGTGTACTTTTCATTAGTATAATTTCTTGCAATGTGGGATGTTTTATTTTTTACGATATTTTAAAAAATAATTTCATTTTTAAAAATATTACAACCCACGGAAGAATGTTTTCTGTGCTCAACTGTGGGAAAACGGAGAAGAAAAGTAGGACGACTCTTGTTTTGTTATGATTGCCGTACGCTACGTGCGAGAGCTGAAAACGACGTCACTGCTCCTCGTAGCCAATGATATTGACTGATTTCCTGCCTCAGTTCTATCAGGGTAGGGTTTGTAAATATGCGTCCGGACCAGGTCTGTGACGGATAGCCGAATACACGGATAACAGAAATCTGTTAATACGTATGTACAGTAACGTCATTTCACTGCTGGCTTGGGCCAAAATGAAAATAAAACACTTTCAAAGTGAATAATACATATTGTTACAAAATCTTTATGTGGGTGTATGGTGTAAACAACAGTCCAACACGCAGGATTATGGAGGATGAAGGTTTATTCACAGATGTGTAGGAAAACACGTAGCACTGGTGACAGGAAACAATAGATCTTGCACAGATTAGCAACGTACACAGACAACAATTCACAGGTAATAACAGTTCAGCACTTTGAGATTTGGCAACACAAACAGTCAGCAAATCACTAATAACGACAATAACAGAGCTTTCAATAGCGCTCAGCTGACCGGCTTCCTAGCTAGCACCGCAGACGAAACTCCAAAGTCGTTCCAGTGGATCAACACACACTCCTCCCTCATCCAAGACCGGCCCTTATATACTCTCCCCGACAGGCCGTGACGTCACATGGAGTTTTCTAGTATATTCAAGGGTATTTTCTTTTCTAGTAGAGATATCGAGAAAAGGTTCGCATTTTCTGGAATCATCGATTTGTCGCCAAGGTCAGGAGTCCAGTCCTGGCTGCTGCCAGTCATCCCATACTTACCTCTGTAAAACTCTCTTCCCAAGCATAAGACTAACATTGCTGGGAAGCGACTTTCCATGTTCGTAACAAAGCATTTTGTATTGCATTTTACAAAACTATCAATATAAACTTCAATATAAGAGCAGTAATTTACAGAAATGTAGTGTAGTCATATAAACATACGTTATTTGAACTACATTACTTTACTACGCCTTCTTTCGATGATGACAGATAATTGAAACGGGCGGTTAATCGAAGTTCTACTGTAACTCAAGAATGCAAAAAAACAAGGTGGCTGAAATTTGGCCGTGACTGTGGTCCTTACAAAATAGTAGATCTGTATGAACTTTTGGACAAAAATTCGGGAACGGAAAGAAGCAATTTACCTTCACTATTGATAATCCATAATAAAGGACTGTTTTACATACTTCTTTGACATGCAGTATCTCATTCAAATTAAATGAATATTTTCTACGCATTTTCAACTATTTTGTTTGTTATCATGTTCAATGGCACTTCGTACAATGACGAAATTAGATTACCAACAGTAGAAAAGCAATTAAATTAGATCAATTAAGCCACGGAATCAAATTAAAACTTTTTGAGCGTGGCAAGAGACATTTGCTTTTGATGTAGACTTACGCCTCTCCATAGTGGACTAATGGTGTGTCGGAAAAAGAAACAATTATAGCGCTTTTCGTGGTATTTTAAACGCTTATAGCTCCGCAACCAAATAACATAGAGAGTTGGTTTTAGTTTCATTTAATATAGAAAGGTAGACGTTGAAGATTGCAAAAATAATTTTAGAATTTGTAATTATGGTTTAGTCACAGTCGAGTTGCAAAGTTGGTGAAAATCACGAAGAATTTTGATGACGTCACAGCGACCGACGAGCGCGCGTTGTGAGCGGTATACTAACTGGATTTTAACAGATTGATAATTAATTCATTTTATATTAATTAATTCATTTAACAGAGAAAGGTCATAGAGCATAGGTCAAAGTCCATAGAGCTACTTTTGTCACAGAAAGTCACATTTGAGTAATCGATTAATTAACTGTCCTTAATTAATTATTATTAACAATTGTTGATTTAGTTGAGCTGTCCTTCCATCGATGTAATTGAGTTAAGTTGGTTTTAGCTTCTTTTAACAGAGAAAGGTCAAAGGTTAACATAGAGCTACTTTAGTCACAGAAAGTCACAGTTGAGTAAGTAAGTCTACGCCCCTCAATCCCAGCGGCCGTTTCGCAGAGACAGCATCTCGTCGATTTTTTTTAATTTTTACTTTCTACTCACAGATTTTGTACATTTGTTTCAACTTCGCTGTGCTCACAATTCAGTTTGACATCATTCATAGAAGAACAAATTAGTTTTGCGACAAATGTGGGCGCTCCACACCAAGGACAGGAAGACATACACTACCGTAAAGAACAGTACCACTGTGTGTTGTGAACTATGATAAGTACTCACAATTCAGTTTGTTGTCATTCATAGAAGGACAAATTAGTTTTGCGATAAATGTGGGCGCTCCACACCAAGGACAGGAAGACATACACTACCGT
>BGPR01000085.1:149341-190631 GCA_013235015.1 Araneus ventricosus | reverse complement strand
AAATGTGGGCGCTCCACACCAAGGACAGGAAGACATACACTACCGTAAAGAACAGTACCACTGTGTGTTGTGAACTATGATAAGTACTCACAATTCAGTTTGTTGTCATTCATAGAAGGACAAATTAGTTTTGCGATAAATGTGGGCGCTCCACACCAAGAACATGATAACGTACGCTACCGTAAAGAATAGTACCACAGTGTGTTGCGAACTATGATAAGTCAGTCTGGTCTGAGGCACGATCCAGTGAACAATTTGCCCAAACCCACGAGACTAATTAGTGAGGATTAACTGATAATCTAAACGTTTCTGTTTTTTAAATGTTTCAGTGTTCAATGTGAATGTCTAATATTAATGTAATAAATTTAATTATTTTAACAGTGCTAGCTGGTATGTCATAATTTTCATTTACAGGAGTTAAATTTAGATATAATAGTATTCGTCGATATAAAGTAGTGCGCTTTAAAAGTTCGAGGACCGATCACTTTCTATTATTTTTATCTAGTAAATAATAGGAGTTGCAACATTCAAATAAATGCAAATAAATACATTAAGTCTAATCGCCTCAATCGATCCAAGATAGATCTGCCTCACTTATTTGGAACTTACTATCTACTATCTGACTAAACTCCCACCCAAATGTTATTTTGGGCCTATCAGCAACAAATCATTTGACCTTAATTATATTCTCTAGATTTACGATCCTACAGATAATTAGGCTAAAATCGGAATTCGATAATTCTATGCCCATTAAATTCGCAGTAAAGTTGTCAAAATATTCATCCATTTCCCACTGCGGAAAAAGTAATTGGAGCGCTAGTCATTCTTTCTCTCAATAAGACTGTCTGAATTGAATAGCATGAAAATTTAATGTTAATCTGTTATACAGGCTCCCACACTTTCCTGATTTTTGACCCGGCTTAGGTACATTTTCATAAACATCCTTTGTTTTTGAAATAATGTTTCTGGAATTCTTACGACCTGGAAATGTAGTAGATATAGAAAGTTTTAAAAGTTATAGCACAAAAAGTATTTTTGCACCACTTTAAAATAAAAAAATAGCTTTCCAATGATACCAGTTTTATTTCCGTGCAATTTTTTCTTTAATCAGAACTGATTTTAAACACAAATTGTAACAATACTTTTTATTGTTGTAATGAAATTCGAACCAATTTCATTGTTCCATTAAATCTTTCAGTCATTTGTTTTACCAGTTAATATTGCGATAAAAAATTTCTTTTCTTTGGACATTAATACCAAAGCAGAATTTTCACTTTCGCCTTTAATAATACGATAATGTTTTAGGCTGGCTTTCCTCCTGTAAATTGCGTGATGTAAAAATCGTTACGCGTAGAAAGCAACGGCTGATGCAGTCAAGCCAGACGACGACAAGTCAGACGAATGAAGCCAAATTCATGACATCGCTATGACGTTTCCGATCAGAAGCTCGAATTTCCTTTGTTCTTTATTTTTTGGCTTTCTCCAAGTTTCATTCGCCGACATTTGATTTTAAAGACCTAAAATAAAATCAAAAATATTACTGGCGCCCGGGGGCACCTATACTCTCTACGCCGCTGGCTCAGATGTCGTCCTCGTCATCGGATAGCAGTCGAAAACTACGTTATCCGTCCCCAAACAACCCTACTATAGCTTCAAAAGTGGGTCGTTAATCTTTCTAAACTAAACCCGTTCTATTTTATTCTAAGGTTTTTCGCTTTCATTTTTGAACCTGCAGTCTTCAAGTTACATCAGGAAGATCGAACGTCAAAATGACTTCTTTTCACCAGCAACACAGCCATTTTTATATTTATTTTTCCAATTCAGACTTTTCCCGTTCATTCCCCTTGTTTGGTTCGTCCTCCTCAGTCCTCCTGCCAATCTTCATGAAACTTCCACTTTCGATTCAATCGCTGTAGTAATTCGATAGCGTGCAACAAAGCATTCTCCTTTTAACAGAATTCTACACCCTCCCCATCTCCAACCCGGAAGGAAGATTGGGAAGGCCATAAATCCCCCCAAAACCCGCCACATTTGGGAGCAGACACTATAAAAACGGAGAAAACGATCCATCCTCACGAAATGATATCTTTTGAAACCACCCCACCCTGGAACAAGGGTGGCTTCCGCAAGCCTTGTTTACTTACTTATTTATAACAGGAGGGATTTTTGAAAAAGGTTCTAGTTTTTATGGATTGTGTTATTGATGGTAATACAAGTGCTTAAAAGGATATCCATCCCAGTGGAATTGATTTCCTTCGTTTTTATGGAGTTATTAGTGGTGGAAGAGATGTTTCTGGAGAAGCAAAGAGAGGATCTAGTGGTTGTAAAGAATATTTCTATGAGAAGGATCTATTTTATTTTATTAAAAGTCCTTAAAAGTTCTGAATAAAATTTGAAATATCTTTTTATAAAAGTATCTGGGTATTTTATTACTTCATTGTTAGTTAAAAATACACATTCCCTTTTCGTAGCTCTATCGTGGATCGCATTAAAAATGAAATTTCAGCAAAATAATATATATATGAAATATTTCGAATGCTTTTATTTCTCATAGCATCCATAATCGGACTGATTGATTATGATAATTTAGATTACCATAGTAGCATAGCAATAGGGTGGTTTCATTGATTTTGATTCTTTAGATCAGAGGTTCCCAACCTATGGTACGCTTACCCCTGGGGGTACGCGAAGCACTAGTTAGGGGTAAGCGAAATCAAAGTTGATAATGGCGGAAACAAAAAATTAAGGGATTGAAAAAGGTCGCAGAATTTTGTTTCCCCAAGTAAATACTTGCTATTTAGTAACTACACTTGAATAGTTGATTATAACGAAGTGTAATTTTTAGGCTTTTCTTTTAAGTTAATGCGAAATTGTTACAATATTGGTTTTATTTGTTTTGGAGTTGAATTAATACAATTGTAAAAATGAAATAAAATGTAAAATCAAAACTAAGGCCGGCAAATGTTATGAATTCAAGCCATTTGACTCTTAAGCTCAAGTTATTTACCCAAGCCATTTACCTAAGGCCTTAACTTTATTGATAAAAGATTTATTTGCATAGACGTATGTGTTGGGGGTACGACAATAGGGGGTACGCGAAAATAAAAAGATTAATCAATGGGTACGCGAGGGGTAAAAGGTTGGGAACCCATGCTTTAGATTGACATAAGTGAGTGGCGACGAGGCAGTTAAATTTATTTTTTCTCCGTAAACGATTTGATTGATTTTGATTCCCATAATCGCTTTGATTGATTTTGATACCATAATCGGTTTGACTGATTTTGATTCTTTAAATTAACACAGTAACGTAACGGCGGGGCAGTTTAACTATTTTGATTCCTGTAATCAGCTTGATTAATTTTGATTTACTTAATCGCTTTGATTGATTTTGATTCCCATAATTATTTTGATTGATTTTGATTCCATAATCACTTTGATTGATTTTGATTCCCATTATCGGTTCGACTGATTTTGATTCTTTAGAATAGCATAGTGACGTAATGGCTAGGTGGTTTGACCGATTTTGATTCCCATAATTGGCTTGATTGATTTTGATTCTCATAATTGTTTGATTAAATTTGATCCTTTAGTTTAACACAGTGACGTAGCGACTGTGTGGTTTGATGGGTTTTGATTCCCACAATCGACTTGACAGATATTGATCCTTTAGATATTAGCATTGCAATGTAGCAACGGGGTAGAAAATGGTTGCAGATTCCGCGGGAACTATTCTTAGGTAGGGAGACTCCGCAGAGACAATACAGAAGTGCATTCATTTCACTTCCATCCATTTATGTAGGTCATTCGAATGCCACACCACACAAACCACAAACTCATCACCTACGGGCATTACAACCCCCTTTTCCCAGCTTTCACAACGCGAACTCCCGCCTGCTCCGATTTCCTCTAACGCGACAGAGCCTCACCCCTTCCCCCTCGTATCTAAACCGGTCGCATTTCAGTATGTATGGTCCTTCAGTCCAAATGGATTTCAAACGCAATTGAATTTCAAACTTTCGACCAAAGCACACCAAGTCTTATCGATTTTCGAATTGATAACGGATTTTGGCGCAGTGTGACCGAATTTGTGCGTTGTGGAGTGACCGTGAATGTTCAGCTTCACATAGTAGCGGATCTTTCGATCTTTCCAGCTAGGAAGAGTTCCAACTGGGACCAGGCAATCCAGCAGCTTCCGGAAGCGGCTTTCATCCGGTATTTATCTACCTTGTTGCGTTTTCTATTTTTTTTTTTAAATTTTGTGTTTCCTTTACACATGGCCAGTCAAGCAGACAGTTTTCTCGTTGACGAATTCAGTACAGGATTTGACACAGATCTGCAAATTTGATGTAATTTATTTACACCCCTCCCCGGCCCAGCCTACCCAAGAGGGTGAAAGGCCTTCCACAGGCGGTTCATAACATACCGTATTCACCCATTTAGCCCGTTGCTTTTCTCAGTTCTCGTCTTCACAGACAAACAGATATACAGTACAATCCGCTGAACCAAACTAAAGGATGGGGGCCGTTTCGGATCACGAATTTTTCGGTTAAGCCATGAACTACTTTATATCTAATTACAGTGCGTAATTCTGAAATGTTTTGAGTGTAAAACGAATTCAAAACTCTTTTTGTAGGCTACACTTATGTTCTTTATTACAGTTAAGATTACATTCATCCATCTTGCACGCCTCCATGTGTTAGCATCCGGGAATTCTTTTCACCATTTCTGCTATTAATCCCATGCAGTACCTACAGTTTGTGTTTTGACGTAGACTTACGTCTCTCCATAGTGGTCTAATGGTGTGTCGGGAAAGGAAAAAAATATGACGCTTTTCGTGGTATTTTAAACGCTTATAGCTCCGCAACCAAACATGACAGAGAGTTGGTTTTAGTTTCATTGAACAGAGAAAGGTTGACATTGAAGATTGCAAAAAGAATTTTAGAATTTAGTCACAGTCGAGCTGCAAAGTTGGTGAAAATCACTAAAAATTTTTATGACGTCACAGTGATTGATGCGCGCGCACGCAGACTAAACAAGTACATTTGGCAATTTACTCATCGATTTTACTTTCACGGGAAGTATTACCCAAGAATTGTTGAATTACGTCGAATTTCGTGGTAAAGTTAAACGCTTATAGCTCCGCAACCAAACAAGATAGATGGTTGGTTTTAGTTTCATTTAACAGAGAAAGGTACACATTGAAGACTGCAAAAATAATTTTATAATTTGTAATTATGGTTTAGACACAGTCGAGTTGCAAAGTTGGTGAAAACCACGAAGAATTTTCATGACGTCACAGCGACCGATGCGCGCGCAAGCATCGATAGATGGATTTTAACAGATTACTAATTAATTCATTTCAGATTAATTAATTCATGCAAATAAATTCATTTAACAGAGAAAGATCATAGAATATGCGTCAAAGTCACATACAGCTACTTTAGTCACAGTTGAATAATCGATTAATTAACTATCCTTAATCAATTATTATTAACAATTGTAGATTTTATTGAGCTGTCCTTCCTATCGATTTTATTGAGTTGAGTTGGTTTTAGTTTCATTTAACAGAGGAGGCCATAGAGCATAGGTCAAAGTTACATAAAGATACTTTAGTCACATAGAACAACTTGAGTCACAGAAAGTCACAGTTGAGTAAGGTAGGTAAGTCTACGACCCTCAATCCCAGCGGCCGTTTCGCAGAGACAGCCTCCCGTCGAATTTTTTTTTAGATTTGTAATTTCAGATAGACAGGATTTCGGTTAACCGAGGTTCTACTGTAATTCCAAACATGATCTTTTCGGGTTCAGTGTGGTGTAAAAGGTGGAGATTCATCGCAATCTCGGGGTAGAAATTTTTGACAATGACAAAATTGTTTATTCGGATACGAGAAAAAAGGAAAGAGAATTTCCAACTGCGACGTTCATCCATCTATCAGAAGTGTTGACATTTGTTTTGGCAACAAAAAGCTACAATTTTTTTTTTCAAACGCAAACACCAGAGTAGCTATTGTTATAAACTCTTCGTGTATTTGCAAAAAGCGAATAAAATATGACTGCGGGAGAAACAAAAGAAAAGTGCGGCGACCCATTGATCTCTACCATTGCATTGCCAAATACAGACATCATTTAAATTTTGTCACTGACTCTGGGACAAAATCATTCACGTCATGAAAACATGCTTTAAGATCGGAAAAGTGCAGTTTTTTAATAAGTCCTTTATTTTATCGTAAAAGCGAAAACTAAAAACAGTATACATTAATTACCGAAGCTTTCATTTTAAACATGGAAGTCATCATTTTGCTCATTTTAAAGAACCGATTCAAAATATTGTGGCTTCAGGCATTTATTTTTATTTCCTTTTCTGTTAAAAATCATTTTAATTAATGATCCGGTTAATGTTCGGAAAGATATTACCAATGTACTGAAAAATGCCAGTTAACCATAAGGGAGAAAATAAGAAAAAAGTAATGTCTGAAAGCAGTTGAAAAATATAATTATTTTGGTGTAATATACTGCAATTAATGCTTCGAATCTTAAACATTAGCACTATGATGAATAATTATACTTCGCCATTATTTGCTTTGAAACATCATTTCTTTTTTTTTCTTCTTATAGATGGAATTTTTTTAAAACTTGTGAATGCTTCGATATGCAATTATTTTTATACATGTTTAAATGGAAAAAAAATTACTTTCTTTCCTGCCATTATTACCCAATAATAATAATGGTTTGCATTTATATTTTGATGAACATATTTTAACTCCTTGCATAATTCGGTTAAGTTGTTCTATGATCGTTTATGCTTCATATAAATAAAGATGCAAGGTTAAAATGAATATCAATTTATTTACATGATCAAAATACAAGTATACCATTTGCGGCCATTAACCTTATTGAAACTTAGCCGCAAATTGAGCTAGAACCTTAATTTGTTTTCACGCGGTCCAAAAATATGCTTATTGGATGTTTGTAAGTTTTTTTATTGTTGTATGTAGTTTCTTCTTATCGTTGTATGTAGTTTCTTCTTATTGTTTGTAGTTTCTTCTTATTGTTTGTAACTTCTTATTGTTTGTAACTTCTTATTGTTTGTAGTTTCTTCTTATTCTTTGTAGTTTCTTTCTTATTGTTTGTAGTGTCTTCTAATTGTTTGTAGTTTCTTTCTTATTGTTTGTAGTGTCTTCTAATTGCTTGTAGTTTCTTCTTATTTCCCCAAGCTCACTGGAATATCTTCTGAGAGAAATTACAGTTAGATCAGCAGTAGTATCAATCTTGAAAAGAAGTAGCTTATTATCGACAAGAACATTCACTCTCCATTTGTCTTCTGAAGAAGCGTTCTTTAAATTTCCTAGACATGATATGCTTTCTTCTTCTGTTACAGCATTTACTTTAAAATGGGCATTTTTTTCAAATTTAGAAATGCAAGCAGAAATAAAACGCATCCGCAAAATGCTTAATATGATTTGAAAGATAATTTAATACGTGTAAGCCAATGCGTGAACTCAAAAAATATATCAATATATGAATGTATTTTATGTATTATGTGAAAAATCTCTACATGAATGTATTTTAGTACATGATTGTTTACTCCAAAATTGTAGATCTATATCTATTTTTGGAGTATAACCGACAATGGATAGACTTTCGGTTTGTTTATCTGTCCGTGTGTATGTGAATACGAAAATTCAAAAATAAAATCAGCCATATAAATAAAATAACGGAATGGTGTTGTGTAGTAAATAGTAGATTCGTAACAAATTTTAAAACCAACAGGACACGGGAAGATGTCCAAAATGTTTACTCGATGCTCTTTGTGTACTCCGAATACTGCCCGTTCACAGACACGGAAACTCTCCGAGCTTCTGCGCAGGTGCCAGCCGGCTTTCATTTCACCAAAATAGGTATGAGATGGAGGAAGAGATGTATACTTTTTATCAAGCAATATGCAGAAACATTACACAAGCATCGAATTAAAACAAAATAGAGCTTAAACGGAGTAAAATCGTCCACAAGTGATAGGCGCAAAAACTAAACGTTTCCGAAACAAACAGTAAACACGAAACTCACCATATTGTGTAAATATACGATAGATTCAAGAGGGTAAAACACCCTGCTGGTTAAGGACTTTATTAAGTTTTTCTTTTTCCAAAGGGATTATTTCCTATATTTCAGTTAATGGATAAATTCAGGCCACAGGGGGTATAATTGTTGACTATGTAGTCGTACCCTTGACAGAAAAGTTATCCATATTAGAAATCCGATGGCGAGTGGTCTTCAAAAAAGTTTGCCATTCGAGTTCTCTTCCATTGTAATTGTTTTTCTTTTATATTCTAATTGTTTTCGTTTATGTGTTTTAATTATTTTAATTTTTAGAGCACGGATTTTTTGTTGTTTAATTCTATAGTGATTTGTTGGTTAATTGTAGGATAATACTGTTGATGCAATCACTGGATGCTGCTGCGTTGGGAGCGCAAAAAGGTGTATTGTTATCGCTATTGTTTACTTCTTTTGTATTTTTCTCTTTTTCTGTATTCTATTATCTGCTGGTTAAATGCTACTTCAGTTGAAAAACTAAAAACATGTCAATAACACTTTCGTAGGAATAGAAGAAAAGAGCACACCAGAACTGCTATTTTAGCCTTTCACTGTGCCATCATTTCCGAGAATTTAAACACGTAAAGTCGATTACAGTTCCTGAAATACATTACATCCCATTGCTCGGATATCACTTTAGAATGGCGAAAATGCCATTTATTTGCACTTGTGCTCGGCCGTTTCTGTCTAATCCAATAACAAAGAAGGTTTTCCGCCGCCTCTGTGTCGGATAACAATAAACAGAAAATAAAAACTATCATTCACAATAATTGTATGGAAAGGAAGAAAATGGCTTTAAAACTCTCCTTCCAAATATTAGAAGATTGCTGAAGTGGGAGGGAAATTTATTTAATTGAAAAAGAAGAAAGCAAAATTGCTGTAATAAATAAATAAAGACTACTCAAACTTAACTGAACAAATCTTAAAATAGAAAATGTATGTAATGCCTTGAAGACTTAAAAGAGAATACTTCAATACAAGATAGTCATCTTTAAAATGGATCTATTTTCTTCAATAGCATAAGATAATAACATTTGATCGAGATGAAGTTTTGTTTACAAGAATTGCTAAAAAATTTATGAACTGAAAAAATATATTTTTCAAGAAACAGATTTCTCTAGACATTTTTTTCTCAATATATAAGTCTTTCAGTTGTTTCCAACAAAACTGTCATGTAAACCATTTTTTTACACCCATCTTTTAAAACGAAGCATGCAGCCAAGCAGATAGACTTCAGCAACAAAATTACTTTACATAAAATGGAAATTATACGTGTAAAAATTACAAAATAAAATGCTCTAAAAAGATTTTACGGAGTTATAGATTGCTCTGGGTGCTTATTAAGTGGAATAAATCAAAAAATAAACTGACTGGGTTTACACTACAATAAGAAATGATCAGTTTATTTGTTACAAACTTGAAATTTCTGCCCACATTCATTCGATATGAATTTGGAGATTTTTTAAAAATAAATATTCCTGAATATAAAAATCAGTGATATTATGAGATACCGCATAAATAACAGAAACTAGGAAATACGCCACAATCAATTGATGGAAATATTCCTTTAAAGTTTAACAAAGGTAATTCTGGACATGTATTTTGAATTATCATATCGTAGCTTAACAAGCAAAGCCACCTACCTCAATTTTTTGAAATTTCAAAGAGGAAGAGAAAACTGAATTTATCGCAACCAATAACGAATATTTCTGAATTTTTTTACTATCTGACGTGAACAAAATTCAGTTTTTTCTTCCTTTTTGAAATAGCAAAAAATTGATATATGTAGTGTTGTTTGTTAAGAGGACATAGGAGTGTTAAATCTCGAAAATTTTCGATTTTACGAAAAAAATATATATTATTTTCCTGTCTTTTCTGAACAATTTAAAACAACTAGCGTTAAAAAATTCCTATAATTATGAAAGTCATGAAGGAAAATGTATCAGCTCTTCAACGTAAACATTGAATATGGCCATATCTTTAAAGCGATATATCTCAAAATGTGTTTTTTTGATATTGCGAGCACGATATCTCAAGAATTACTGAATATTTTTACATAAAATCTTTACCGAATATGTATTTTGCCACGTTCTACAAATGTTTCTACAAATAAACCATATTTTTGCTCATATTTCTCCAAATAAGTGATTTTTTTTCGGGGTGGGTAGAAAAGTTGAAATTTTAACTATTTTTAAAATTTTTATTTTAAATTGGTATATAAATCCGAAATTAAATTTAAATGTTAATAAATTGAGGTTAAGTTTCTTAAACAGACTGTTTATATTACTTAGATACCCAAAATATTGTGTTTAGATAAATATTTTATCCGTGATCATGCGCGCAAAATGAGTATCTCATTTTTTCTCCAAAAATTATACCCATACTCATTATTCTCTCAAATAAATGCATACTAATATGAGGTCTGAAAATGTGTACTATAAGGGCAATGACAAATATTTTTCGAGAACAAAAGTGAGTTTTTGAATTGCATTGTTTCAGAGATGTAATGTTTCGAATTTGACAGTTTTCCACCATTTTTTCGAGGTTTAAGAGTCGTATGTCCCCTTAAGCGACGATATACTAGTATGATCTGATACAGTGGTGGCGAACCTGTGACCCGCGGATCAAACATTGACCCACAAAGGCTTTTTAAATGACTCAAGAGTTAATTTTCGTAAACTTATTTTTTATATCAGAAAGAAAGAACAGACAAACAAAAATATTAAAAAATTAAAGCATAAATGTTTAATGTCGGATTTATATAAAGGTATTTTCAAGTGGACATTGGCTCACTGATTTTCTGTCGTACCACAGCATATGTGCATGGCTCATGACAGTTGGTCATAAACTTCATATTAATTGCATCGTAAAATGGGTATGCAACAGCTCACAACCACTTCAAATTATTGGTACCCTTTTAACCACACCCTGCCCCCTCTTTCCAAATGACACCACTCACCTTGTGACCCATGGGATAGTATTAAAAAATAATGAACAGAATTTGACCCACCTCTCAAAAAAGTTCTCCATCACTGAACTAGAAACTAATAAATATCATAGTCAGTAGTGTAACTATTCCCAATTGATAAGAGCCACGAAGGACACAAAAGCCTCGAAGAATCGTGACAGTTCCTCCCTAGAAAAGTGAACCGTGCGAATAGAAAACAATGCTCACGGCTGGAGCAAGATCCTTTCATGACAATGCGAGTTTCTCTTTCTAAGAGTCGGAGGTATTTAGCAAAACCTCCATTCATTCTGTCATGCAAACTTGAGTTCTCCTGATAAAGAATTAAAATCAATGACTCAACAATCTTAATCCATTAAGGTCTTCAAAGTCATTGCTATTTTTCAAAATTTCAGGAGTCGCTTATTTGAAAGCATTTAAGGGTTGTAATATCGCTTGATGGACATTTTAATATTCGTAAGGAACAAAGCATGTGGCATTTTCGAAAACTATTTGACAAAATGAAATATCTTTATGTAATTTAAGAGCTCATTTCTGTAAAATTAAAAGTCAAAATGATACACTGCAATATTCCCGACTGATTCTCACAGTTGTTTTAACAATCTACTAGTCACCCTCAACGCCCTCTGGGCGGGTTTGCGGCTAGCACCCACTTTGCTCAGCACTCTGAAGGTTTTACTATATTATTTTAAATAATGCGTGCTTTAATTCAGTTTAACAAATTCAGTTCATAGATTGCAAATAAGAAAATATCGTTACCGCCATGTGTTTGGTTAAGATATAATTCAATAGTGTTCCTGTCGTTATGCCTCCAACTGGAACATTACGTTGACTTAACAAGTACTCTAGCGGTCATTATGACCGCTATTCCAGCAGAGGGTTGTCATGGGCGGAGAATGGAAAATAATAAATAATAAAAAAATTCTGAAACATACTTTACCAGAGTTTAAAGCTTGACAGTTTTAAAAGAAAGATGAAATATCACTTACCTAGAAAAGAAAAATTAAGGAAATTAATATAGAGGAATGTAATAGATAATTTATTACGAAAAGTATAATTTTGCAATCGGAACAATAAATATTTATAAAGCGATGCGAATCAAAAGATGGTGAGCAGTTTAAGATATATCTGTGAAACGAACGTGTTTTTATTTTATCAACTACTTGTCTATGCATAATTATATATTTTTGATCAACCATTAATCGTTCAGATGATTCCCATGTCTTCATTTTCACTTTCTTGTATACGAAGTATACAAAGAGGAAGTATTGTAATCGTCAAAAAATTCGAACTCGAGATTTTGACGAATCTTCACGTTTCAGACCTCCCCGAGTCCGAAAAAACACAATTTTGGAATTATCTCTGTCTGTGAACACGATAACTCAAAAACTATTAAAGCTAGAGGGATGGAATTTGGTATGTGTAAATTTCGTTTTCTTTATCTTACACCCAGACCTATTGGTAATCACGCCAGCTTCTAATTCCCCTTCCGCGTTGGACGACCTTCGGAAATAATGGTATGGCGTTTCGCTTAATTTTTTTCTCCACTTCGTTAGGGGTTCATGTTCGTTTTACTGCCTTTTAGCTTACTTTTTTCTCTACATGTGTTAGGAGTATACGAGAAAGTTTAGAGGAGACCACTCCCGCTGGTTTTATATTTCAAGCAATACAAAGATGAGTCGAATTATTTATTAGTGTAAACTCCCAACTATGTGGCCTAATGTGGCGGAATAGCAGGCCTGATAACAAAAAAAGCCGGATCGGCCGGAGAAAATAAATGCTCACTTACTATCCTACCCAAAAAACACCCTTTTTATACCGAGACCCGCTCGTTATTCTTATTTTCTGACATCTTAGTGCAGGCCACTGCTTTACAAATGTTAGTTAAGAACTGTTGTAATAAAAACTGTGAATGTGAATTGTTTTTAAAACGTATAGTACAAGAAAAGGAAGTTCAAGAATAAAAATAATGACACAATTTCAGATAAAATTTATAATTGCAGGAAACATAAAATTATGTACACTGTACTGTATGAATTCATACATTTTAAAATAATTAAAAAATTAGCTTAAAACGTAGACAGAGATCCCCCCAGATGACTTAAACTTATTTTGATGTTAATTAATAAATAATTATACTAATATGAAAAGGAAGGCCTAAAACTAAAGAGTGAAACGTGCCAGTTGGAAAACAGGCCATTCACATGTCTTCCAAAATGGAATTTTTGGAACACGGGAAGGAAAAAGCAATCGTCAAGATCGAAAACCTATGAAATTTGGAACAAATGATTCGAAACGATGGAATTCAAACAAACTCAAAATCCAAGACTTCATGCACCGATTTCAATCTGAGACCCCGATGCGAGGCTAGCGGCACATCAAAGGATCTGACTAGATTGAGACCTCGCGACGAGGCTAGAAAATCGGAAATCCGCCGAGCGGGGGAAGGAATAGAGGGGATCGAAGAGCTATGGTAGCGCATTTTGGAGCCTACATGAATGACGTGCGCAATTTTTCGATTAAAATGAGTGGAGAAAAAACTGGGCTTAGGACAAATGGCATAGCTAGCCTTCAAGCGAATGCCCAGTTTAACAGAATTGCTGTTGACGGTAGCAAACGCCAGGTTGCAACGCCTTGGCAAAGAAAATTATTGTTCAGCAACGGATTCCGAGACTACCACTTTTGTACGATTTTACACCGGGGTGTAGGGCAATGAGTCATATGAGCGCATTTCCGGAGTTCTTTGTTAGATCACGTTCAGTAAAATGTAAACATCACCCTTCCATTCTTCACTTTCCTCCTATTTTGATGAAAATAACTCCGCCCGCAGTATGCGCAAAAGCGCAGAGGGTTTCCGAATCCGTTGCTAAACAATATTCCTCATTTTATTACGGAAAATTAATTTTTAACTACCCAGTAATGGTACGGAGGCTGGATAGCCGCCAACCGGACAGTCGAAAGTCTACTTGCAGCAAAACTTCGATGGACCGTCACTGTCCGGATCAGGGCTGTGACGGATAACCGAATAGACGGATAATAGGAATCTCTTAATACACATGTTCAGTAACAGGATTTCACTGCCGGCTTGAGACGAAAATGAAAATAAAATTCTTTAAAAGTGAATAATGCATACATGTTGTATTTAATTTTACAAAACGATCAGTATGAACTTTATTATAAGAGTAAAAGTATACAGAAATGTATTGTAAGACTGTAAACCTACGTTTTTAGACGATGACGGATAATACAAACTGACGGATAAAACAGTGACGTTTAATCGAAGTTTTATTGTAGTTAAAAGTTATCAGTTTAACTATTAACATTTTAAAATAATTTTCTCTCCACTTTAAGCAACTAGATTAGTTTAGTTGGAATTATGCCCCATTTTGAAGCTGTAGGAAGACTCTTTTGGGAAGGATCTCTTGCATGGAAACCGTAGCCAGATGTCGAAGACCTGAACAAGCACCTCACATCTCAAACTTTCATTTCTTTTCAAATAATACTTTTTGATGTACAGATTTCCTTTGTCTTTTGTTGGGAAATCGTAATGCAAGCTTCTTGCGGAAAAATTTCCCAATTATTATTTTGAATCCGTTTCGAATAAAGTCCTTAGCCCTTGAAAAAATGGACTAGAATGGATTCCTTGTTTGTTTTTTTGGTTACCTCTGAGTTTATCTTTGTTTTTTGACTTTCTTTGTATGATATTGATTTCCAGTGTTCTTTGTTTTTTGTTTGCAGCTGCAATTGCGCGCTACTTAAACATATTTAAAATTTTATTATCTAAATTTTATTGTTTTTAAATAATTTTTTTTGTTGTTTTTGTATAAAATTTAAGTTAAAATATTTTTTATTTTTAAATTTATTCTAATTTTTCTAGTTGATTGTTTTTAAGCTCAAACTTTCATTCCATATCAACATGAGGACGTGTGACCCACGAAAGAAGAATTACCGTACGCTGTTAAAAGCATTGATATTTTGTACACTGTTCTTACAACAGATAAACTTTACAATTCACCTCCAGGTTCTTTTCATTGCTTAACAACTTTTCTTTGGCACACCCCTGACTCCAGAGATGAAAATCTCCGGTTTGCTGTTTGGATGGGTGTGCGTAAGAACTTTATTGATCTTTAAACAAAATTACATAATTTTATGAATCGAATTTTACGTGGATGAATTGACAGACGAGGTCACCGACAAACTAGAGGCCCTTGACGACTTGATTTAATAAGATCTGGTTCTAATATGAAATAAAATATGAAGGAAAGAAATAGGACTTTAAAAAAATTAATATAAAATAAGGTTTTACATTTGGAGCCTTCACAGTGAATGAGGCCGTCGAAGATGGCTGAATTTAATGGAACTGGTTCTTCAGGTTAACAATGTCAAGTTGCATAGTCGCAGCCCCCACAGGGCCGTTAATGGCTGGTATTACCGATTAAATGTTTTATTTAAAGGACCAAGTGAGCTGAATATTATTCATTATTTAAGAAGATTTAAATGATTTATTGGAATAGTTGGATTCAAATGAACGGAGAGTATATAAGCAAGTTAAAAAGATGTGATTTGTTACACAAGTGAAATTTTTACGAAAGAAATATACGTTGTCAAAGAAACATAACAAATGAATGATGCAAACAATGAATTTGAGTCTGTTAATAAAATATATGAAAATGAAAAGACTGAAGTTAATGACATTTGGTACAAATGCAAGGACAATAATGTTTAATTCACATTTGCTTGTGATATAATTGGTTTACCAAGGAACTTAGTGAAGACACTCGTTATTTTTGGAGCTTAATTTGACATTAGTTGCAATCCCGAGTTTTTCTGTAAAGAGCCACTTCTCCTGCATAGCAGGGGCAATGGTTATCACTAGTTTAATAACTACTGCTGTTCGGCAGAGTGCTTCTTTTATTAAATGTTACTCATAGCAAAAATTTATCTTCACACTAATCTTTTAATTAAAATGGCATCGCCGAGGGACACATTCATTATCGGCATTAATCAAAATTTCAGAAGACTGCTTCTGCATCTTTCAACTCTTCATCATCTCGCCGATGACTTCATTGTCATTCAACTGCAATATGGACCGAGCGCGCGCATTTACTGATCCAATTATATTAACGTGCATTCAGTAATGAAAGGAGTGTAGAGGACACAAAAAAGGGTTGCGATGAGTTGTTCCAAACACATGCTGGAAGGAGTCGAGGAGGGGCGAGGGATATGGTGTTCATCACTGCGATGTTGTTCATTCATCATTCGGAGAGTTGGATGATATCAGCTTTCGGAGGAAGTTTAGCAGGTGGGAAATTAATTCCTTACGCAGACACAGAAACCAAGGCGCTAGAGTTTGAATTGATGAAACGTCACTGCTTTTCATTAAAGTTTTATCAACAAGCCTATATGTAACTATAATAACAAAAATGGTGATCTAAGACTCATTCAAAATAGATTTTCCCCATAAGCACTGAATGGATGTATTTAAAGCTTCTTTCCTACTTCATATAGCTAAAAATGAATCATCGGGAAAAGACTGTTATTTAATCTCACCCCGCGATTCCAAACCTTTTATGGTGTGCGGACTACCTGTTGGGTAAAAATTATTTGGATGCCCACTAACTAAATATACAAGTAAAAAAACGCATATATATAGGCACATATATATTATGTGCAACGCATTTATCAGTAATTCATAAAGCTTACTGTAAAAGGATTATAAATATATCTATCTATACTTATAAAAGGCAATGTTTGTGTGCGTGTGTGTGTGTGTGTGTGTTTGTCGGCGATGTCCAGACGAATCTATCGCACTTACAGCCATGAAATTTGGTACACAGGTAGTCGTAATGGTGACTGAATGCACCTCGAAGCCGAAATTTTAAATTTTAATCTAGAAATTTTTTTATTTCATGTTTTCTGTTGTTTTGGTTGATTTTTCGCACTAATTTCTCAATAGAATGGTTTCGAATAATTGTACGACAAAAATAGATAGACCATCGGAAAGAGCACGCGATTTCCGTTCTAATGAAGTTAGTTTTGAATTTCTAACGTAATTTACTGAATTTTGAGAATTTTTTAAAAAATAGTCAGTTTCACCACCTATATTTTAGTTTTGTTTTTAAATTTGTTGCATCCGACTTTCTAATAACACTATTATTTTCAATTTTTTTCAGCTTATAACTAGAACGGTTCTCTCTGATTTAAAACAAGAACGGTTAAAATATCTTTTCCCGTTTTTTTTTAAATTAAATTATTCCTGGACAGATGAAAGTTATTTTTGTCGAGCGAAATTTCTTCAGCGATAGCCTTCCGGAACGCAGCTTTCAATTTGATTGGATGAAGGGTCAGGTGACGTCATAACCTTCGGAGCTTTTTGTCATGTTCTAAGAATTTTTTTTTCATTTTGTTGAAGTCCTGATTCCACGGGCAACATTTTTTTTATATTGTTTTGGATTAATGTACTCTGTACTGTTTTTCTACATGTTATTATCGCGGGAAAATCTATAATGTGTATCTTTTGTTTTGACAACTTTTTCGTGTCATTGTGGGCGATTTTTTTTTATTTTGTTGAAGTCCTGATTCCACGGGCATCGCCGTGCGCGTACTGCTAGTCTATACTTATAAAAGGCAATGTTTGTGTGCGTGTGTGTGTGTTTGTCTGCGATGTCCAGACGAATCTATCGCACTTACAGCCATGAAATTTGGCACACAGATAGTCGTAATGGTGACTGAGTGCACCTCGAAGCCGAAATTTTAAATTTTAATCTAGAATTTTTTTTATTTAATGTTTTGTGTTGTTTTGGTTGATTTTTCGCACTAATTTCTCATTAGAATGGTTTCAAATAATTGTACGACAAAAATAGATAGACCATCGGAAAGAGCACGCGATTTCCGTTCTAATGAAGTTAGTTTTGAATTTCTATCTTAAATTACTGAATTTTGAGAATTTTTTTAAAATCAGTCAGTTTTGCACCTAAATGTTGGTTCTGTTTTTAAATTTGTTGCATCCGACTTTCTAATAACACTATTATTTTCAATATTTTTCAGCTTATAACTGCAACGGTTCTGTCGGATTTAAAACGAGAATGGTTAAAATATCTTTTTTAGTTTTTTTAAAATTAATTTTTTCCTGGTAGTTGAACGGTATGTTTCCTCTAGCGAAGCTTCCGCCCACGACAGTCTCCGGAACGTTGCGGGCAATTTCATTGGCTGAAGGGCCAGGGTGACGTCATTACTTTCGCGTTCTGCGAGGAGATGATGTATTTACTCCATGACTTCGATTATTATTTTTAAGCGTATCTTAACTTATTTCTTTGGCTTTCATACTTTGCTCGCGGTGTAATAAATATCACATTGTAATTTTTTAACATTATTTGGATTTAACGGTACTCGGTCGAGAGGAAAGGGAGGCGGACCAACTCAATAATATATATATATATTTCTGTTTTGATTTAGTTTTTAAAACTTTCATTTATGCAATTGTATGTGGGCTTTTTTTTATTTTGTTGAAATCCCGATTCCACGGGCAACGCCGTGCGCGTACTGCTAGTACTTAATAAAAGGCAATGTTTGTGCGCGCGTGTGTGTGTTTGTCTGCGATGTCCAGAGGAATCTATCGCAGTTACAGCCATGAAATTTGGCATACACGTAGTCGTAATGGTGACTGAATGCACCTTGAAGCCGGAATTTTGAAATTTAATCTAGAAATTTTTTATTTAATATTTTGTGTCTTTCGGAGTGATTTTTCGCACTCATTTCTCAATAGCATGGCTTCGAATAATTGTACGGAAAAAACAGTTACACCATCGGAAAGAACAAACGATTTCCGTTCTAATGAAGTTTGTTTCGTTCGTCTAACTTAATTTACTGAATTTTGAGAAATTTTTGAAAAATAGTCACTTTTATGGTAATTTTTTAAAAAAGATTTCTTTAAATTATCGCATCCGACGTTCTAACATCTTTATAATTTTCATTTTTTTTCAGCCTATAAATGGAACGTTTATGTTGGATTTAAAACAAGAACTGTTAAAATATCTTTATTCGTGTTTTAAAAATTAATTTTTCCCTGGTCGGTTTAAACAGTTTTTTCGTAGCGAGATTTAACAGCGAGAGATTCTCCGGACCATCCCACAATGCATTGTTGCAACGTGACCTTCTTCGCGGCAGGTGACGTCATTCGCAAAGAAAAATAAGCGGGAATATCAATAATGTGTATTTTTTGTTTTGATTTTGTTCTCGAAACTTTTTCCTGCCATTGTGGGCATTTTTTTCCACCGATGTTTTTGAGTCCTGATTCCACGGGCAACGACGTGCGCTTACTGCTAGTTGTTTATAAAGCAAAAAACGAGTGTCGGCTCTTAAATCTTTCCTGACTTTAAAACTAGTCTAACGTTCCGCGGCCCATAGGTTGGGAACCGCTGATCTACCCCATTTCTGATATGCGCATGAAATAGGCATTTCATCGGATTTATTTATTAAATGTCAAAAAATTCAATGCTCAGGATATTCAAGTTTAAAAAAATATATACAGCGAAACCCATTCAGTACGCCGTTCTTCGTTTTGCCTTGATTCTAATCCATTCCTATCCATTTCAGTTTTAAGAAATCCTTATAAAATCGGAAATATTCAGTGCGTCGCCTGAAACCCAAGAGATAAAAGTTTTAAAGATATAAATTCAATTCGCAATGATTTAATTAGAATCCTAAATCAAACGTCACGAGAACTGAAATTAATAGAAATGTTTTTCGAAACAAAATTAAAATTTGAACATTTCCTAATAAACTTCCCTGAAATGAACGAAAAACCAAGAAAGACTATTTCAGTACCGATTTTCATTTTATTTTCCATCTATTGGAATAAAATGATCCAAAATATCCAAAAGTGAAAATTATATTTTGTTTTATATTCTGCGATAAAAATCCAAGAACGAAGAAATATTTATATATGGCTCCTCAAGAAGGGTTATTGCAATTAGTACAGTGCTGCAATTATGTTTATATTGTTAAATTATTTTTAAAAAGTTGGAATTTTAAAACCTTTTAATTTTATTAATACATTCTGAAATTACAAGCAAATAATATAAGAAGATTAACTAAAAAACTGCATTAAAAAGTAAACTTATGTCATTATAGCGTTTGGCTAAAGTAAGGAGCATTATTAAATTATTGCAACAAAGTGGTGCTGCATTTATCATTAAATTGTTCAATTATTTAGAGAAAGGTGGAATTTTTAATTTAAGCATAATTAATAAAGCATAAAGATATACAAAATCATTTACATAATCGCACTAAAAAGTATATCTATAGCATTATAGTGTACGGCTAAAGGAAATAGCATTACTAAATTATTTCCATTAAAGTGGTGCTGTAATTATCATTATATTGTTCAATTATTTCAAGACAGGTGGAATTTTGAAAATTTTTAATTTAAATATTGTCTGAAATTATAAGCACAATAATATAAATACAAAATAATTTACAAAATCGCATTAAAATGTAGACTTATAGCATTATAGCGTATGGCTAAAGTATGCAGCATTATTAAAATGCCAGTTAAGGTAAGCTAAAATTTGACAGTATGCCGTTTTTGTTAGTACGCCGTTTTGGAGGACCGCCCTTTGAACAATGTTCTAAACAGGTTTTACTGTACAACAATTGATCGGCTGAATAATTGGTTAATTGCATGTCCTTCTAGAATCGACTGCACATACGGAACAATTCTGTGCAGAGTCCACGCACAGTGGCGGTTTTTCGCACATGCTCGTGTCCTAAAACTCTGAGGGGGCCTCAAAATCTCTTTGACGTACATCCCAGAGCAAAGCCGACTGCGAATTTACGGGGTGGAGCCTCTAAATGATTTTGTGCCTGTCGCCTCATATTGTCAAAATCTGCCACTGTCCATACATTTCTTCATTTTGTACCGCCTGGCACTGCTGAACTATTATATCAGGAGGGAGAAATAAAATATTAGCAGGAAGAAATAAATATGAAAAATAATAGTGTGTTCTAATAGATTATTAAAATAACATAACCAATTAAAGCAGCTTATTATCAGCTTACAACAGACTAGAGACCATAACATTTAATGTTGCATATGGTTTCCTGTGTGCAATACATTCTAGGAGGCTATGCGATTAACCAGTTATAGAGCGACTCAATTAGTTTATAGAACTGAACAGGTTCTGGAATCTAAGCAATTTGTACTGAAGGTGGAGTTAATGAGATACAGATATACGGCGTGGTCAGGATGCATGTTGCACGTAATACCTCGGCAATTGCTGATAATAATTCTTAAGCTGATTATTGCACAGCCACAAGCGTCTGTACACTTAATCATTTGAAAATTATTCATAATTAACTATTCGGGTATTTCTCAGTTGTTATTAGAGTTTTAGTAAGCTGAAAAGAAAAATAATATACAGCGATCGTAAAATTTGAGCGGTTAATTAATCCTCGATGAATACCGCACATGTCAAAATCAAATTAATCAAAGATGAGAATAATAAATTGGGAACAGATGGGGATGATAATAAAATTGGGATATTAATGGGAAAGCCAATTGTATCTTGCAAAATAAAATATCAAATCATTATTACGCAAATCAGTTAATTTAAAAAGTAGAACGTCGTCGCTTAACATCTGGTAATAGTGCGCTGGAACATGCGGTCTCATATTTATATCGAATATTAAGAAATTCAGAAATATTGGTCATTGCTTGAGAAAAATTCAGTTTTTTTCTTTCTCGTTATAATTTCAAAAAATTGAGATAGTTGGTGTTGCTTGTTAAACGTCGATGTATTTCTTTGCAGGTTCATTTGAAGATTAGGACATCGAATAAAAACAAACAAGGAGTTTCTCCCCTCTACTTCCTCATTTACTTCCTCATATACTTCCACATAAGGATGTCATTTATCATGAGTGGAGTTATACAAAGATCTTGATCCTTCCGCTGGTGTGATGCGGAAATTTGGAGAGGGGAGGGTGGTTCAGGCGTTGTCCTCGACATCTAACCACGACTCAAAATTAAAAGGTCCGCTCCAAAACAAACTTCGTGTTACTTTAAAATGGGCGCTAATATTACTAAAGTAAACTGTACATCTTAAAATTAAAAATTGTTTCGTGTAGTTCCAAAAGTGGTTATTTCCATTTTTTTTCCATAAATACGTTTTTTGAACGATTTTAGGTCTATTTGATCTTTTCCACCACTTGGCAAAAACATTTCAAAACCAGCTTCATTGAAGATGGTGGGAGATAAATAATATGGGTTAGGACGAGTTAAAATTAAAAAAATCTGAAGCAAAGAAAAATTTAACAATAAAAAAATAGAATAGAAGGAAATAAAAAAAAGATATTTGATACTATTACTTTAACACTTTTTCATATTAATATCATATTCTATATATATATAATAAAAGTTGAGAAGGAGAATTTTATTTAAAATGAAAACTTTTTTAAAAAATTTTCTAATATCAGCCATTTGTTTATACATAAATATTAGGATAATCCAGTAAATCCCGGCAAACAATCCAGAGTTTACCGGCTAATCATCTGGACGTCGGTGTGGGCACTGTTTCATCTCAGTATTAAAAGGTAACATCTGAACTAATTGAAAAAGTTCCTTGAATCAATAAATCTATCATTTATAATCATTTTCTGCTCAGAGTCAACATACGAAAGTTACCAATGATAACTCAAGAGTCAATAAAGGGTCTCCTAAGAAACAATTCTCCTAATATTTTTTAAAATTTTCTAATATGAATTGTTTATTTATGGCTAAAAATTGTGATAATCCAAAACATTTTTTTCCTAATCGAGACGAACAATAAAAAATTCAGAGCTGCCCTGGCTAATGCGAGATGTCTGATCACGTTTTCACCCGGGTCTATTAGAAGGTTGCACTTGAAGAAATTCAAAAGTTCGGTGACTCAACAAATCAAGCGTTCATCATCATTTTTTGAAGAGTCAACTTACGCAAGATGTCACCGACAACTCAAGAGATAGTATGGATCCTCCTACGAAACAATCCTTCAAATCCTCTTAAAATGTTCAGCTATTCAATTATAAGTAAAACACCGTATAATCCTCAGAATTGTTTAAACCAATGTTAACAATAAAAATCAGGGTTCTCCAGAGTAACCCAGGATATCTAGTATCTATCCACATATCAGAAGGTCGCACTTGAAAGAATTCAAAATTTCCGTGAATGAACAAATCAATGATTTATCATCATTTTCTGTAGAGACAATTTACGAAAGATGTCACCAACATCTCAAGAGCCAATAAGGGTCCTCCTACGAAAAATCTTTCTATTCCTTTTTAAATGTTGTATAATATGAGCTATTTATTTATTAGTTAAATACAGGGTAATCCAGAAATTTAAAAAAAAATACTAACAGTAAAATGTCAGGATTTTCCAGAGTAATCCAAACATCTAGTTACCGGTTCACCCTAACAATAAAAGGTAACACTTGAACTGATTCAAAAGTTCCGTGAAACAACACATGAATCATTTATCATCATTTTCTGTAGAGTCAACTTTCGAAAGATGTTACCGACAGCTCAAGAGGCAATAAAGGTTCTCCTACGAAACAATTCTTCTAATTCTTTTTCAATGTTGTCATATGAGTTATTTATAGGTAAAATAGAATTAGAATAAAAAAGCTGTTTAAATCGATATTAACAGTAAAATATTAGGGCTATCCAGAGAGATCCGGTCAATCCTCAGATTAAAAAGTACCGCTTGAACTAATTCAAAAGTTCCGTGAAACAACACATCAATCATTTATTATCATTTTCTGTAGAGTCAACTTTCGAAAGATGTCACCGACAGCTCAAGAGGCAATAAGCATACTCCTACGAATCTTGCGGCGATCGCCACTTCCAAGAAAAAGGAATTCAAAATCTGAAATGAAACGCTGCTTGATAAGTTATTCGCCGCCATAAAAGCCAGATCACCGACCTAGAAAAAAAAGCGAAAATGGAGCGGTGAGTATGACTATATAAATTATTCAATTTCGCCACGTGCGTTCACTGAGGGCAGCTGCCGTCATAAAAAAGACGCTGCAGTTCGTCGCGTAATTCATTCAATGGTTCTTCGTGCCGTCTTAAGTCGCTAGCGAAAAGACAGAATGTCTGACAAATATTGCCCATGGTCGCATTAATATCAGCGAAGGGCAGGCATGGTAAAAGAAAAACAAGAAAGGCATCGGTGGTTGAGAATTTTATATTCTTCATGTTTCACTGCCTCGTTTTATTTTTAGATATGACGTTAATGTCTTCATGGCCGCTATTCATTTTTAGAATAATATCCCTTGTCGTGCATTCCATCCTCTTGAATTAAGAAAATCATATATCAGATTGCTGTAAAATATGCATGAGTTTCTTCCTCTCTTTTTTTTGAAGTGAGATAGCTTCGTTGATGCGCAAGAGATGGAATAGGCATCCGTCAAAATCTTGTTGTTTAACCGAAATTGGGAGCGATGTATTTTTGCCGATGAATTTCCGGTCGCTTTGATTTATTTCGCTGCTCCTATTCCTTAAATGATGTAAAAAAAAATGTTTTTTATGTCATATTTTCTATTACAGAGGAATGGGGTCATAGTAGTTGGATGTTGAAGAAACAACTTTGCGGAGTTGTATGGGAAAACAGGAAGGCAACATGCAATAGATAATTAAATACAAAAAGTTGAAATTTGCACAAAATTAAGTCAAAATAGTCTACACAGATTACAATATAATTAAAACACCAGTTCCTCTGTTTTTAAAAAATGAAAATAAATAATCATTAATATATAATTTGCTATCTTAAAATTCTGCCAGCAGAATTTTCTTCTCTACGCACGAACTGGTATAGATGTACCATCAATTGATTCCACGCATGGAACTAATATTTTCTCTTATGATTCTGCAGATCATTTTACTCTTCTATTCCATTACATCGCCACTTGTGTGATGGCTTGATTTATTGCAAATGATGGACGCCAAGAATAGGTACCTCACGGGCAGTCAAAAGGTGCCACTGATCTCATCTTATAAGAACTTGAAATGAAAGGAAAGAAAGTACTTCCGGCTGAATCCCATTTGAAAAGGACATTCTGAAATTTCAGCCATCCGTCACTTTTCGCATCAATCCCTTCTATGACGATGCATCTCCACGATTGGTATTATATAGCAACGGATTTTTTTAACCCTCCCTGTTTTGCGCATGCGCCGGGCGGAGTTATTTTCATCAAAATAGGAGGAAAGTGAAGAATGGAAGGGTGACGTTTACATTTTACTGAGCGTGATCTAACAAAGAACTCCGGAAATGCGCTCATATGACTCAATTCCTGACATCCCTTTCCGATGTAAAATCGTCCAAAAGTAGTAGTCTCGGAATCCGTTGCTGAACAATATGTCCATACTCGTTAAGGCAGAACAAGACTTTTCGAATCCGTTCTTGGTATCGAAGAGATCAGAATAGTGGTTTCCTTGCTCTTGACAGAAAGCGAAAAGATCAAGATTTGCGAATGAAAACCAGAAGTGCTTCACTTTTAAAATTCGGTGCCTAGTGCATATACAACTCGTTTTTATCGATTTATAAAGACGGGGGAACATTTAACAATATCTTCACGCAAAGCATAACAAAACTGTTATACTTGAAATATTTACGCTTTGAATGCATTTATTCCTCGGTTTTATACGAAAGAATGATTTGCTAAATATGTGTAAAGTAAAACCACTCCTTTTGAATGAGCATTTGACTTTGTAACCAGGAATGTAAAAAAATTAATAAGTACATAAGAAGTAGTATTATGTGTGTTTTTTCCCTTAAATCAGAGAACTTAATTATATTTATGAATTCAACCAAGATCACAAGCATAGTATAAATTATAAACCACAAAAATAAAATCTTCAATTCACTTTTTTTATATTATGAAATTTATTTTCAACAGGCAATGTGCATATGGAATTAAAGCTATGCTCAGACACCTCAAAGCACATGGAAAATGATCAGAAACTACAAAAAATTCCAATGCTGAAAAATTTGAAATTCTCTTGAACAACACTTTTTTGCATTTGTCTTCAAAGGAAATGTTTTTGCATTTGTTGAAGCCGGATAAAGTGAAATGCTACAATTCGAATGTCATCTTAATTAAAGTTTAAAAACACGCTTATATGACATTTTCGGACTTCAATGCAGCGAGGTTAACGTTAAATTTTTACAACAAAGAGCTCAGTAAAGAAGTAGACGTTTATTTCGCAAATCATGCAACAATTATCTTGATACAGACAGATAATCTCATTTGCAACAATAAGCCTTGGGAACTTGTTACTTAGATGGAAAGCCGTTCAATTACTTTCTTCCAGTTCTGAGCCAGCCAATTTGTGCGATCAACTGCAAGCGATCTTCAAATCAAACAACCTCTCCACGAAACCACAGTCGGTCTTTACAAACATTTATCCTCTCTCCCACGCGGGGAATTCGATCGAAAAATCAATGGACATTGCCAACCCTCATTCTCCTTTTTCAAACTTTTGCAGACGACAACGAGTTTAGTTCAGCAAACTTGTTCCACAAGTTTTCCTACAAAATAAAGTTTTTAGCCAAGTTTAAATATTTTCCTACAATTTTTTCTTTTTTTAATTCACTACAAAGTTGGCGCCAAATTCCACCAACGTTCTAAAAAGCCAGTCGTTCGTTCGAAAGACCATTTTAATTCTGCAGCCGCCGCGAGCATGTAATAACAGCTGTAGGTGGGGGAAGAAATTCGAACATTAGAATCTCCTTATGCCCAACATTCGTCCGTCTGTTGACCTCAGAGAACGAAAACAAAACCAAAACACAGTGCCGCTATCTCTTCCGCCTTTAGGTATTCGGAGAACGAGTTGAGATGTTTTCTTTGTTTGATTTGTTGTGTTTTGGCGGTGGCATCCCTCTCGAAAGGTGACTCATCAGCGGCTTTTGGTTTTTCTTTTTTCTTTCTCTCTCTGAGCTGAGAAAAATCGTCTGCTGCCTTTCTGAAATTTTTATTTTTTTTTCTTTTATTATTTTTGGATGAATCAGACTGACAGCTCTACGTGTAAGGTGAAAAATATAAATCTGTTCAATGCACAAAGAGGCAAAAACTAAGGTATATTTAAAAAGAATAACAGCGACATAATATGCTTATGTACGGTACTAAAATCCAAAATATTGCTTCTTTGAGTTAAAATATGTTTTATTATTAGCCTATTAATATTAAGAGCAAGGTTTCAAATGACAAAACCATCCCAATCGTCAATGGTATAACTCATTAAAAGGAAGATAATTTAATCTGGTTAATTAATCACATATGTTTAAGAAAAAGAAGCATTTCTCTTTGATGTTTCCGACTTTATAAGAGTGCTACTTACAAGGCATGGCCAAAAACTATTGTGTCTTTGTATTACGCAATCAGTTTTTCTGATTTCAAAAGAATACAAATCCCCTGACGATTTGTCAATGTTGTTTTCTAATTTTGTGATTTTGATATTTCTGGCAATAACTTAGAAGCTATGATCCTAAGGAAATTATATTTATGCTTCCTTAAAATCCAGTCAAATACCTATTCATTAATGCAGTTGGATTGCACTGCTATTTGTTCTTCGATTTCCAAAATTTTAAAAAAATACATTTAATTATTAATCACTAGAAACTACACAAAAATCAATGTATTTAATATTTTTTTTTGAATCTGAGTGGAAGAAAATGTTGACAATAAGATTTTCATTTAAACTTAATAGAAAAACTTATGTTAAAACATCTTAGTACATAATGTCACTATCATATCAAAATGTCGTATGTCAAAGACTACACACAGCAAATCATACGAAAGTTTGGAACCACTAGCGACATACGACATTTTGTCACAACGTACAACAATGAGAAATCGCATATAACAATTTGAGAGTAGATGTACATAACCTATACAAGTGTTCTACACCAATAAAATGTTTTGGCAAATTTGGCATACGACATTTTGATATAAAAATTCGGTAGAGGTTCATAGAATAGTGAAGAAAATAAAGTATGTGTTGAGGTAAAGTACCTCTACCTATTGACACATTTTTTTTCAAAATTAAATACAAGTATATAGTTTTGGTGCTAAGACCACAAACAAGATTTCTTTGTTCTTTCATGAGTCTTTTATTATCTTTTTTTGGCGGGGGGCTGGAATGTAAGAGCGTCTTAAACGTCGAATTCCATCAAAATATGGAGGCCAAATTTTTCGACTATTCCAAGATGTTCTCTTTCTTTTTCTGTATTTTTATATCGTTACTATGAGGTAGTTGAAAGTCAAGGGCTCCCATATAAGGTCAAGCCCCCATATATCTAACTTCCATACATCGAAGATTTCTTTATATCGAACTTTTCACCAGGAACCTTGTATTTCATTAGAAAAACAGATTCTATATATTGAATTATTTGTACATTTTTTTGAATAAATTTCTTTGATAGTTTAATTTTTTAAGATTTTTTTAATCTCCCATAATTAACAATGCGTAAGTATTTTTAGTAAGAAAATGATGAAAAATTTGCAATATGTATTTCTGTATATCGAGTTTTTTCCCTAGGAACCTTCCACTTCGCTATATAGATGTTCAAATGCAATTCTAATTTGACGGTTGTTACCATTTTCAGTTTTTATTTGATAATTTTCTCTCGAAATGTAAACAATATTAGAAGCTATCATTATCATCATAACAGTTTAGAAAATAACCTAAAATTTAAAAAAATATTTCATTTGTTAGCAAGGATGGATTTAAGAAATGGTAAACTAAAAACCAACATCTTAATAGAAATTTCATTCTTTACGCTGTCCAAGTTAGATTCCTGCTGTGACTAACAGCAAGATTAAGAACTTATTTTCAAATTAGGTCACATGACTTGATTTCAAATGGACAAACGATGGTTCTATTCTTAATACAAGAAACTTTACTGACTGACATAAAGAACACCGCCCCATGTCCCCGTACCTGAAGCCATTACAGAACTGACTGACATACAAACAGATGAATTATAACATCCGAAATCCATGTCTGTAAGTGTTTTTGAAAACAATTTACAAGGAAACTAACAAACTGGAGGGCTGTTGGATTAAATTGAAGCGGATCATTCCGAGAAGTATGCAATGTTAATGACCCTATATGGGCACTCCGCGAACAGGTGTGTTGACCGAATGACCTTTTTCAGGATGGGTTTGCATTTCTACATACTAACGACTTAGCGTTTTACTGATCTGTTCGACCATATGCTCTACGAGGTCACACCTGACCCACTTACGCAGGACATGAAACTCAGTTTCAAGAAACGAATTATAAGAGTCAGATACATTTGCATAAATGAGAAGTAAAAATAATCTACCGAGAAGTGATGGATGAAAAAAGAGTTAAACTGTTGAAAATAACCATTTCTCCGAATTTGCTTTTTCTTTTGGAAAAAAGACAAAGTTAAAAAAACCTCTGACGGTTTTCCTTTTCGAAGAGAAAAGTACTTATTTTTTAATTCTACTTAATTTGCCATAAATATTACGCACGAGACTTCGATATCTTATTTGATTTTCAAATGCAAAATGAAAAAAATACATGTGGCATTAATGAAACATTTTAAGCTGTAGAAAAAATTCTACAATATTTTTATAATGCAGCTATTTTTATTTGTTGAAAAATCCTTTCTTCTAAAAACTCTATAGACATGCTTAACTACACATAAAATAAACTTTTAAAAATAGAGTATACAGAGTTTTCAGAAAGTTGAACCATTACCACGGTGGCCTAGTGGTAAGGTGTCGGCCTCTGAGCTGCAGGGTTCCAGGTTCGAAACCCGATTCCACTGAAGATTCGTCGTGTATTGGGCATGTTTGACGTTAAATAAATTGAAGCGGATCATTCCGAGAGGTATGTAGCGGTACTACGAAGTGAAACTAAAAACTGACATTTGCCACGAGGTTCAAATCAAATTGACAGTGCCGCTTTGTGGTTATTTTTGATCTCGGAAAGTAAGCAAATCAGCAACTCCTTCAGTCTATTTTTAAACCAGCGAAGCAGAAGAATAAAACACTGCCGCTATCGAAGCGATTCTGACTTAATCTATAAGCGTGTTTCACTAATCTTGCAATTGTACAAAGTCTTGTAAATATATTGTAATTATACATTTTCTTTAACTTAAACCTTGTTTTCTTAGCTCTAGCATATTTTAAACCGGGCAGGCAAATTTGTGGGTTAGGCAATTGAAACCAACTCTAACCCACAGGTGTGCAATGTTAATGACCCTATATGGGTCATATATCAAATGTCCTCCCTCTGTTGTGGTACGGAAGTTTGGAGCAGGGAAGTGCCAGCTCAGATGTCATCCTCGTCATCTGACCACGGTTCAAAATTACGAAATAGCCTTCGTGTTGCTTCAAAACGGTACGTTGATATAACTAAACTAAACCTATCAATCATAGCAAAAGTAAAAACTTCCATAAGCGTAACAAAGTAAAGCAATCATTGTTTAAACTACAGCACTGAGTATGTGTTGTTACTAGTAAGTTTAGTTTAGCTCAAACTTGGATAATTCGAAGTTGAAGGGACCAGAGCAAAAGTTCTAAATATCCAAAAATTAGAATTACATATATTCTCTCAAACAGAAGAGATCAATAAAAAAGATTAACTCCACGATCAAAGATTTAACGCATAAACTTTATCTAAGAATACTGCTACATTTTTTTTCATTAAATCGAACATTTTTTACCAGCTTAATTATTCATCACTTTTTTTAAAAAAGGCAGATATTTTTAATTGCTTTTGTGAATGCAATCTGAAAATGCAGACGGGCTTTGGATGACCAATCAATAGTGAATGCAGTAGGGAGGGAGAAGGTAACATTAGAGGGTGGACAGAAAAATCCTCGGAAATCAATGCATAGTAACATTCCAATCCTCGCTTTTCTTTTCCTAAGAAAGACCGTTGAAATAAATAATGCACCTTTGCTGAGAAAAGTCCCAGGAACAATTTTTACCGTAATATTTTAAAGGCAATCGTACGAAAAATTGGAATTATCCACTATTTTTTAACATTATTTTAATACAGAATTCTAGGGATCGAGCAAAAATTTCGAATTATCCATTTCGAAATAAACAAGTTCGAATTATCCAGAATTGACTGTATTGACGTCCCATTTTGAAGCAACACAAGAACCTTGTAATTTTGAACCGCGATCATATGACGAGGACTACACCTGAGTCAGCCTCCCTTCTCTAAACTTCTGCGCCACACCAGTAGGAAGACTTTGACTCTCGGAATCAGATTTAACGTGAGCTGGGCCCACATACCCGGCGAATCTTTGGTGGAATCGGGTTTAGAATATGGGATCTCCAAGCAGACCACTGCGGCCCTAGTTATCAGTGAGAATGTTCTCCCTACGACTTTCTCGTATATTTACATAATAAAGGCGAGTTTTAAGTCAAGCTTCACCATACAGTGAAGAGAATCAGGCATGCACTTTGTACCTCTTCTCCCTGACCGATTGGGTACAAAATTTGCTATTTCATTCTAACTTGAGCGGCAAGACCACATACCAACTTTCATCTATCTACCTTGTTGAGTTATTGTCTTGTTGTATTGTCTTGAGTATGTTTAATGTGGTATCGTTCCCATTAACTACAAATAAAAAAATTCTTTAATTAAGGTATAAATTGTTTCATAATGTTATCATGCTATAGCAATATAAAACCAGCGAGAGTGGTCTCCCCTAAACTTTCTCGTATACTCCTAACACATGTAGAGAAAAAATAAGCTAAAAGGCAGTAAAACGAACAAGAGCCCCTAACGCAATGGAGAAAGAAAATAAGCGAAACGTCATATCACGATTTCCGAAGGTCGTCCAGCGCGGAAGTGGAATTAGAAGCCGGCGTGATTACCAGTAGGGGTTGGTGTAGATAAAGAAAACGATATTTGCAATTTGAACGCCTTTTTTTTTAACCGATTGACACAAAAATTTGACACAAATCTATCATTAAGGTAAGAAGGCCACATACCAAATTTCATTTATCAAAGTAATTTTTTAAAGAAGTTTTTGTTTTCAAAAGTATGCGATTATACAGAGAGACAGACAGTCAACCCTTTGACGAATTTGGGCCAACATTCCTGATGATAAAACTGTGTACCAAATTTTATCCATCTAGCTATTCAAGTTTTTGATTTATCGAGTTCACAAGAACGCGGACAGACGGACAAACAGACTTCCCTTGGACGGATTTCGTCCAAAATTTGATAGAAACCTACAAATTATGTGTCAAGATCACATACCAAATTTCATCCCTCTAGCTCTAATAGTTTTCGAGTTGTCGTATTCACAGACAGAGATAATTCCAAAATTGTGTTTTTCGGACTCAGGGAGGTCTAAAACGTGGAGATTCGTCAAAATCTCGAGTTCGAATTTTTTGACGATTATAATAATTTCTCTTTATATGCTTCGCATACGAGAAAATAATAAAAAAAACTCCTTATTTTACTACTTCCTCTAATTAATCTCTTGAATAAATGTTTTGCTGTAAAATTCTTAATTTATCAATTTAGAAATCTTCATATTCTTAATTATTTTGATAAAAAAAGGGGAAAAAATTCTCTTGAGGATTGGTCGCTTAAAGAAAAAGGCAAAGTGTTCTCATTCTTGCAACACTGTTAAAAATCACTTGTAAAAGCGAGTTCACAGCAAAACATTAATTCAAGAGATTAATTAGAGGAAGTCGTAAAATAAGAATTTTTTTTATATTACTATAATATAATAAACATTATGAAACAATTTATTATCATATTGTATATAAGAATTTTTTATCATTAGTTAATGGGAAAGATACAACATTAATTTTGGTGTTAAGATCACACACTGAAATAATTTGTTGCATTTTTCAGTTATCGTGTTTTCATATAAACGAACAGACAGGCAGACATTTAACCCTTCGACAGTTTGGCTCAATATTTGATACATATCCAATATGAAAGCAGTGTGCCAAATTTTATTCATCTAGCTCGTTGCTTTTTTCAGTTCACATATATATTCAGTCTCCTATTTGACGGATTTCGTCCAAAATTTCATAGCGATCGACGGTTTTGGTTTAAAAACCACATACAGTAAAACTTCGATTAACCGTTACGGGTTGTGACGGATAACCGAATAGATGGATTACAGAAATCTATTAATACATATGTACAGTAACGTGAATTCACTGATGGATTGGGACTATAAAAATAAAATCCTTTAAAAGTTAATAACAATTATATGTTGCATTTAATTTTACAAAACGGTCAATATAAGAGTAATAATGTACAGAAATGTACTGTAATACTATAAACCTATGTTACTTTTTAGACGCTGACAGATAACAGAAACTGACGGTAAACGAGTGACGATTAATCGAAGTTTCACTGTACAACATTTTATTCGTCTAGTTCGTTCAGTTTTCGAGCTATGGCGTTCATAAACAGACAGATATAATTCCAAAACATAGCGGTAGGTTTTTCGAACTCGGAGATGAAAAGAATTTCGGAGTTTCATCAGAACGTCGAAATCGAATTTTTTGAATTTTACAATAACGATTTAAGGGAACAATCCCAGACAGCAACCTCCCTTAAATATAAAAAGAACTAAATATATCCTGCAAAGTATGTTTTGATCGTTAAGTACTTTACTTCGTCTCAATTAATCGAGCATCAGAAAAACATGTCTCAACACCAAAGTTCCGAAATTTTCCCGGAGTTTCATCGATTACACAATTGAAAAGCAGTAAACATCCCTTTGTTAAGACGTGATCATCGTTCACTGACACATGTTATCGAAATAGAACAACCGACAGATGCTGTCTTTCTCAAACAACACTCAAAAGAGGACTTCAGCAAAGAAACATCTAAACTTCACTCGGGAAAAAGTTCGTTCGAGCAGCTGGGCAAAGGAAAGGGGAGTCGAAAAGAAGTATCCGGCATCACTTGCCAAACGATAATTGATATCGATCGGAATGTCGAAACATAGAACGAAAAGTGGACCGTATGTCATTTCTTTCACAACTTGGATATCATCGATACTTATGAGAGAAAACGAAGAGATATGCTGCAGAATCTTTAATGATGCTTTTTCGTTTTTTGTGAAAATATACTTATCTTTTAAAAAGACATTTCTTATTGCTAAAAGATAAAATATGATTTTATATCAGCTTGAAGGGAAAGACGATATCTCTGGTGTAGCTTCAAAACGGGATGATAATCTAAAAAAAATCAATATTCTAAGAAGGGGAAACTATTATATCGTCGTCGTTCAAGCAAAAATTACAAAGTTTAAAACTATATTTTAGAGAGACATTAACGATTTAAAGCTAATTTTTGTAAATAGGGATGTTACGAATAGTGATTTGGCCGAATAGCCGAAAACCAACTTTTTAAAATCATTTCACTTCTGATTGTAAATGAAATATTTTTTTCAAATTTTAAATGAAAAAAATTTAAGATATTAAATAAAATTTGTTTTTTTTATTGTTTATGCATTTAAAAAAATGTTAACACCTTGATGAATATTTGTAATATTTTAAATACCTTAATTCCAAAAAATAAGAAATGGGAAACTCTCTTCATTTTGGAATTGCTTCAAAGAAATAAAATATTCATCATTGCAGAACACGACAATGACAAGCACAGAAGAAAATTGAGTGCACAAATTGAAATTATTGAAAATAAATTCCAATTTTGATCAAGAACTTCTAATAGGTAGAATGGAGTGTCCGCATAATTAGTGAAAAAAAAGATGCGGAAAAATCTCCAAGGTTCGGAAATTTAGAAAATATCTTTCAGCACCTGCAAGCAGTATATAGAGATCATTCATTTTCTGAAGCTGTTAAAATATATATGAAACCATATGGAATAGACTTCTGTAAATGATTTGTTAACATTATTAAATACACTTATGTACTATGCATTTTAAAATTGGATAAATCTTAGATTTTTTTATAATAAATGTACTGGAATATAATTTTTCAATATTCTTTATTAAATATATTTATGACAACGCTTTAAAAAAAATTATCCTGAATTTATTCGACCGAATATCTGTTTAGTATTCGACCAGACCGAATATTCGGCAAAAGGGCCGAATAAACTGAATGCCAAATAGTGACCAAATATTCGTTACATCTCTACTATAGAATCGTTTTGTATAATAGTAAAAAAATATTTTACAGCTTCCGAGCTCCAATGGTTGATTTATTGACGTTTCGATAATTGGTTTATAACACGAAATAATTAAATGGAAAGTTGCAATAACCTGTCAAAAAGCATTTTATGGACTTAATGACTTTAGCTCGAATGACGACGATATGTTGTAAAATGCGACTACACCAGGGACTCTTAAATTACATTAAATGTACCATTAATGGTAAATTACGTTACTTTCTGATGGCAAAATTTTTACACAAAAGATTTCCTTTCTAACACTTCGGTTTAATTTGCATAATTCAGGTAGGTGTATGTTTATTCTCAGACTGCAAAATCGTGAATTATTTGTTAATCAAACATGTTCCAAAAATATTGACATTTCTTCTTGCTAGAAAATAAAATATAATTTTATTCAGATTGAAGTGAGATAAGATATCTCTCGTGTAGCTTTTAAACGGGACGGCAATCTAGCAAATCAATAAAAGAAAAGGGAGAAACTATTATATGTCGGAAAATGCGACTACACCAGGGGTTCTCAAACTATGGTACAATTACCACTAATGGTACATCATATTAGTTCTGGTGGTGCAAATTTTACACAAAAATTGAAATGAATGACCAAAATGAATGAAAAATGGCTTCTCCTTTAACATTTCGGTTTAATCTTCATTATTTAGGTACGTATATGTTTATTTTCAGATTAAGAAATGTTAAATGATGCTTTTCGTTTTTGTGAATTAATTGTTGATCAGATATGTGCCAAAAGTTTTGACATTTCTTCTTGCTAGAAAATAAAATGTGATTTTATTCAAATTGAAGTGAGGTAAGATATCTCTCGTGTAGCTTTTAAACGGGACGGCAATCTAACAAATCAATAAAAGAAAAGGGAGTAACTATTATATGTCGGAAAATGCGACTACACCAGGGGTTCTCAAACTATGGTATATTTACCACTAATGGTACATCACATTAGTTCTGGTGGTGCAAATTTTACACAAAAAAATTTAAATGAATGACCGAAATGAATAAAAAATGGTGTCTCCTTTAACATTTCGGTTTAATCTTCATTATTTAAGTACGTTATGTTTATTTTCAGATTAAGAAATGTGAAATGATGCTTTTCGTTTTTGTGAATTAATTGTTGTTCAAAACTAAATGGGCCACAAACGTCAAGATATAACTTTTAAATAGACATTTCTTCTTGTTAGAAAATATATATGATTTTGCATCAGCTTAAAGCGGGAGAAGATCTATCTGCAGCTTCAAAATGGGACGCCAATCTAACAAATCAAAAATCGAAAATGCAGAAACTATTATATGTCGAAAAATGCGACTAACGAGGGTTTCTCAAACTAAGGCACATGTACCACTAATGGTACATTCCATTACTTTCTGGTGGTGCGATTTTTACACAAAAGATTTAAATGAATGTTCAAAATGATTGTAAAATGGGTCTCTTTCAACATTTAGGTTTAATCTTCATTTTTCAGATAAGTACATGCTTATTTTCAGGTTTCGAAATGTTTAATGATGCTCTTAGTTTTTGTGAATTATTTGCTGCTCAAAACTACATAGGTCAGAAATGTTAAAAAATACATATAACTTTTAAATAGACATTTCTAATTGCTAGAAAAATTTATGATTTTGTATCAGCTTGAAGCGGGAGAAGATATTTCTCGCGCAGCCTCAAAACAGGACATCATTCTAGACAAATCAATAATGGAAGAGGGAGAAACTATTTTATGTCGCAAAATGAGACTACATCAGGGTAAAATTTGGAACAAACCAGAACTTTTAATTCAAAGTCGGGTCAAATATGGGATCCTTTTCCGAACCGGGACAGACAGTTAAAATTCGAGACTGGCTCGGCTAATGCAGGACGTCTTGTGACCTTGGTCTCGACACAAATGTAAGAATTTCACGAATAAAGACGATTAATAATAGATGCATATCTCGCGCGTGCAGAGTTTTGCAGTAAAGCACAGGGCGCGGCAATAAAATGGAAGAATTTGAAAACATTACCAGAGATACAAACTTATTCACAGCAACATGAAACTAATATGGAAGAACAACATTTGCAGTTCGAGATGAAGGCTTAAAAATAGCACGCAAGTACTAGTAATGCATGGAACGGCAGAAATTGCCCATTTACTTGACCATAGAACTTTTGACATATCCGAGGTCCGTCCCAAAATAGCCCTCTTGTTGCTTAAAAACGGGGCGTTAATATAACTAAACTAAACTAATAAATGTATTTGACATTAGTGGCAAAAGACAACATCCCGCAGGTGCCCTCAGTTTTGGGCCACACGCATTCTGACTCTAATGTGCTTTTCACAAATGATGTTAAAACGTGTTAGCGCTTGCATGTGCACGTTGAGCGTTCTGTTCTGCGTTAGCCGAACATGGTTTATCTGTATTCTTAAAAAAGGGACGTTAATATAACTAAACTAATAAATGTATTTGGCATTAGTGGCAAAAAACAACATCTCGCAGGTGCCCTCAATTTTGGGCCACACACATTCTAACTCTAATATGCTTTTTACGAATGATATTAAAATGTGTTGGCGCTTGCCTGCGCACGTTGAATATTCTGTTCTGCGTTAGCTGAACATGGATTATCTGTATGAGGCATACCACCTACGATCCATGTTCACAAACACGCGTGACGAGATTGCGTGCAGTCATCTTCTTCGGCCCATTTCTTACATTAACCCTCCTTAAGAGTTTTGCCCAGGTTCCACTTGTGGATCGAATTATGTCATTTTTAAACTTATAAGCTAAAGTTAAGTCATTCATAGATGTTATAACTACACACAAAAAATGATCAGTAAGTCATTAACATCTTAAGTATTCTATGGACTCTCAGTTGAATCAATACGACAACGCTACCCCAAAGCAGAGGGGGATCATAATTAGATAGTACAATAAACTACACTGTTAAGGCGGTAAATCCCGAGTCAAAATAGCTGTCAGTCCACCTTCAAAGTAAAGTTCCACTTGTTTCTTGTTCGACTTTATGTTTAACAGTAAATCTCCAAGTGTTTTTGTTTCTGTAACTGAAATTACAAAGAGGAATTGGGGATATTATCAAATACATACAGAATGAATAACGATAAAAGTCATTGACTCTTAAAAGCACCTATGAACTTTTTGGGTCATTCTGGTAAATAAATTTGAATAAATAGTTAAATAAGACTTTAAGGCCATCCGTATTATGTTCATTCACAATTGTTAAAGCTGTTAACTTCCCTTAACCTTCCAGAGGGCGAGCATTTGCAAGAGATACTTAAATTGTGCATCGTATTACATATTTATATCGTTATTTTATATATTTAAGTGCAATTTTATTTATGAAATCTTTGTTTACTATTAGGCTAATAAATACAGATAACATAAATAAAAGTTGCATTTATTTTTGTAAAACAACACGATAAATATATGTAATACGATGCACGATGTGTCGTAAAATTTGCGGAAGCGCGCCCGCTGGAAGGTTAATGTGCTGGTTGCACCGGCTGCAATAAGATAATGATTTTTACACTGTGACTTTTGCCTCCCGGGAAAACCCAAAGCAGTGAAAGGAGGCAAAACATAAAATGGATTAAAAGAAATAGAGAAAGAAGAAATTGCCACTCATCCGGAAACCACACAAATTCAATCAGACTCAAATCGAAGCACCCCGGGAGGATAAAAATTGAAAGCAAAATGCCACAATAAAACGACCCTAATGAGATTCGACCCACTGAAGTGACTTGATGACCTTTGTTTGTTTAGAAAACGGGAGGGAGGTAAAGATCGAAAAGATAAAACAAAAGAGGAACACAATTACACCTCCAGAAAAGCACCCACTCGTGGAAAAGTGGAGGAGGCGCTGTGCGCATGCGCGCGGCATTGATTTTTATGCTATTCATTGGAATGGTAGGGTAGACAAGAAAGGGAGCCGCTCAGGTGGGGGTGGAAGGGCACCGAGTCGGAAAATTTACTTTATTATCAGTCGACCGGGATGACCAACTTTCTGGTGACCTTGAAAAAGAATGGAAGCGTGGTGAAGCTCGAACACAGCGTCCCACTCTTCTTAAATGAAACATTTTTTTTTTTTTTTTTTAAATCTGGGAGTTCACTAAACGTAAGGCAGATTGGCATCAGTGCAAAAATTAGGTAAATTGAGTTTTATAAAATTAAATTTGACAAGGTATTTCGCTTTTTATTTAAGAATTTTTTTTAATTCATTGTAGAACAATAAAGAATATATCCAAAAACGATATTTTTTTTCCAAACACCATACTGTTATTATAATATAATAATAACAGCATATTATTATCATTGATCTAACTAATCGCCTTTGGCGACCAACTGGTACGCCGGGAATATTGATTGTGTTTAATTTCAATTAAATATCCTATGCATAACTTGATATTTATGGTTCCCTCAACAAACTGTTTTTAATCATCACCCTGTGATAGACATTAAAGCCGTGTTATTAACCTGTTCTTTCTATTGTATATATGAACCTCCCTAATGCGGTCAAGTCACAGACGTCCACGTCATCTAAAATCTAACTACACGTTGTTCAAATAGGTAATTTTACTTTCTTAATTCTCATATAAAATGTGTAGTTGATTCCAATATTAAAATGATACGGCGCATTTTTCTTGTATATTATCGGGGCGTCTGATAGCATATTAGGCGGGTTTGAAAATCTAATAAGAAAATTAAAGAGTATCCAGCATATCGGATATCTTACTTAATATCTTAGAAGGCTTTGTTAATGGATTCCGTAAAAAACTTGAGACAAAATAAGAAAGGAAAAGTTTATGACGAAACTGCCGCAAAAATATAAAAAAAAATAAACAGAATTTTCATTCCTTAGCGTTCAACAATGGAAAAAAAATATGCAATTAAATATTTGTCAAAAAATAAAAACGGTTCAAATTTCTTTGCAACAATGAAAAGTATTGTTGCAATTACTGAATAAAATGTTTTAAAGCAATTGTTGAAATTAATTTTCTTAAAAATGGCCGATAAATAAGTTAGTAGTATTGAAAAGGTAATTTTTTGAATGTTATGGTGGTGTAAAAATTATTTATAAGCCATAAAATTTTCGAAAGTTATCACAAAAAATAGCAAAAATATTACCTAATTTTTAGTTAACCATAATTCTAATTAAAATTTCGAAAAAAAATTGCTCTGAGGTGCGCATTCTCGTCCTCCAAAGTGTATTTATGCCAAATTTGCTAAAACTAGGCCAAATGGTCTACCCTGTAGAGTGCTAACACACACAAACCGACAAACATTCGCTTTTATTATTAGTGCAGATGAAAAATTTGTAATTCAGTATTTTAAAGAGGCTCACGAAACTAACTGAAACAAGAAACTGAACTAAGGCAGTTAAAATTACAGCTACTGTAGTATAATTTTAAAGGTCGCGTTTAAGAAGAACTTTATTAAATATATTTATATGTACGGAAAAAAACTGAAAAAGTCATTAATGATAAGCACAAAGAAATTTACTTATATAAATCTATGTGTACATTTTTTTTAAATGTTTCAAGTCAAAGTTGCTTTTTTAATTATATTCCCTTCCTAACGAATACTTGCTTGATGCAAGTATTCGTTGATGCTATTTTTGTAACCTCAAAATTCACTCTCACGTCCCTTCCTGGTGTAGGGACGCACTGTTTAAGAAGCCCTTCGTGAAATAAATAAAATAATACCAAGGCAAATCAAATAACTGTCATTCATCGAATCACAGTTTTTCATAGCATTCACAACACACCAAAAATAATTCAACGATAATACGCACTTAGTTTTATTATTAAAGATTTAAACAAGTGTGAATGAAAATTAATGTCAGAATCCTTCAATGAAAATCTTAAAACAAAAATTCCAATTCCATTAAAAAAAGCAGGATAATAGGATTTTAGGGATTACAATTATTAAATAATTGATTAAGAAAAATGCATAACAGTGACTCGCTGTGTTTTTAATTCAACTAAGAAAACAGCCTTTTTAAAAACTGAATAAATAGCAAAAGGAAAATATGAAATAA
>BGPR01000085.1:66930-149331 GCA_013235015.1 Araneus ventricosus | reverse complement strand
GTTTTTAATTCAACTAAGAAAACAGCCTTTTTAAAAACTGAATAAATAGCAAAAGGAAAATATGAAATAACATGAGATCTTAATTCGTATTTGAAATACACTGGCAAAGAAAGAGCAGACAGTATAATTAATACGCATTATAATTTAAATATATTAAAAATTATTGTATTAAACTTATTGTAACTAATCTGTGAATTACTGTCTTGCATTAGATATTGCAAACATCAGAAGTTGTTTTGTTAGCCGTAAGCTTATATAAGCTATATAGTTAGCAACTAAAAATTTTCTGTTGGCGCAGCATGACCAAATCCGGCCCATGTAGCTATAAAACCCCCAAACAACAGTAATAATTTTCTTTCGAAATACTTAATAACGTTTTTAAAAACGATTGAATAATGTTGAAAAGTAACAGTAACCGCCAATTTCACAAAAAAGTATTTTGATTTAATACTTGCTGTTAATTTCAGAAATGAAGGCTTAAAATTTATATCAGAAACGTATCAAAATAATTAATCAATAAAATTCACCTGCAATAAATATATTGGGACATATTTCAACTCGACGTATATAAATAACGTTATCTGTTGGAGTCAATACAACATGTCAACGGCAGGCAAAGCGGTGATTGATCACATCTGGTTATTTGTTTATGCAAACATGTGAGGCAGGAACACGATGCGAGTTAACAAAAATATTCAAGAAGTAGTTTATGGTCCAATGATATAGAGCTTCAGCCCATGGATATAAGAATTAAACAAAAAATATATTGTTTTCTCCTACTTAATACAAATGAAACAGAGCTTCAGGCCATATATATATAAAATCAACAAAATCATATTAATTTATCCTGGCTTATTCATAAAAGATTCATACTAAAGACATCCTAGAAACTGTGTTAAATTTCTAGTATGTTAACGTCCGGTTTTGAAGCAACAAGAAGGCTACTTTGGGTTTCGTTATATTAACGTCCCGTTTTGAAGCAACAAGAAGGCTACTTTGAGTTTCGTTATATTAATGTTCCGTTCAAAAACAAAAAGAAGGCTATTTTGGTTTCGTCATATTAACGTGCGGTTTTGAAACAACAAGAAGGCTACTTTGGGTTTCGTTATATTAACGTCTCGTTTTGAAGCAACATGAAGATTAGTTTGGGGTGGACCTCGTAATTTTGAACTGCGGGAAGATGACGAGGAGAACACCTGAGCACACCCTCCGCAAACTTCCGCACCACACCAGAGGGAGGAAGTTTGATTCGCCCACGCATGATTTAACGTGCATCAGGTCGTATGCACAACGGAACTTCAGTGGAATCGAGGAACCCTCTGTCATCTAACAGTAGTTCTAAATTACGAGGTCCTAAAAATAACCCTCGCATTGCTTCAAAACGAGACGTTAATATAACTATTCTAAAATAAAGCAGGCGAAGCAGCTAGTCGCCAAAGGCGGCTAGTGTTTTTTCATATACCCACGTAAAAAAATAATATACACTTCACCTTGCTTTTAAACTTAAGCCTGGAAACTTTCGAAATTTCACAGAACTCGTTTCTTCTCGGTCTCTTCCGAAATAAACCAGAAGTCACAGGAGCCGTGGTCACGCGGAGAGTCACGATCCGGGCATTAAGGGGCGAAAAGCGGCTTTCGTCACCATCCATCAAACAACGCGGCAAGGAAAGCAATTTTTCTTTCACCCCCCTCCGCGCATTCTTTTCCGCGCAAACTCTTTTAGCGGGGCTGTCAGAAGCTTGGTGAAAAAAGCTGTCGACACGTAAATGTTTCCAGGGAGGTTTGGGCGAAAACTTAAATAGCCGCGAAATAAGTTTTCCCCATAGGGGAAGAAGTTTTCAATGAAGAAAAAGCGGGAGAAAAAATAGCATCTCAAAGCCATTTCAGTGACTACACTTTTAATTTCAAAGAGGTGGGGAATCTTTTAGGAGTGCACGGACTCGCTGGTCTGTAAACTCCCGCTTAGTCGATAAATCTCTGTTTCGGAATTGGAAGGGGGTGTTGCGGGTTTGAGTGTCGATTTCACGTAATATAAGTAGCCTACATGGGCCTGATGGATCGATCGATGGTCAAATGCACCCCTTGGAGTGGAGTGAAAGTTTCGAGAGGGATTACCGGCTCAGATGCCATCTTTGTCATATAAACATGGTTCAGAATAACGAGGCTCGTCTTAAATAGGAAATGTAGCTTCGAAACGAGAAGTTAATATAACTAAACTAATCTAGCCGAAATTGAATATTTATTGGCATGACCATAGATTGCAACTAGGTCGCTAAAATTTGAAATTTAATTATTAATTATTTAGCATTTCTGATGCATTCTATCCAGTTATTAGAATTTTAATTAATCCAATTCAGACTTGGAGCAAAACCGATACTGCTGAAGTAGAAGTTTCATAACCCATATGGAGACAGTTTATAACAGAATTTTAGTTAATTTATTCCAATAGTAAATAAATTTAAAAAATTTGATATTTATCAATTTTATTTAGACATTTTGTAACTGATTATAAAATTTTACGTTCTTCAATAAAATAAAATAAATTAAGTTTCAGATGCTTAATTTTTTTATAGTAAGCAATATTCATTCTAATTATTTTCATGAATTATTAACTTTAAATAATGCGGCAATAAACTATAGACAAATTTTATAAATAGCCTTAAATAAAGCTTCTGACTTATGCAGTTTTTGAATATGACTAATATATTAGGATTATGTTCAATATTTCTGATGCACCCTCATTAAAAAGGGAAAGGGAGACTAATCAATGCTGGAACACCCTACTTTCTTCAGAAAACATTTACGGCGAGGAAGAAAGTTCATCTTCAGAGCCGGAAACTTCCTTTAACAAGAGTGACACATGCTAAATATATCTATAAAACAGGTGGCAGATTTCACAGCTTGACTCAAACTGACTGCGTGCACTATTTCGAGAGGTATGCTTCGGAAATAGCTCAAAGTGTAGAAGCAGATATATTCTTGGAATTTTTCCCTTGGGAATAAAACGACTTTCGAAAAGTTCATAAATTAATTACGGTATTTAAATTACGGACGTAATTTTATCATAGAGATTTCTGTGCCTTCATCGCAGGATGGATTTCTTTAAAATGGAATGCTTTAGAGTTCTGCTTTGGACTAAACAAAGGACTTAAAATCCTTTTTCGGTTTGAGTTTTTATGATTCTCAATACTCTGAATTTAGTTCAGTTTAGTTGCATTAATGTCCCGTTTTGAAAAATCACGAAGGCTATTTTGGAACAAATCTCGGAATTTTGAACTGCGGTGAGATGACGAACCAGAACATGCCTGTTCAAACCATAATGTCAACAACTAATAGTTCGAGTGGCAACAACTAAATGTTCACGTGCGATTCATGATGGCAACAACCAATGGTTCTAGAGGCAACAACTAATTGTTCAAGTGTGATTCATAATGGCAATAACTATATGTTCTAGCGGCAAAAACTAGTTGTTCTAGTGTGATTTGAATAAGACTGATGCAGTGAAACATCTTGAACAGATAGAACTGCTTTTATGTATAGGTTGTTGTTTTGATAGTGTTTAAATTTCTTTTATTTTTCATTGATATTTCTCATTTTAATCCTGCACATTTCTGGAAATTGTAAATTGTTTTGTAAATTTTGTTTTTCAATGACGTGGTACGTGCGTTTGGGTGGGTGGGTGGGGGGGGGGGGCGCCGGCTCTTGTGTTCGTGCTTTATCCAACCTGTGCCCATTTAAAACCGATGAGGTGACTCTAGTAGTCATAGGTATGGTGGCGTTAGGTCAGATGACGAGGAAGATACTTGAGTGGGCACCCTTCTCTTCTCAATACCCTGAGAGTCGAAGCACAAGGTACAGTCGAACTCCAGTTATCCGAAGCCTAATTAAACGAATCTTTAATTATACGACTCGATTTTGGGAGCAAAGAGAAAAAACGAAAATAGTCAAAATTGGGAAAATAATAATGGAAGCGCACTCTGTGGCCTTGACGAATCTTTTCCCAACCGAAGGAGTTTATTTTTAACAGCTAAAATATGGTATAGAGACATTGTATTGTTCATGTAATTTTAATACATGTGTATGTATGTAATGAAATTCCGTACATAATTTAACTTATGGTTCATTTTTTTATGTATATTTACAGTTATATAACGGATATTAAATAGAATGTGTTGAAGAGGTCCCTCTTTTTCTTTCCGCATTATCCGACATTTTCACTTTTCCGACAGCGGCAATCTCCGTTTATGTCGGATAATTGAGACTATACGCGAATAGAAAGTACTGTAATTGTTGAAAATTTGACCTCGAAATTAGCTAAAGAAACACGGATATGAAGCGGCGCAAATTAATATCAGGAAGTAAAAAACAATTATAATTATTTTGTGACTATAGATTTATTTGAATGCTACTTTACTTTAAAAAAAATTAAGACAGACTAGATGATTAGTTTGTTGGTTAAACAACCTCTTTATATTTTGGAATAAATTACAGCATGAGGTATTACGTGTAACACATAAGTACAGTCGAACACCGGGAATCCGAAATTACGGATAATCCGAACACCTTTTTTTAATTTTCTGAAAATGTTTTCTGAAAACTGAAGGAAAAATAACAGTTACGAATCAGAAACAAAACTAATGTTTATTCCCAAATTAAAATAAATATTTGAATTGGTCTTGAAGAATGAATACAGCACCTTAACTAGCAGAAATAAAATCAGATATCTTCTTTTTACCCTTAACTTGTTTGCCATAGTACCGTGAGATTCACCACTGCCTCTTTCCGTACTCCTTCACAGAGCAGCCAAAGTCAATACTCTACTGCATTTGGTATTTTACCGAAGACTAGAGAATTTTACCGAATTTCCCAGAATACGAACAAAGATCGTCCCCAATTACTTCGGATTTCCGAGGTCTGCCGTAATAGTATATTTCACATAAAAAGTGTTTAAAAAGTTTTAGTGTTTCTCTAACTACTACATCAGAATTCCCCTACACCCGATAAGTGCGACTCTACTGTGCTTATATTCTAACCAGACGGCAAATTCTTTACACCGAAGCACATTCGAGTAGATTTATAAAATTATAAACATTAATAAAGATGTTCCAACAGCACATCCAAGCAGTATTCGGCAAGGTAGAGAACCTCGAGCATTCATTCTTAGTAAGCGTCAAATTCGACCGCAACTGAAGTGAAGAGAGTTTGAGTCGAGGTGAATGTGGGGCAGTCAGTTATCAGACGATTGATTCGCCTTTCCTCACCTGCGGCTTCTTGACCTTCAAAGGTTTCCCTGTAACCGCATTTGCACCCTGTTCGAGCGCCTGCATGCATAAGAAGCAGCCTGTAGCATGTATGGTTAACTGATTTCCGCATTAATGGACTTCCTATAGGATGGGGATCAAAAGTTCTGGTGAAGCGTTAATCCAGTCACTGAATAGTCAGACACAAATATGAAAATCACGTATTTATTTAATAGCTTTCTTTTAAAATGTTTAATTGTTTATTTTTCTCAACTTTTCATACGAACTTTCTGAATTTTATGAATAAAACATAAAATCGCCGTAAATGAAAACACAGTGCATATTTTAAAATCAAATCTGACATGGTCATTTAAAGCATAAGAAAAAGCTTCTATATTGCAAACGAAGTCAAAAGTTGAAATTCAATACCAAAATATTTCAACACTAGATGACAGTTAATAAAACACAGGTAAGTGTAAAGTCAATAAGTACAATTTATATTATTATTGTAATACAAAATTTTGCAGACAGCAGGTTCGGATATGGTGATTCTAATCTCAGTTCGTCTCTAGCGCATCTAGTTCATGAGCCAAGAGCTCAACAAGTGGAAGTGTGGTATTTCCTGTTCTTCAAAGCAACCTAAGTAGCACCTGAGGTAGAATTCTTAGTTCTTATGTATGCGATATAAGGTGACCATCATGGAAGAACCTGGAATCACGCATGTGGAATCTGGTCCACAGTTGTGTTTCATTTGGAGGGAAACCTCCAACAGCTGGCCCGATTGCAGCGAACAATTCGTTGTCACACCAAACATCGCGCTACCGAACCCATAATCTTTTTCCTCTATTAAATGTTCCTGAGCCCTATCATGCCTTAACCCACTAGGCAAGACCGTACCGAGGTGATCTTGCGCCCTTGGCAGAACTGCCAAAGCTCGTTCTCACCTTAATACGTGTAACATTGCTTTTAATTTTCCATACTTTTTATGACCCCCACACAAACAAGTACCTTCCTGCCATTTTTCAACATCTTGCGCCCTTGGCAGAACTGCCAAAGCTCTCACCTTACTACGTGCAACTTTGCTGTTAATTTTCCATCCTCTTTATGGTCCCCCCCCCTACAAACAACTACCTTCCTGCCATTTCTCAACGTAGATTCAGTAAATTTTTAATCTTGTAAGTATGTTTAATAAAAATAATTCTATAATGAATTACATTGATGAAACAATGTACTGTACAAAACAAATCAAATGTTGTATCACTGCAGTAAATAAAATATAAATTGCACACATTTTCTAAAATTTTTAATTTACCCGTAAAATTTGAATCTGTCGCAAAAAACTTATACTAGAATTCTTTTTTACTTACATAGCAAATCATACGTACCAATCTAACTCTAACACCTCTTTTGTTCAGGGGAAGGTCGGGTAGTATCGGACGGCGGCTAGTATGGGAGTTTCCAAAGACTGATAACTTTTTAATTTTTCTGATTTATACCTCTTTGTTATCATATATTAACCTAGTTTTAAGATCTGTAGTTTGTACTTTTATAACTTTCTTAAAAATAACTCTGCCTAATAATAAAAAGTTGCCTGTGAAACCAAAAGTAATTCTGTTCTTGCATATATTTTTCATGGCCGATATAACACGCCACAAGTAAAATTGATAAAAATGTGATGACTATAAAAAGTGTGATAAAACGATTGATATTTTTATCTTAGAAAAAGGAGTGTTAAAGTGTGATTTCATAGAACATTAAAGTTTATTATGGAATATAATCTGGTCCAACTGAGCCGTAAAAATATTTGATAATATAGGAAAAGCTTAGATGTCCTATATTATCCGATCTTCCCCTAATGTTTTTTGCGTCTCCCTCTGATTGCGCCCTAGGGACCTATCTCGCCAAACCCTCGGTACGTCCCTGCTACAAGGTCACTGGTGGACAGTCAAGAGGTTGCAGTGGTTATTCCCACATTCGCGTTCCCGTCACACACGATGAACTTTTATGATACCAATAATTGTAAGGAAGTCGCATGGTTACGCAGCATGTTAAAGTTGCCTTGAGTACCTGTTTTGCATTTGAAATTCTAAGAAGAATTAAATTTGTGGGGCAGCTTCAGCATGGCGAGATCACGGTTTACTCGCGTGGGTGGATAAACCTCCAATCAAAATTAGGAGTGAAGAAAATACCTATTTGCTGCATTATAATGAATGGATAATTATTTTGGAGAAGTGCCATATTTTGTAATGAGTGTAAGCTAAACAGCAGTTCAGCAGCAAAATCAAAAGAAATTCGAACCAGTATTTTGAAATATCGTAGCATGATGAAGGTTTAGGCTTGCTTTGTCAGTCTTGACTGCATCAGTCGTTGCATTTTGCGCGTAACGATTTTTACGTCACACAATTTACAGAAAGAATAAAAGCCTAAAGACATTTATTATGTTAAAAAAAAAATCGAAAGTGAAAATTCTGCTTAGGATTTAATGTCCAAAGAAAGATTTTTTAAAATTATATCTTTAACATTCATATTTTTTTCACTCGCTTGCTGAGAGAAAGATTTGGTGAAATTAGAGGAAGAAAAAAATTGCATGGACATGAAATTTTTGTCACTGAAAAGCTAATTTTTTTTAAATTTCAAAGTTGCAAGGAAATGGTTTCTATGCTATAATATGCTCCGGAGTTACTAAGAAAAAACGTTAAAATTTTTATCAACTTTTAATTAATTAAAAATCTAATAAAAATTTAAAAAACTCTTTCTTAGTGAGCACCTACTACACAAGAAGTAACTAGGTGTCAAATCTGGTGACTCTAGTTCAACGACCTGTTATGTAGAGCGTTACATCCTGTGCGTTACGATTTTATATCATGCAATTTACAGCAAGTATGCCAGCCTGAAAACATCATCATATTAAAAAAATTTAGAAGTCACTTTTTTTTCTGCATGTATTATTTAAGACCACTTTACATAAAAAGGACAAAAAATAATCAGCATTTAATAGCTTTTTTAAAAAAGATCACACCAAATACGATCACATACCTTAATGAGAAATATTTCTAAGCTTTAAATGGGAAAGTTTCGGTAATTATTTCAATTTAATTACTTTAAAATATCAGATCTTCGATGGCTTTATGAGCTCCTCTAAAGAATTTATAGAAATCATATTTAGATACTGAGATTTAAGTGAATTTTAGGTAAAGCTTTGCATGCAGTTCAGCCGTTAACGCAAATGAATTCTGCCTTCTACCTGACAAAACAGTTGCTTTCAATGATGCTTGAATATATGAAACTAAACTTTCACAAGAGGTTGAATTTTTCTACTATAATCCATTAACTTGCGCAAGCTGCTTGAAATTCATTCAAGGGACTTAGTTTAAGTATTCTGTACTGCAGAATGCTAAAACCTTTATTAATATTCATTCCAAGAGATACGCAGAGTAAATTTATGAATGAAAACTTTAAACAGAAAATCATATGCTAATTAAGGCTATTAAGTGATAGTGTGAATAGTTTAACTAGATTAGAGTCCTGTTTTGAAGCTTCACGACCGCTGTTATGGGATGAACTTTATAAATTTGAGAAATGGCTGGAAGATGAGGACGACACCTGAGCGAGCACCACCCTCTACTTCCAACCAATGGGAAGACGTTTGAACCAAGATGGTAGATTTAAAGCACACCAGGTTATTGTAACGTTACCAGGTACACACACGTGTAGAATTTCGGCAGAAAAGGGTCTTGGACTCACAACCTAGAGTTCTCGAAGTCGAACCTTTGCCTCCAAAATACTACGGACAGATAATAATTTAATAAATTACCCTCAAATTACTGTAAGCAGGCAAATATTATTAGCACCGTCCAAGTAAGAGAATAGGCCAGACCTACGCCATGGGCTAGGGAGCAGCCGTTAGGGGGTGCATATACAGAAGGAATAAGAAATAAATATTGTTTAGCAACGAATTCGGAAACCCACAGATTTTTCGGTATTACTTTCAAAAGGCCAGATAAAATTACGTCTTTGAAATTAATGCTCGTTACATTAAATACATTGCGCGACACATTTTTTGTCTTCTGTGGACTTGGCCGCCTTTTACTCTTGCACTTCTTTCCATTAAAATCGATTTAATAAGTTCAGTCTACTTCAATGGCTTTCAAGCTTATTCAAGGACAAAATCGCGAATGAGGTACTCGTAGGTATTTCAGACGATTTCGAGAAATTCGATCAAGTATTTTTGCAGGTGTTAATGCTGTGTTATTTCATAAGTAGTGTAATGTTGAATAAAAAATTTAATGTGGTTCAAAGATTATGAAGATAATATGAAGCGCTTAAAGGTTTCAAAGATAAACTATTGTAAATAAAATTGAAAATTATATATTATCTTTTTTGAGAGGGAGGCGCAGAATTTGCTTCGGCCTAGGGCGTAGAAATGGGTAAATCCGGCACTATACGAGAACCTATACATTGCAAGCTTAAATAGTTCTAGAAAATTTTCGGAAATCAATCAAGGACATAATAAATCCAGAAGTTGAATCCACACTAAACTTCTCCATAAATTAAAGAAAGCATAGTTTGATTCGAATAAGAAAACATATAAGGCAAACGCAACTTTTCAATTCGATACAAGTATTTTTCCATGAGGAAGGCAAGTGAAAATCGCTTGGAAGTTGTACGTTGTCAGTCTCAGGATAAGTATTTTTCCATGAGGAAGGCAAGTGAAAATCGCCTGGAAGTTGCAAGTTGTTAGTCCCAGGATAAGTATTTTTCCATGAGGAAAGCAAGTGAAAATCGCCTGGAAGTTGCACGTTGTTAGTCTCAGGATAAGTATTTTTCCATGAGGAAGGCAAGTTAAAAAACGCATGGAAGTTGCACGTTGTTAGTCTTAGGATGCTAGTGACATTGTGAGAAACCTTGCATCTCATCCTGACACTTCTGGACATACAAGTAAAGCAAACACGGGTCAGGCTTTTAAGAAATTTCGTGCTACACGAAACCGTGGTGATGGTTGTAATCTCATTCGGCCTAGCATATGTAGCCAATATCCATGCTAGTTTAGCATAGTTATATTAAGATCCTGTTTTAAATCAGTACGAAGGCTATATTGGGATGGACGGATCTCGGAATTTTGAACAGTGCCCAGATGACGAGAATTACAGTTATCGCACCATTTGGATGGACATGAGACGATGACGAAGGCAGACAACTCTATAGGACCATGCATCAACCACTTCAAATTTTTCGGAGGTACGTGAAAATTAATAAATACATATACGGAATTCCTCGTCTAAAATGCTGCAATGTTTCTCTCTAACTAGGAACTAGCAGTGAATCCGTTGACTGATTAGATCCAAAATTTTATACATGTCAACAATTCTGACGATAAAACCATATGTCAAATAATCCCATCTATCTAGCTCGTTGTGGTTTTAAGTTATTGAGTTCATATTCTCAAGGGAGGACCAAAAGACAAGCTGTTACCGTGTGAAGAATACATACCAAATGTCGTTCATATAGTTGATCCATTTTTTAGTAATCTTGTTCACAAAACGCCGCCCCATGTCCCCGTTCCTGATGCCATTACGGCAACCGAACCGGCTGGATGGACATGGGACGATCTTGTTCACAGACAGACAGATGGACATAATTCCAAAAATTTTTTATCGGATTCGGGATGCTTAATTCCTTAATACCGGGGCGACTTTTTCCTTCTAGCTCCTTTAAAACCGGGAGTTTTTGGGAGGAAGCGCCATGAATTGGACTCTCCCAACCTGGGTGGTCATTTTCCCCACAACCCCAACCACTAACTAAACTTCCCTTAAGGCGCACGGAAATGGACTGTGGTTGGCAAGGATAAATGGACACCCCTACCGTGTTTATCTCCTAAGCGATATCAGAACCTCACCTCACCTCAAAAGAAGCCAACCGCCCCAGAACTACCTTCGTAGCTGTTAAGGGGGAATTTTTAGACCGCCCTGGACCGCCTCGCTCGGTACGAGAGGGTTAAAACATAGTTTTCTAAAATCCTCACGGTCCGATTTTTCGACAATTAAAATACTTATTCACTCTCCTACTTCATATACCAGAGAGTAAGAAGGCCGTTGAAATCCTTCAACAAAACAAAAGCCCCACGAGAGCTATGAAACGAAGCAGTTAATAATTTGACGCATCTGCATTTAGATTAATCATGGGAGGTTGAAGATAATTGTTCGAAATCACGGCAGGTAGTTTATGTGTGGCCACGAATCCTCGCCAACAATTCGTGACTCGTATCAACTGGTTTGAAACTTGAGCGGAGTTACTTTAAACTTAACAGTCATTTCAGAGCATAAGGAAGTGAATAAATCATTTTATGAAGGAATTTACGATCCTTGAGTCGACCATGAATTATTAACCGAAATGCATTTAATGTCCCAGCGCTGCTGCTAAGTATTAATTACGGAGGATTTCGCGTCTGAAAAGCGGCGAAAATAAACCTTCGAGATGAGAGATAAACCTTGACTAGTTTATACTAGTTTGGTTTAAATTATGGCTTTGAGTATAATGAAACTTTTCAAAGAAAGATGATTGCACTTGGTTAATTAAAGCACAAGTGAAGATATGTAGGTACACTAGGAAAAAAGAAACATATAATGTGTCTGTATTTCAACGTTTTCCTTTCTCGCATACGAAGTATACGAGAAAGTATTTAAATCATCAAAAAATTCGTCTTCGAGATTTTTAAGAATTCCACATTTTAAATTTCCTGGGGTCAAAAAAGGAACTTGTCTGTCTTTCTGTCAGTTTGTACGTGAACACGACAGAAGTTTTCGTGGTTTTACTCCCAGCGTAACACAAGTGTGTGTCAGTTTCCCATGTCCAATGACGGGACATACCTCTGTGGCGATCGATATCGTTAGCCATTAAGCAGGCCATTCACATATCTTCCAAAATGGAATTTTTGGAACACGGGAAGGAAAAAGCAATCGCTAGTTTTAAAAACCGATGAAAATTGGCATAGCGGAATGGCAACTCTAGAATTCCAACGAACACAAAATCCAACAATTCATGGGCCGATTCCAATTTGGGGCCTCGATGCGAGGGTAGCGACGCATCAAAGGATGTGCCTTGATCGGGACCTCGCGACGAGACTAGAAAATCGGAAATCCGTCGTGTGGGGGGAGAGAAATAGGAGAATCGAAGAGCGGTGGTAGCGCACTTTGGAGCCTCCGTGAACGACGAGCCCCTTTTTTCGAGTTGAATGGGTGGAAAACAATCATTCTTGGGACAAATGGAATGGAATGGAGTACAGATGAATGCTCAGCGTTATGGAACCAAGCCGGCGTCTGTTCTAGTGCGGCACCTGAAGCTTGTGTAACAACTTTCACTACAACTTCTATTCTCTTCAGTGTTATAAATATTGTCCTTTTGTTCCTAATGATTAGTATCATTGATAGTTTCATTATTATTGTTAGTGTTCGTTATGTGCTCGTTAAGTATTGTTTAGCATCGGATTCGGAAACCCTCCGCGATTTTGAGCATGCGCCCGGCGGAGTTATTTTCATCAAAATAGGGGGAAAGTGAAGAATGGGAGGGCGCTGTTTACATTTTACTGAGCGTGATCTAACAAAGAACTCCGGAAATGTGCTCATATGACTCATTGTCTGACGCGCTTTTCCGGTGTAAAATCGTCCAAAAGTGGTAGTCTCGGAATCCGTTACTGAACAGTATTTGTTAGTCTTCGTAAATAAATATTGCTGTTATTAGATAGCTGCGTGTTACATATAGCCACACCTCCTGCGCGAGGGGGTGGTGCATGAACCGATCATGGCCATTTTGTAACTAACAAAATTCCCCGTGTTATTGTCGAGGCGGCCTGGTCGTCCAGTGGCCCAGATGCTAAGGGAGGCTGGTTGGAGGATACTATTTTATGATTACATTCTTATTTAGATCGAAATAACAAATCTCCTTAGAAATAACAAATAAGTCTCACAAACAGGATGTGTCACCTAATTAGGAATGGAATTTGCATGGCGCAAGATCCTCGTTTAGGATATACTGCGCCGAAACCTGTGACGGAGAGTCATAGTTAAAGATACAACACAACAAAATAAACATCTAACTAGGAAGTTAAACAAACTCGTAGGTGGTGAAGGGGGTGAAAGCAGCATGTTGAACTAAGAAAGCTTGAAAGCGATTTTTGATTATTTTTTCGATATCAATATTTATGATCAAATCACATAAAATTCATTCAGCAACGGATTCCGAGACTAACACTGGCAAGGAGTGTCAGGCGATGAGTCATATGAGCACATTTCCGGAGTTCTTTGTTAGATCACGCTCAATAAAATGTAAACATCAACCTATTTTGATGAAAATAATTTTGTCCGGCGCATGCGCAAAAGCGCGGAGAGTTTCCGAATCCGTTGCTATACAATACATCAGAAATAGTATTAAACAAAAATAAAATCGAGCTTCCAAAATATTTAAAAGCAGTATAACACATATAGGAAGGTGAATATATTTATTATCTTTTATACTCCTGCAATGGAAAAAGTATTTTATTCAGAAAGCCTTATAATGATTCCCACACATAGTTTCGATTTTCAAGCCAGGAGTAGGCGGGATTTTATAGCTCTCCCGTAAATTTACTTTTAATGCTTCCTGCACTAAGCATATTTTAAGGAGTTGCACCACCAGCGACTTCCTGTAAAGCCGTAAATTTTAATAAAGTCAATCCTCTGCTTTAATATACGATCATACTGATTTCATCACACGCTGCTGTGGTCTCGGTTATTATCAGACGTTCTGCTCTGTAGGTAACAGTGATTTACTGAAAAATAATATGCATACTCAACTCACAATTCAACAATTTCCTTTCATCAACTGGTGTTAAATTGAATGAAACATTCTGAACAATAAAGTTTAAAGTTTAAGTTAAAATAAGAAAAGCCTTATATTCGTAAATTTTGCAGATAGTGCTCATTCTAAATCAGAATGAAGGAAAAATTATCATATAGTGGATCATTCAAATATTACGCTCAGTAGAACTTGACAGCAGGGGTGGCGCCGGAGGGGGGTCCGGGGATGCTGTGCCCCCCCCTATCGGGGAAAATTTTTGTATCCCGCCGGTGAAAATTTCTGTACGTGGTATTCAACCGTAGTTGATAAATAATAATCTAGCGAAAATTTGAGACCAATTTCATTACATTAGCCCCCCCCCATACAGCAGGTCGTGTGCTCCTGTCGGGAAGACCGTACCCCCCTGTAGGGCAAATCGGGTCTCCCCGTCGGGCAAACTCTAGCGCCATTCCTGCTTAAGAGGAAACAACCATCGGGAGTGATCTCCCCTAAACTTTCTCGTATACTCCTAACACATGTAGAGAAAAAAAATGAGCTAAAAGGGAGTGAAACGAGCAAGAACCCTAACAAAGTGGAGAAAAAAAAATAAGCGAAACGTCATACCACGATTTCCGAAGATCGTCCAACGCGGAAGTGGAATTCGAAGCCGGTGTGATTACGCAATAGGGCTGGGTGTAAGATAAAGAAAACGAAATTTGCAATTTGAACGCCTTTTTTGAAACCGATTGACGCAAAAATTGGACACAAATCTGCCATTAATGTAAGAAGGCTACATACCAAATTTCATTTATCAAAGTAATTTTTTAAAGAAGGTATTGCGTTCAAAACTATGTGATTATTAGACAGACAGACAGTCAAATCTTCGACGGATTTGGCCGAAAATTTCTTACGGGCCTGCAATCCTGACAATAAAACTGTATAGCAAATTTTATCTATCTAGCTATTCAAGTTTTTGAGTTATAGAGTTCACATAAACGCGGACAGACAGACTTTCTGTAGACGGATTTTGTCCAAAATGTGATAGAAACCCACAATTATGTGTAAAGATCAGACACCAAATTTCATCCCCGTATTTCTAATAATTTTTGAGTTATCGTGTTCACAGACATAATTCCAAAATTGTGTTTTTCGGACTCGGGAGGAGATTCGTCAAAATCTCGAGTTCAAATTTTTTGATGATTACAATACTTTCTCTTTGTATACTTCGTAGACGAGAAAGTGAAAAAAAAGCGAACTTTGATAAAAACCTAGCACACACAGGATACGGTAAGCTAAAGCAACCTACGCATGCGAGGAAAGCGTCCTCGAAGTAATTAACTGATTCATCAGGCCACCGTCCAGCCCGTATTCCTCCACATTTATTTGCCTGGAAAGGAAGAAGGCGATGCTATCTGTCCCTCTTCCATGCATTGTCAGCCATACGCACAGCCTGCTCCGACCCCCTCAACCGTCGCCCTCTCTCTGTCTTGACTTCTCTGTAGCAGATTGCTAGCTCGAGCTTGAAAACTGCCAGATTAAATGGGTTGAGGAGGACTTTTTGTTCGTGGATCGCAGCAGACAGTGGCGCAGGAAATGACCGAGACTGGAAGATACTCTGAAGGGGGGGGGGATAGTGTTCGCGATTCCATTTCGTCTTTTTGCTCTCGCTCGGATTCAACGAGCACAAGGAGAAAGGTCAGTGAAACCGCGCATAAGGAGCGATTCGCATAACGAGCAAAATAAATTGTAAAACCAGCGGGAGTGTTCTCCCCTAAACTTTCTCGTATACTTCCCCCAAAAGGTGCCGTTTCTCCTTCCCCCGCGTGGCTAAAAAAATTCGAACCTGCTGTTATCCAGAATCCAATGACTATCAGAAGGTTTTTCATTATAGTGACTGAAAAATATCTAGGTAAAGAATTCGAAGAGATGCGTACCGATTAAAACGCATCTATCGCACACTGCTAGGTTTCACTCTTTCCGTCTCAAGGACAAACTGACGTAATCGCTCTTTTCGCGAGCACAGACGATTGCTTCCGTACGCATGCGTGTGGAGATAACGGATTGGTTTCAATGGTAAATTATACAGACCGACAGACAGTCAACCCTTTGACGGATTTGGTCCAAAATTTTATACGGACCTACATTAATGACGATAAAATTGTGTACCAAATTTTATCCATCTAGCCATTCAAGTTTTTGAGTTATAGTGTTCACATGACTTCGGCCATACAGACAAACAGACTTCCCATGGACGCATTTTATCCAAAATTTGATAGAAACCTACAAATTATGTTGATACCAAATTTCATCCCCGTAGCTCTAATAGTTATCGAGTTATCGTGTTCACAGACAGACATAATTCCAAAATTGTGTTCTTCGGACTCAGGGAGGTCTAAAACGTGGAAATTCGTCAAATTCTCGAGTTCGAATTTTTTGACGATTACAATACTTTCTCTTTGTATACGAGAAAGTAAAAATGACTCGCTTAACGAGCGACGAAGAGAGTGGAATTCCCGGAGTTTGCGCCTGCTACTGGCATATCCACGGAGTTTTTATTTTGCTTTAATTCTTATCAAACTAGGTGTCTAGTACTGGTGCGTGCACTTTTAACTGCAACCTGTTTTAACTGTTAATCGCATGAGATCTTTTGTTTTGATTTCTTTTTTCTAGTAATGAACGTTTTGAATGAAACGAATGACTTTGGATATTTACAATTTTGATCCCAATAATATTTAAGGCCATGGTTTTTTAAAAACTATTTTTCGGCCGTGTATTTACAGTTTTTAAAACGCTAGATCACAAATTATGTGACGTAAAGATTGAGTGATGTATTTGAGTCAATGACGTAATGTAATTTATTTCTTTCAATAAGGATAACAGAACAGGTAGAGTGGTCAACAAAAAAAATGGGACACCCTGTAACTTTGGTATATATTATTGCGTCTGCATAAAACTAATATCGATGTTAATGACTCAAGGAACATGTTTATTCAGATTTAGAAGCTGATTAACAAAGTTAATTAACATAGTTAATTAACTGCTATATCGAAATTTCTCCATTATACATACCGATTTTTTTCGCTAAATGGATTCATGGTCATGAATTTAGCCCCCCAAAAATTTCTATACAGTTCTGATGATAATTTCGGGACTTCTAGGCTTTTGAAAAATGGCTCATCTAATGTTAAATGAGTTATATAAACTTTTGATGATAACTCGAAACCTATTACCGATATGCTTTGGATTCCCACGCTTTAGTTTCTCAGCTTTGCTCTAATGCAAAAATTTTACTATGCTACAATTCACTTTTTGATCACATTCAGGTTTAAAAACTTATAAAAAATATTATTCTTTATTTATTTATAAATTTTTCTCATTTTTTTATGCAGTAATATTATGTTCTTCTAGTGAATGAAAAAAGTTTTGAGAAACCTTAAATGTTTTCCGAGATATTATCAAAAGTTTATATAATTCATTTAACGTTAGATGAGCCATTTTTTCAAAAGCCTATAAGTCTCGAAATTATCATCATATCTGTACAATTTTTTTTTTTTTTTTTTTGGGGGGGGGGTCATTTAATGACCAGGAATCCATTCAGCGTAAAACATCGGCAGGCGTAATGGAGAAATTTCGAGATAGCAGTTCAGTAACTATGTTAATTAACTCGGTTAATAAGTTTCTCGATCTGAATAAACATTTCTCTTTGAGTCATTGACATCGACATTAGTTTTGTGAAGATGAAATAATATATACCAGAGTTACAGGCTGTCCCATTTGTTTTTGTTAACCACTGTATATCAGTCCTTGTTTAGAACTTAATCAGCTTTTCATATCTGAAAACCCTATCCGCATTCTGCATAAAAGATAAGATGAAATTATCGTATTTTATCGTATTTTACAGCGATTTCTATGGGAAAAATTGTTTCGCATAACGAGAAAGCTTCTGGAATGAATTATGCTCCTTATGCGAGGTTTCACTGTATTGTTTGTTGTTTGTTTCATGTCCCCCTGGCCCAAGATTAGACCAGGCCCATGACACCATGTCGCTCTAACTGTATTGTATTCCGTCAAAACGTTTGATCTCGAGATTATGGTGTTTCTCCACGTTTTAGACCTCTTTGAGTCCTAAGAAATGAACAAAATCGAAATCGACCCATTTATCTGGTTAAAATGAAATTCGAACCTCTAGTTCGAAACATCGTAGCGCAATAATGTTTTAAGCTTGATTCGTCTATCTTGATGGCATCAGCAGTTATATTCCGTGCGTCGCATTATCGCATGTAGCAAGGGTCTGTGGTAGCTTGTGAATTATCTGTTCTGTAACCATTATACTACTCTGTGTAAATATAGTATTAAAGAGATTGATAACTAAATTACATATTAATACGAAGCACTTGTTTTATGATTTTATCCCGACCTTTTCATGAAAAATCTACAGCGCGGACCAGAACTGCGCCTTTCTTATGTTTTTTTATAATAACTTTCACACTGGCGAAAATATGCGAGTAAAAGATTTGATGAAACAATAAAATTGATTTGAATATCGCCACAACAATAAAACGAATTGTTACAAATTCTGTTCAAAATTAATTGTGAAAAAGGTATTAAAACTAGAGAAAATATTATACGGAAATGAAACTGGTGAGATCTATATTTTTTGAATTTTAAGATGGTTTGTGGATTAATATGTTCGGAAATATTGAGGAAAAACGTTTTGAATAATTTTTAATTAATTAAAAATTAACTAAAATTTTGAAAAAGTTTTTCTTAGAGAGCACCTATTACCCAAGAGGTAACTGCGTACCAAATTTGTTAACTCTAGGTCCAACGGTCTACTCTGCGTTATGATTTTTACATCACGTAGCTTACGGAAATAGCCTAAAATCGTTGCAATGTTAAAAACATTTTTATTTTCAAAAAAATATATATTATACAATTTTAAAAATTGTATATGATTAAATTTTTAGTTGAGAGTATTTGCAAGCTTTTTGATACTACGTCAATTAGAATATAAATTTATGAAAACTATCGTACCTCTAATTAAAAATAACTTTAAAAAATTTCGGGAAATATAGAAAAAAAAATATAACTTAAATGAAAATTTAACTTTTTTAAGGTGATATAAAAATCGTTTTCTCGCATTATATTTTCTGAAATTCTTCGGTAAATAGAAAAATTACGAAATCAGGAAAAAAGAGTGGCGAACTATCATAGGAAAAGGTCATTCCGAATGTTCAGGCGATTTCTTCTGACGTCATTCAAGAATATTTGGTTGCACGTACATAAACACCATCATTTTTGACCACGCGTTATTAGTGACAACTTTATGGATGGGAACACACGAGAAAATCTAGAGAAGTATACTCCCGATCTTTTTAAGATGGGGTGGCGTGACGAATAGAATTAAAGCGAAGTTTTACCTAAGAAACGGGAGTGTTCTCCCCGCAACTTTCTCGTATGCACAGCTAGCAGAATACCTGGCGTTGCTGGAGGGGCTCTTTTTATTGTCAAAACGTTTTGGGAAGCAGGAAACAATGAGCACAATGATCCGATTGTCATCTCGGAAAGGTAAAAATAATTCAAAATGCAGTAAAAAACGTTTAACACGAAAACGCTTGACATGAAATATCAGTTAAAATGAAGTAATATGGTGGTCACGACACGATATTATGTAATTTCATACTTTTTCCTTTTAACACGAAACAAAAATCGCTTAACACGAAAAGATTTTGCTTTCTTGGACGAAAACCAGTGGGAGTGGCCTCCCCTAAACTTTCTCGTATACTGCTCAAAAATTTGTCATTTCCCCTCCCCTTGCGTGGATAAAAAAAATCGAACCTACTGTAATCCAGAATGCAACGAATATCAGAAGGTTTTTCATTGCAGATTATAGTGATTGTAAAATATTTAAGTGAAGAATCATATTAAAAGAGATGCCTATGTATTAAAACTTAGCAATATTTATTTTCCATCACACTCCAGGAAGATCCGCTATTATACGAGCGAGCGAAAGCAAAACAGGAGATGAAACACATCAATCACAAACTCCGTCTCAAGGACGTAATCCTCCCGCTTGGTACCAGAGATAGCTAAGTAGGCATGCGCGTGGAGATGGTTTTGAAACGAAGGCTTAATAAGTATGCGATTATACAAACCGACAGACAGTCAACCCGTTGACGGATTTGGCCCAAAATTTTACACGGACCTACAATCATGACGATAAAACTGTGTACCAAATTTTATCGATCTGGCTTTTCAAGTTTTTGAGTTATAGCGTTCGCATGACCTCGAACATACAGACAGACAGACTTCCCGTGGACGGATTTTGTCCAAAAGTTGATAGAAACCTACAAATTATGTTTCAAGTTTACATACCAAATTTCATCCCTTTATCTCTAATAGTTTTTGAGTTATCGTGTTCACAGACACACACACAGACACACACACAGACACACACACAGACACACACACAGACACACACACAGACAGACATAATTCCAAAATTGTGTTTTTCGGACTCAGGAAGGTCTAAAACGTGGAGATTCGTCAAAATCTCGAGTTCGAATTTTTTGACGATTACAATACTTTCTCTTTGTATACTTCGTATACGAGAAAGTAAAAATAGGCCTGATTTCTGCAGTCGCATCGTCACCCAGATTTTTCGGCTTATTTTTTCTTTCGCGAAAATTCGTTTCGTTAGTGTTCGTTTTCGAATTCGGGGATCAATGGGTCGAAGTCGGTGATTTTTGTGTCAAAAGCGGGGAATTTCGTGTATTTTGTATTTTACATAAATTAGTTTTTTAGGTGGACAATGGCAGAGAAATCGAGACTAAAACAAAACGCTATTTCGCTTAGAATAAAGATGGAGCTACTTAAGGCAGCTTTTCGCATGCATTATTTAACATGAAATTCCTTTAACATGAAAAAATATTTCGATCCACTCAGTTTCGTGTTAAACGTTTTTCACTGTGATTCTCGTTAAAATGGAATTATTGAATCAAATCAATAATTTGTTTCTGATATAAACTGTTAATCATTTATGAATCGTCTACTTTTAAACTTTTTTTAGTGTTCTTTCAGAATTCTTTTAATGTGCCCTGGCAATAGTTCTTCGCCTTTATTCTTGTTCGTTACGTGATTAACCACTCAACAGTTTCTTTTTTCCGTATTTTTATATCCGTATATTTGTGTATAAAATTAATTTTTTAAAAATTATTAAAATTAAAAGAAACTATATTGAGATAGAAGTGGCATAATTGACAAGCTAATTTTTTAACTTAAATATGGTGTAAAAAAAGCCAAATTTCAGCCATCTAACTCGCTGTGTTTTGGAATTATCGTGCTCTCATCCGCAAGGAACGATAAAGAGACAGGACAACAGGATTTCGTCCAAATTATGCTCATTTAATGATAAAGGTTGCATCATCCGTGTAGCGTGTTGTGTTTTTGAGTTACGGTGTTCACAAACAGATACAACTCGAACCGGAGAGAGTGGCCTTCCCGAAACTTTCTCGCATACGACCAGTAATGTGTGGTGGGTAAATACCCAGTGAGTAGGTTAATATTTTTGGGGTATATAACCGGGTATTTACCCAAGCCCTGGGTATTTTGAGAAAAAAAAAATATGAATGGTTGTTTACAATGAAACATATAAAATTTATGTATTCCCAAAAACTTAAAATTTTGCAAAAAAGTGTCATTGCCCGCATTCCGCGAACGCAATTTTTATGCACGCAGAGCGTACCTCAACTAATAAGATTTTATTTAACGTTTTTGAGTACGAAATTTTATTATAGATATCACACAAGATTTCACCACACCTCTGGTTAATCAAGGTCGTCCATCTGGAGAATGTCAGAACGAAGACTCAATTTTGGGGGGGGGGATGACATAATTTCAGAAGGTCGCTTTGGCACTCGCTACTATTTCCTTCGCAGACAGCGCCACGGCGAAAGGAAATCCTACTGTAAACAATCGCTTGATGGCAAATTACTGATACTGACGGTAAGATAAAGAAAACGAAATATACAATTTGAATGCCTTTTTAACCTACTGACAAAAAAATTGACAAAAATCTACAATTAAGGTTAGAATATCACATACAAAATTTCATTTATCTAAGCAATTTTGTTAAGAAGTTATTGCGTTCAAAAATATGCGATTATACGGACCGACAGACAGTCAACACTTTGACGTATTTGGCCCAAAATTTGATATGGGTCTACATTCCTGATGATAAAACTGTGTACCAAATTGTATCCACTTAGCTATTCAAGCTTTTGAGTTATAGTGTTCACATGAAAGCGGACAGACAGACAGACTTCCTGTGGACGGAGTTTCTCCAAAATTTGATAGAAACCGACAAATTATGTTTAAAGACCACATACCTATATTCATGACGATAAAACTCTGTACCAAATTTTATCCATCTAGATATTCAAGTTTTTGAGTTATAATGTTAACATGACCGCGGTCATACAGACAGACAGACTTCCAGTTGACAGATTTTGTCCAAAATTTGACAGAAACCTACAAATTATGTTTAAAGACCACATACCAAATTTCATCCCCGTAGCTCTAATAGTTTTCGAGTTATCGTGTTCACAGACAGACATAATTCCCAAATTGTGTTTTTCGCACTCAGGGAGGTCTAAAACGTGGAGATTCGTCAAAATCTCGAGTTCGAATTTTTTGACGATTACAATACTTTCTTTCTGTATACTTCGTATACGAGAAAGTAAAAATGGCGCGTGTGATTTTTTTCTAGAAGTTTCTTTTCTCAATTCCTTCTTTTTGCGTCATTTGTTTCCCCATGTTCTGAAATGCATACTACTGAGATTGGATTTTCTTATGTCCACAGTTTTTTTTAATTTTTTCATCTATATATTAAAAAGGAATGCTAATCACCCTGTCAATTTCGTTCTTAAATAAGCAAAAACGAAAATGAGGTAAAAGAACTTAAATTTTTAAAATAGATTTTGACATTATTATCGAAATTAATGACCAAACTGGAAGCAATTTTTCAGGATAAAAACACAAATTGCTGTCAGTAATCTGGCAACTATCCAAATAAGAAGTGTTCCTATTTTTACGCAGGCACGCAGAGTGAGGATATTAACTTCAATTAGTCTAAATAAATCATTTGACTCGTGTTAATGAATGTTCGCTGTAGCGTGCGATGTTTACATGAAAAACGTACTTCGACAGACATAAAACACACTCTTCCTTTTTTTCCCTCTCTAAAGTAAATATTTTTTGTGTGTTGAAAAATTTCCCTCTACTCTGACAAAAAAAGAACTTTTCAAATGCAAATGCTGTTTTTGAAACGAAAAAACTGCGGGCAAAATAAGGGATTCCTTTTGAATTGACAGAAAAAAAAGGCAGAGAAGTTTTAATCATATTCAGTTAACAGGAAAGACTCTGAAATGCGCATGATTTTTGAATTTCAGCTCGTATACAAAAGTGTAAAAGATTGAATCATTAGCAAATGAATGCTCATAGTTTTTTAAACGATTACCTTCCGATTTATTTGAAAAAAATGAAGTAAATTAATAAAAACATAGAGGGTCATTCTCATGAAAAAGTCACAAATAACTAAAAAAATTTATTTTACAAAAGTATGTAAAAAAATCTTAAAAATTGCATGGATGCTTCCATTTAAGCTTAATAAATAACCTTATATTAGTGGTCAAGTTTTCTATTTTATTTTTCCCTTTTTTTTATTCTAAAATTTTTAACCTGTCTACGAAGGAGACATGATAGTCAAAGGAACTTTTACATTTTAAACGAAAGCATAATTGACTAATTATTGGGCAGATTTGGTACAAGTTTATTTCTTATAATTAAACAATAAAATTAGTTATTAAAAAAACGCAAGAAAACTTGACATTTTAAAATAAATAGCACTTTTTAAATAATGGCACTGACTGTGCATTAATTAAATGATATTTACAAACAATTTCAAATAAATGAAAGTCAACATTTTGCGGGAAAGTATTCAATTATATACTAGATTAAGGAATATAATATATCTATTTATTAATAAACAATCTAGTAAGTCCCGTATTAAGTTTTGTCTACTCTCTTTTCTTCTGAATTTGAGTCTGACTGCTTTGTCTTTTTATTTTTTGATATTCCCATTTTTTCTAAAAATAAATTTAGCTATTAAAATGTTTTTTTATACATTATTGAAGTTTTAATATTATAAATATTCTATCTGAATTGTTTACCTTAATTCTTTTCGAGAATATAATTTCAATTTTTTTTAAATACAAAAGAAAATCACCAAATTTTATAAAAAATATCTACCAAAGAACTTTTAATTGATATTATTTTAATTTATCTAACTGTATCATGATTTTTGAGATTTTGTCTCTTTCATTGACAATGACATTCTCTCTGTGGAGATGCCGTGTCCACGGAGGAGATAAAAACTATGTTTTGAATTTTTAAGTGCTTTGGTTTTTACGTGGCTAAAGTGGTACAAGTATTTTTTTATTAAATTCGATACTAAACCTATCAAAATTTTGTATTTTAATTATAAATTAGATTTTTCCTAACTTATTTATGATGTCCACGGAGTGGTGAAAACTTTGCCAAGTTCTAAATGAAACTAATAAATTGGAATATATTAAATAAATTCGCAATAGAACGAGATCTTTTCCTTAAAAAGAAATTGTCGTCCTCTCTTATAAATTCTTTCATGATCATTTCACATGAGTTGCCATTTATGATATTCTTTTAAGTTATTTTCTTTGTCTACGGAGGGAGACTTATTTGAATGGGGGCAAAGTGTAAAAATTAATTACTAAGTAAAAATAATTAAAATAATGTTAGTTAAACCTTAACTAGAGACTTTAAACTAGTTAATACTGAAAAAAATGCAATTTTTTAAAAAAAAATTGCTTTAGTGTCAGTAAATATTATTTTTAATTTCATGTGTAGGAAAGTTCACGGAGGGGACTTTTGTCTTATATTTATTGAAAAATGAGAGATAAACAGTAAAACTATTTTAGTAGAAATGTATTGAATAGCTTTCTAAAAACCTAAATTATACATATGAACAAAAATATTAGGACATTTGTTGCACTTTCTAATTTTTATCATTCCGGGTCTGTAAAAAGCACCTTTTCGTGAGAATTACCCATAGATATTTTTAAATAAAAAATAAACCTATTTTTTAAAGCTGTCAGTAAAATCATCAGAATCATCTTAATTCGATAAGAAAAAGTGGAAACTTTTAAAACAATGTGAAGAAAACAAGAGAATATTCATGTCCTATACACGAATATTCTCTTGTTTTCTGCCTTTAAAAATAGGCTTATTAAAAAAAATTATTTACTAAAAAAATATTATTAATTATTAAGTATCTGATATATTATTATTATAAAATTAATTAAATTATTATAAAATTATCTATTTACTAAAAAAATGTCCTGGATTTAACACGATTTTAAATTAAATGCCCTCCAATTTTGACTTTTCCTTTTTAAGTAAATAATTCATAATAAAAGTTCAAAAATGATTAATTTGATTGTTTTCAAAATATTTGCATCAGCAGAATTCTCCTTCCAAGTCTTTTACAATGCATCCTGTATCTGTTTGTCAGAGGTAAACTAACATAAGAAATAATTTAAACAGCAAATTTCTATGGCACTTCCAAGTTTTTTCTAGTTAACTGTATTTCCAATGCCTTTTTTTTCCAGCAATAGCAATATCCGGAGGTGAAGAACCCCGAGTTCAAGAACTCCGTTAACACAGCACACTGGCAACTATTTTAACATTTTACAGGAGAACCGAAAGAAATTCCAGAGCGCGACGTATCGCATGTTGCATTTCATTTTTTTGACGACGGTTATCTTTTTTTACTTTCTCGTATACATAAATAGATAACTCATGTTCAAAAATATTAAATAGATTTAATTTTAACAAAGCAAAAAAAAACATCAGTTAGATAAGATTCGCGTTTTATTACTTCTTGCTGTGAAGGTTGGATTTCTCATCACTTTTGCCTATTTTATGGCTGGGGTAAAACTAAAGTGATTAGATGTTCCGGATTTGCCAAGACAGTTTCGATTTTTGATTGGATTGGAAAAGTGTCCCGGATTTATCCCAACGAATTAAACGTATAAGATATAAATTTGAAAGGAAAATGAAGTCAGATAAAAATTTCAGAGAAATCTTTTATTTAGATAACATATTAGCTATTAAATAAATAAAAGACATTTAGAATTAAATGTATTTTATTTTACTTATAAATGGCTAACTCATGTTCAAAAATATTAAATAGATTTAATTTTAACACAGTTAAATAAGAAGTTAATTTTATATTTCCAACTTAAGGTAAGCTATAGCTTAAGCCAGGACCAGGGTCCTGGATTAGCTGTTACAGTCCCGATTTTTGGTTGTTGGTCCGGAATCGAAAAAGTGTCTCTGATTTCTGCCGAATTTGATTTTAATATGCTTAATTTTAATTATAGGCAAAGAGTTCGTACTAAAAAGGGATTAACTAGATTGAATAATTAAAAAAATTAGTTAAAAAGTATAATTTAATTAATAAAAGGGAATACAAGTAATAAAGAAAATAAAATTTTTAATTTCAAATTTTGGTATGCATATAAATAAACCGAATGTCCCAAATTTCTGTCTCTTTATCTGTCCTAGAAAACTAGTCCTTGATTGTTAAAATGTGTGTAGTTTTAAATTAAATGTCCCGAATTGTTCCGTTTTATACTTATTAATAAATAATTCATATTTCAAAAAAAGATTAACTTTATTTAGTTTATAAAAAGTTAGTTTCGAAGAATTCTCCTTTTCCATGCATAGAGTAGGGTCTCGTTAAAACTATACATGTTCTGACATTTAAACTATGCTTGTGTTACCCATTTAAATTCGATAAACCTCAACAGCTTGCGCCATTTACAACAATGAAACTTATTGAAACGAGATCGATAATATCACTAACCTGATGCTCTTCTGAGTTCTTTAAATTAAAGGAAAACTGATAGTTTATTTAGGGAATAAAAAAAAATCCGGCAGGGTATATCTTTGTTAGTTTATTTTTAACAATTTTCTTTCAATTGTAAAGATGCTTTTCAGACGCCATGTAAAAGAAGGAATTTACGATATGGAATTGAAGTAATTAATAATTAAAATAGAGCGAATATATCTGTACCTCAGAGGTAAACTAAGTTCAACTTTACGGATTTTAATGTTTTTATCGCATTTACATTATCCCCATTGCATTTTGGATGGGTAAAATGGAGCAGTTTTCGGTCGGAAATAAAACCAGCGGGAGTGGTCTCTCCTGAACTATTTCGTATGCTCCTAACACATGTAGAGAAAAAAATAAGCTAAAACACAATAAAATGAACAAGAACCTCTAACGCAGTGGAGAAAAAAATAAGCAGAATGTCATACCACGATTTCCGAAGGTCGTCCAATGCGGAAGTGGAATTTGAAGTCGGTGTGATTACAGCGCAGGGTGTAAGATAAAGAAAACGAAATTTGCAACTTGAACGCCTTTTTTTAAACGATTGACACAAAAATTGGACACAAATATACCATTCATGAAAGAAGGCCACATGCCAAATTTCAAAGTAATTTTTTAAAGAAGTTATTGCGTTCAAAATTATACGATTATACAGACAGACAGTCAATCCTTTGACAGATTTGGCCCAAAATTCCATACAAATCTACAATCCTGAGGATAAAAATGTGTACCAAATTTTATACACTTAGCTATTTAAGTTTGTGAGTCATCGCGTTCATATAAACGCAGACATACATACAGACAAACAGACTTTTCGTGGATGGATTTTGTCCAAAATTTGATAGAAACCTTCAAATTATGTGCAAAGATCACATACCGAATTTCATCCCCATAGCTCTAATAGTTTTCGAGTTATTGCGTTCACAGACAGACAGACATAATTCCAAAATTTTGTTTTTTGAACCCAGGGAGGCCTGAAACGTGGAGATTCGTCAAAATCTCGAGTTCGAATTTTTGACGATTACAATACTTCCTCTTTGCATACTTCGTATATGAGAAAATGAAAATTCTCTCCAATTATGTCTCATACATTTAATTCTTTGGTATAAATCCGGGACACACACACACATTATTTTAAACCAGTCAAAGATCAGAACTATCCAGCCTAATCCGGGACACACACACATATTATTTTAAACCAGTCAAAGATTGGAACTATCCAGCCCCATCCGGGACATCTGGCTACCTTAGTTTGACCTCAGCCGTAAAATAGGCTAAAGTGATGAGAAATCCGGCCTTCACAGCCAGAAGTAATAAACGTGAATACAGATCATCAAGGGAAAATCCAGCATCACGTTTAAATTTAGATAAATACGAAAGGGAAGTGCTTGCAACACGCACTTACGAAATTCAAGGCAGTAACGAACAATACCATGACTTTTGTTTCTCAAAAACAAAAGATAATCATTCATAGTTACGAATGGAAACGCTGATTCCACGTATCATTCGCGGAGGAAATATAAAAACCAGATCGTTTTATTAATCCTACGTCCCAGTTGAGAAATTGCTTTAAAAGTCAATATAGAAGAAAGAAAAGAATTATGTAAATTACAGAGTAAAATAAGATTATCTCATATTAGCTTAGAAAAACAGGTTTTTGCTCCTTGCGTGATTATTAATCATACAGCAGCTGCCTTTTCTGAAAAGTAAGAAGAGTAAAATAATTTATTTTCCATTTTTTTCTGGCACTTAAAGCCATGCAACTTTTTGATGCTGACAAGTACAATTTTATCGTTTGCTGAAATAATTTATTAAGAAGTTATGTATTAAATTTTTTATACATATCAATCAACTTTTTAAAGTTTCACTCGCAACAATTTAGAAGATGAATCCGATAGGTTTGGAGTCAGTGGGTACATAACGGATTTTTTTAGACTCTCTTCACCTATTTTTTAAAACCCAAAAATAAAATATAAAAAACTAAACTGAACTAAACTAAAACTAACTGTTAAAACTAAAATAAAAAATAAAGTTTAAAAATTTAAATAATCAATAAATTTATATTAATGATCGCGATATCAAATAGTAATTAAAGAAAATTAAAAAAATATTTGACTACTTTTGTAAAAAAATATTTTATGCCTTATTGTTTGTTCTCGGATTGCGAAATCCTCCGCACTTTTGCGCATGCGCCAGGCGGAGTTATTTTCAGAAAAATAACTTACCACCGTGACCTAACAAAGAACTCCGGAAATGCGTTCATCTTATTCTTGCCTGTCACCCCTTTCCGGAGTAAAATCGTCCAAAAGTGCTAGTCTCGGGACATTGAACCGATCAGTAAAATATTGTTTGCTATTTAAATGTAAAATTTATTCGATTCTTTTAATACACTTTTATTTGACTTGCTTTATATTTGTAAAGATGGAATTTTGTGATCGATTTTTCGCTTACTTCCTGGTGTGGTTAGGTTAGGTTATATTAACGTCCCGTGTATTTAGTCCTGGTGTGACTGAGGTTTAAAATTTTGCATATTTGTGTCTACTCAATGGCAATACAGTATTTTAATATTTTCAAAGCCAAATTTTAGTTAATCGATCAATTTAATTAAATTTGCATTCTATACGACTGGCGCCACCTGGCGGAGAATTTGAGAAAAAAGTGATTTCAAGGTTCGAAAATATTTATAATATTGAATCACAAATTAAAGACCAAAAATAAAAGATAACTTGTAGTGGGACGAGACTCACGTTTATATGGAATGCCGCTGTCGAAGAATTAATTCAATTTCAGGAACCATTTTTATTAGATGGCTAAGTTCCACGACACAGTACATTAAAAGGTACAAGACGCAAGACAGAGAACAGCAACACAAAACAAGTACACAGAAAAGAAGAGAGAGAGGCATCATGGGAAAAACCCGGATGGCTCTAGTAGCGCCACCTACCATAAAAAGGAGAAGGCAATGAATCGTAACCGCTACAAACTAAAATAAAAAATGTATTTTTAGTACAGTAATAAAAGTGTGTTTTTAAAACCGTTTTCATTAAATTACTTTTGTCTAGTAATTAAGACCATTTTTAAGTTTTGTTTTTAAAAGACTAACAGAGCTTCCCGCACTCCAGTTTGACCTCCGGTGTTATGCTTTGTCACAGGATATCTAAATTATCCCGCACTTGATTTCTAGACGTGAATGAGAAGCTAAAGTTGTTTTTTTTTACTGTTACGGCTTTGACGATACTTTGAAAATGACAATACAAAGCATGCATAACAAAAAGGATTGTCGGTACTTACGTATTAACGCCACCGAAGCTACTGATTTGGCGGTTTTTAAGTGCCGCCAAATTTGGCGGTTTTTGTACTTACGTATTAACGCCAATTTGGCGGTTTTTGTACTTACGTATTAATGCCAATTTGGCGGTTTTTGTACTTACGTATTAACGCCAATTTGGCGGTTTTTAAGTGGCGCCAATTTGGCGATTTTTAAGTGGCGCCAATTTGGCGATTTTTAAGTGGCACCAATTTGGCGATTTTTAAGTGGCGCCAATTTGGCGGTTTTTGTACTTACGTATTAACGCCAATTTGGCGGTTTTTGTACTTACGTATTAACGCCAATTTGGCGGTTTTTGTACTTACGTATTAACGCAAATTTGGCGATTTTTAAGTGCCGCCAATTTGGCGGTTTTTGTAAACAAGATTGCTCTTTATTGGCGCAGTACAGCCAATCTGTAGCCTCGGTGGCGTTAATACGTAAGTACCGGAAAGTCATTTCGGGTAAAAGTTATAATTGGTCTTATGATGTGGAAGCATACCAGAAAGGGGGGGGGGGCGGACAGTCCTAAATTTTTCGACGCATATTCGTTATATTTTAGAGGAAAAAGCATAAGTTTTTAATTACTTCTGAGAAAATTTATGAAAAACTTCGACTTCAGCTTTAAACTTAACAGATAAGAGGTATTATTCCCGATTTGCCTGTTTGGTTTACTTATTGTCTTTCTCATTTTTAATAAAGTATCTTTTAATTAAGTAAAAATATACTATAATATATAATGATTAATAAATGCAATAATTTTCCTATAGAAATTAACGATTATTATATAATGATATTACATATGTCGCAAGCCATACGTTATAAATACAATACACTTATAACTAACTGCTTTCAACCATTAGAATTTGTTATATCAAATAAGTTTAAACATAACATTTTAAGCAAGTATATATAAAGACTACACAAAAATATATAATAATATTTTATAACTTAGATAGATAATATATAATTAATAAATAAGTCATTGTAAAAAATAAAATGATAGTAATTCTAATTAAAAATTTTATAAATTTAATAAATAAATTAGGTACTAATAAATAAGTAAGTAAAATTTCGAAACAAAGATTATAATTCCTATATATCATGTACAAATTTTTTTTATAATAAAAGGGAAACTTTTTATTGCTTTATTGATTGAATACATTTTATAGCAGTAAAATCCTTGAATGAAATAATGGCCTTAAGAAATTCACTTACGATTATTGAGGGCATATGGTACGGATGTATTTAACTAAGAAAAACAACTCAGAAATAAAAAAAATTGCAACTTTTAGGCATGTTTTCGAATTAACCCGTTAACGCCCAGTGTCCTATTTATAGGACAGTTACATTTCACTTCCGTGGCTGAACCGAATGTATTCCATTGTTTCTCTTTTGCTTTGTTTATGAAGTCAATAGGTATTGCCAAACGTTTAAACAGTTTTCAACAGACATATATCACCAGTTAGCCAGATTTTAAAGTCAAAATGTCGTCAGTTTGAAATTTTCTGATTTTTCCTTTGATTTATTTTTGAGGTAGTGCGAGGAATCAGAAAATGGCTTTTATTTTTACTTTCTCGTATACGAAGTATACAAAGAGAAAGTATTGTAATCGTCAAAAAATTCGAACTCGAGATTTTGACGAATCTCCACGTTTTAGACCTCCCTGATTCCGAAAAACATAATTTTGGAATTATGTCTGTCTGTGTGTGTGTCTGTGTGTGTGTCTGTGTGTGTGTCTGTGTGTGTGTCTGTATGTGTGTCTGTGTGTGTGTCTGTGAACACGATAACTCGAAAACTATTAGAGCTACGGGGATGAAATTTGGTATGTGGTCTTTAAACATAATTTGTAGGTTTCTATCAAATTTTGGACAAAATCCGTCAACGGGAAGTCTGTCTGTCTGTATGTTCGGGGTCATGCGAACGCTATAACTCAAAAACTTGAAAAGCCAGATGGATAAAATTTTATACACAGTTTTATCGTCATGAATGTAGGTCCGTATAAAATTTTGGGCCAAATCCGTGAAAGGGTTGACTGTCTGTCGGTCTGTAGAATCGCATACTTGTTCAGTTTTGAAACTAACTCCCTGCGCATGCCTACTAGTGGCAATGCCTGTGCAAGGAAGGGACGCTCCGAAACTTGGCAGTTTGCCAAAAACAAATTCTGGAGTGATTTTGTAAGGAAGCAAACATTTAGGGAGTCTCGCCAGGTCCTGTTGCGCAAAAGAATGAGCAGAGGATTTGAAATTGTTTTGATCCTTCAAACCACGCGTGGTTCCAACTTTGGTTTACTTGCGACGGAAGTTTATTTGACGTCTTTTATTATTATAGTTTTCTCTACATGTGTTAGGAGTATACGAGAAAGTTTAGGGGAGACCACTCCCGCTGGTTTGATATTTTACTATACTTTTAAAATCTTTAAATATTTATGTAAAAAAGTTTCAAAATATCATTTTCCACCGGTTTTTTACATTTTTTTCTAAAAAATAAAAAAGACGCCCCCAATTTTTTTCTCCGAATTTAATTTTATGTCACAGTTAACTTTAATCTTCTTTTTTAAAAATAACTTAATAGAAATTTATTAAAATCTGTGCTTTAAATTATTTTGGACGTCAGTTGGCTAACCATAACAAATTCGAATTATAGATGATATTTTATCATTATATTAACAAGAAATCTAAGGGACCAGAGAAAACATTTAAATTGCCGAAGAATTAGAATTAAAAATGTTCGAATTAGCCAAGTTCTACCTTAATCATAGAAGTGCGAAAAAAAAAAAAAAAACGCAAGCAACAAACAGCTCACTAATAGATAACATGAAAACGATTCAACGTTAACTCTTTAATAAGTTTCTGATCCGAATGTTTTCAAGCCATTGCATCAAACAAAGCCATGTAGAATAATTTGCAAACGAATCAAGGAATGTTTGTTCCCACTGGAGCTGGTTAATACTTACTTTGTAACGCAACAGCGCACACGGAAATACCTAGTTGATTTAATTCCCGAGACTCTAATGAACAGTCCAGCAAATAGTCATTACGAAGGCGATAAATGGTTAATACAATCGTTTGCATACGCACTACTGCCACAACCGATTTTCAAATTACGGTTTCAAGGAATCCTAGGAACTTTAGAGCTCCCTTTCGCCATTTTAACATCTAATTGGTCGTAAATGCAGCAGGATTTAAAGCTGATCGTAAAGTGATATCGATAACCATATTTCTTTCACGGAATTTTACTATTATATTGGTATTTGCGTTGATGATGGCCAAGATTAAATTTTTTATGGAACAAAAATGAGTAATGTTTGATTTGTATGCATGTTTGTTCTAGTTTCTAATGTTCTAGTTGTATTTGAAATTTCGAAGCTTAGATTATATAAATACGTATAATTACTTACCACTGCATGCATATAATAAATTATTTCAAATCTACATTTAGTAATGGAATCAATTCATGCTCATGTTATACCCATTAAATTTTTGTTCTGAATCTCACCATTTCTTTCGAATATCGTCTTTGAATCGAATATTCGATTTGAAACCAGAGTTCCCACTCTTATTGAAGAAAAAAAATTCAAGGACTTTCAAGGACATTTTAAAGAAAATTCAAGGACCGTAAAATTACATATTTTAGACATAAAAATGCAAACGATAAATTTAAATTAAATTAATCAATTGCAATTTTATTTTTGAAATAAAATATTTGATACTGATCTACAATTCCAATGATAAAACTGTGTAGCATCCATCTATCTATTTATGTTTTTATTGTGTTCACATGAACACAGACTTCCTTGGTTCTATGAAATAAAATAACATACATTTTGAAAACATATTTCATTGCAGAGAAAATCGGTTACTGGTATTTATAACAAAATTCTGTTCAAATATATAAGTGACTTTAAAAATACATTAGGATGATTGCAGGATTATTTTACTCGACGGAGAAATATCTCGGTAACTTTTACTGCATTGTCAAATTAAGCTGTCTTTGAATATACAAAGAGAGAAAATAATGACACTGTAAAAAATATCCGTTTTTTTCCCGGACTTTTTCCGTATATTTGACGGTTTAAAGCTGTTTTGTTGACAAAACGGTTTTTCACCGTTTTCCGCTCCAGCCATAAACGGTTTAAAACCGTCAGTTCAAATTCTATTTTTCGTCATACGGTATTGCTTTCCGTACGATAACTTTCCCTTTTCTTAAATGTAATTTTATTACATTCATTTCATGTTTTTAATAGGGTTCCATCTGCGCTATTGTTTACATATGTTGCAGTAACCTGTTGTCACTCATGAAAGCTAACATTAAAACACGTGTTCTGGCAATAGTTGATATTTACACCACTAAGTGGCGCCACTAGAGCTATAGGGACTTTAAAACTCAAATAGATTATTTTTACTTCATTTTATGAAGTCTCCGGTGGTCTAGTGGTTAGAGCGACTGCCCTTTATTTCTATGAACGCGGTTTCGATTCCCTGCTCGGAGGTGTTCGAAGTTTTGTCACCATCTTGCATCGAAATCGTCCAAGTAAGTTCAATTAAAAATTATATTAATTGAAGTTAATAATTAAGCCTTGATTAAAAAATATTCCTAATTTATAATATACATCAGCACATTTCAACTCAACTCGAACAGAAGGAGAAAAACAACTCAACTCAGTCGATGACGTCACTTACTTCGATTACCTAATTTTTACGGAGAAAACTTGATTTCATACGGTAAAAAACCATTGTGACTACGGATTTACTTCGTAACTTTTACGGGAAAAACTTGTTCCTGTATGGTTAAAAACCGTTGTGCCTACGGATTTACTTCGTAACGTTTACGGTTTTGCACAACCAACCCAGCTGCCAGTTTAAAACCGTAAATTTTACGGGATTTTTTTTACAGTGGATGATTGACAGCATTTTCCAAACAAACAGCCTTTTTTCTAGTGGTGGAATTCTCAAGACAAAACCAAGTCACAAACTGGTTTTCTCTTCTGTCTCAAAAAATATTGGATGGACATTTTGTTTATTTTTAAAGGACTTTTCGAGGCCCCAAATAAAAATCAAGTACTTTTCCAGGGCTCTGAGTAAGGCAAATAAAATTCAAGGAGTTTTCAAGAACCATGGGAACCCTGGAAAAGTAAACATCTTCCCCTCATCTTTCATCTCACCTCTATTTTGGTGAAATCAAAGCCGAATGACCCATGCTCAAAAGCGAGAAGGGATTCCGCACCTGAAAACAGTATGCATGAAATTTTGGATCAAATCCGTCAACGGCTTGACAGTTGGTCTATTCGTTTACATGAAAACGCAATACTACAGAAACGCGTAACAAACTACAGAGACGAATTTTAGTGTACGAAATTTGCACTAAATTTGTAGATGCCGGTCAAATTTCGGGCCAAAGCCGTAAATGGGTGTATATTTCCGTGTGTATTTGAACGCAATAACTCGAAATCGCAACCAGCTACATAGATGTAGTTTGGTGGGTGATTTTGCCGTGGACATGTTGCAAAGTGTTGATCACATCGGTCGAAGGGTAGAGGTACTATTTCAAAATGCATATTCAATTCTCTTTACTATTCGACGAAGTTGAATACAAAACTCACCACACTTCCGCTGGTTTTTTAATACAATAACGTGAGCAAATGCAATTTTTCCAATAATTATAATTCGACACAGGAAATATTATTACTTTTCATTTGCTGAAAATTACAAATTGCGTAATCTTCAAAAACCAACGGAAGTGGCCTTCCTCAGACTTTCTGGTATACTCCAGAACTAACAGAGGAGTCATTTCCCCCTGTCACCGCATAAAAATACGTAGGCCCGGATCTCCACGAGTATTGATATTTTATTGCCCTCGGAGACCACGACAAGGCGAAAGGGCTACGCTACAAGCGGGAGTAAAATACGTCAAGCGGGCACTAACACACATTATGGCGCGATTTGTGCATCATAAAGAAAAAGGGCTACACTACAAGCGGGAGTAAAATGCGCCAAGCGGGCACTAACACACAACATGGGGCGTTTTGTGCATCATAAAGAAAAAGGGCTACACTACATGCGAAAGTAAAATACGTCAAGCGGGCACTAACACACATTATGGCAAGTTTTCTGCATCATAGCATCATAAAGAAAACCATGATGAATATGTATTTTGAACGCCTTTTTTCTGACGGATTGAAACAAACATTTGATACAGATCTACAGTTAGGGTCAGAAGTCAGTATACCAAATTTCATTTATGGAGTTTATTTTGCGTTTTGGAGTTATCATATTCAAATGGATGCGAATATACAGAGCGGTAGACAGTCAACCTGTAGAAGATCTGGTCCAAAATTGGATACGGATCTACAATGCGTCAAATTTTATCTGTCTAGCCATTTAAGTTTTTGAGTTAACGTGTTTACATGCAGATCGTGATGATATGATTACGTGTTTACATGTAGATTTCTATCAAATTTGGTGCAACGACCGATTTTCATCTGTCTAGCTCAAACCGTTTTTGAGTCATCGTGTTCATAGACAGAACGCCGCCCCATGTCACCGTGCCTGACGCCATTACGGCAACCGAACCAGTTGAATGGGCATGGGACAGAAGTAACAAAAAATACATCCTGCGGGACCCCACAAGGCACCGTACCCGAAAACAGCCCCAAGATACTTTATTTGAATAATTAAAGTATTACAATCTTATTACAAGAAAAGAAAACATAGAAAGTTTGACAGACGATGCGCATCGCTGGTAACAGATGCAGGCCTCCTTCAAGCATTGAGGCCCGTTCTGATAAGTTTTATTTTGATTTTAACATGTAATTACTAATATAACAGCCAGATCTGTCTCTCAGTAACGCTCTTCCGTCACCAACAACAAAACTCGCGCCATAGCACTGCGAGCCATTAAACAGCATTATTTCATTGTTAGAGAACCTAAATTTCAGTCATTTTAAATTTAAAAGAGTAATTGTCGTTGTAATTTCAAATTTAATAGCTCTAAAAAAGTGAAATAAAATTTGTTGTCGATTGATATAAAAATAATATCGCTATGAGCATAGTTCCCGAGAAATTTTAAGTTCGATTAATCATATATTTCAAATTAATTTCTGTTTTTCAATAAAAAGTAGTGAATCACGTCAGTGGTGTATCATGCTCGTGATATAGTTTGAACGTCACGATGCATCTGATTATTTATGACAATCGTGATGATATAATTTGATAATATTTTTTGGCAACGTTAAAAAGACACTCAAAGACATCTAAAGTACAAGGAAAATTGTTAACGAAAAATACTTCAACACGGAATGTTGTTTACCTAGAGGTTTTTCTGAATAAAGAAGTACTGAAAATAATATTAAATAAAAAATATTTTCTGTTATAAAACATATGTTTATTTTATTTGTTTTCAATCAACGTTAAAAATTTCTCTCGCATATATATCTATTTAAACACGTCAAATTTGACGGGAAATCTCTCGAATGAAGAGGCAATTTACACCCGTCATACCATGAGGGGTGATTTTCTAGTGCCTATATAACTACTAAACTAGGAAAACATTCACGAGACAGGGAGAACAAAGAAAATTAAAATATTTTTGTAAATGTTATTATAAATGTTTAACACACAAAAACTTGTTATTTAAAGTTTGACATTCATCAACTTGTTGTTTAATGTTTAACAAACAAAGACGTGTAGTGAAATGCATATTCGCAAACTTGAAGATAGTAACAAGTGATGAATATAAAATAATAGTGAGGAAAAACACTCTCCAAAGTTTTATTAGAGTTGTTGAGAATTGGATTGGTTTAATATGGTTTTGACGTTAAGCCGGCCATTCACTTAAAATATAGCCATGCCATTTGTCCTAAGTCCGGTTTTTTTCCCATCCATTTTAATCGAAAAATACAGGCACGCCATTCACTTCCATTTAAAAGGACGCTAACTCTGAACGAAGTTGGGGGGAGTGATCTTCTTTCCCTCTCTACAGCTGCTTGTCAATTGCTCTTCGATTTTCCCCAGTCAGGAGATTTTAATTTATGCTACCCTCGAAGCGAGGCTTCAATCTACGCAAGGTATTGTTCTTTTCAGGGTGCTCTGATTTTTCGTTCCGATTTCAGTCCAGACGGAATTCCAACCACATTTGGCTGATTTCCATAGATTTTGATGGCTTTTCCCTTCTCGCGTTCCAAAATACCCAATCTGGCCGGCTTTAAATTCGTTGATGGATATACTCACATTTTTTTTATGTCAAGGAGACCTTGGGAATGAGCATGAGCTTGTTATTGAATTCTTGAGTTCAAAATGCCGAAGAGTTTGTTGTTAAACGCTAAATTGCTTGGATCGAAGTGATAAACATAGACAGACAAACATACAGTGGAAATTCGATTAACCGTCAGTTTCTGTAATCCGTCATACTCTAAAAAAAGAGTAACGTAGGTTTATAGTTTTACCATACATTTCTGTACATTACTACTCTTGTATTAAGATTTTATCGGTCGTTTTGTAAAATTAAATACAACATGTGTATGTATTGTTCACTTTTAGAGGATTTTATTTTCATTTTTTCCAAGCCAGCAGTGAAATCACGTTACTGTACATATGGATTAAGAGATTTCTGTTATCCGTCTATTCGGTTATCCCTCACAGACCTGGTAGGGACGGTGGCGGTTAATCGAAGTTTGACTGTATTCCAAAATTGTGTTTTTCGGATTCACAGAGGTCTAAAACATGGAGATTCGTCAAAATCTCGAGGTCGAATTTTTTGATCATTTACAAGTTTTTCATCAAAATCTCGAGGTCGAATTTTTTGATGATTTACAAGTTTTTCATCAAAATCTCGAGGTCGAATTTTTTGATGATTTACAAGTTTTTCATCAAAATCTCGACGTAGAATTTTTTGATGATTACAAGTTTTCTTTTCTTTGTATACCTCGTATACAAGAAAGTAAAAAGAATAATTTTAAATTTTTTTTGCGCTACCGTTTTAATTAAATTCTTTAATGTGTAACACGAGAAAGAAATATAAAAAGTAAAGAATTTTCTTAAATGTTATAATAAGTGATGCAAATAACTTCTGTAAAATGTATTAATATAAATATTTTTAACACAACTCTTATCTACAGTCCATTCCATTAATTTCCAGCAAATTTCATTTAATACCCAAACTGTTTTAATTGAAATAAAATCGACTCGATGTGGTAGTGGGACTTTATTTGCTGTGCAGAAACTTGCAGAAAGTTTTCTCTCAAATATTTATTCTAGAGAAACTGATTGAATCCGCAAAATCGCCGCGAGCTTCTGTTGAATTATTCTTTCCGAAATTCAACTGCAAAGATCAATTTGGCGAAACCGAATTTACTTTGAAAATAAAACAGTGTTTCATCGCCCGGTATTATTATTGTTTTTTCTCCTGGTATATCTGCAATATCCTTGAAGCAATTTTGCACGATCCTGAACAGGTTGTTTGTATTTCTTTGAATATTTCGTCTCAAAACAGTCACTTGTTCACCCATGTAATTGTACATTTTCGTACAAATGAAGTTTATATTCAGTTTAATTACTTTCAACTTAAAGCAAGCAGTAGCAAGATACAAATATCATTTAAATATTTTTTAAAGTGTATTGTTTTTGAAATTTAAAGAATCAAACAAACAAAATCAGAAACATATAAAAGGATATTTAATAAAACAATAAAAGAAAAGCATAAAAAAACATTCCAATGCATTGAATCGAAATAACAACCGTTTAAATTTAAGTAAACGACAACCCGCCCCGGCCCAGCCTGACCAAGAGGGTGTAAGGCCTTACATAGGCCGGAGGGGAAACAGGAGATGGGTATTCGAGGTTTGAAGGCGAAGGGAAAAGTTTGTGCTGTAGGGGATCGGGTAGCCCTTAGGTGATGGCTTTGTGGTTAGCGTGGACTGGCCCGTGAATCACCTCCCTAAATGGATAGGCTGAAAACTGGAATGGTGTGGAATGCCACTACGCCAATTGCGTGGAGTGAAGTGATCGTGAATGTCCAGTTTAAAATTACTAGAAAGAGCGATGTGCTGCTTAGATGTTAAGGGGAACAATAAATTATAAGTACTAAACTTTATAGAATTTTTACTTTTTTTGCAGGAGAGGGAAACAACACAGCTCCAGACATAACTTGATCTCACCAACAGAATTATTTTTGTCAGCTGTAACTAAGGCTTTCAATGCATGTACAGATGATTATCGGATTCCGAAATCCTCCGCGCTTTTGCGCATGCGCCAGGCGGAGTTGATTTCTACAAAATAGGAGTGAAGTGAAAAATGGAGAGGGAGATGTTCGCATTTTACTTAGCGTGACCTAAGAAAGAACTCCGGAAATGCGCTCATCTTACTCACTGCCTGTCACCCCTTTCCGGAGTAAAATCGTCCAAAAGTGCTAGTCTTGTCATTTTGAAACCATCAGTGAATTTTTTATCACTTGCTCGTAAAATGAACTAAAAGAAAGAACAAATGTTGAAAACGTAATAATAAAACGAACCAACGTAAAAAGCTTTTGAACCCGTTACCAATCATTATTCGTAACAGTTTTTAGAATTGTTTGCTTTTCTCGAAAAGAACTGTGGCACCATCACTATTATCTATACGTACCGAGAAATCTTGTAAATATATCACATATGTATTTTTACTCTTTTCGAAAAAATATTTATATTAGTTAACGAACCATTATTACGGTAAAACCTCGGTTATCCGAACTCGTGTTATCCTAAATGCTTCTGAAATCGCAAGAGGCAGCGGTGGCCTAGTGGTAAGGTCTCGGCTTTGGGGCCGGAGGGTTCCAAGATCGAATCCGATTCAATGGATCCCCGATTCCACTGAAGATCCGCCGTGTATGGGGCCTGCTGCACGCTAAATCATACGTAGTGGCCAAACGCCTTCCCGTTGGTGTGTCGTGGAAGTTTGGAGAGGGGGTGCCAGTTCAGATGCCGTCCCCGTCATCTGACCATGGTTCAAAATTACGAGGTCCGTCCCAAAATAGCCCTCTTGTTGCTTCAAAAACGGGACGTTAATATAACCAAACTAAAATCGCAAATCCTAAAAACACGTACACTACTTCACTGGAATAATCGCGAAGGCGATACTTTTTTGCAACGATCTCCCCTTTCTTCTTTTAAGCCCCTCCAAGACGGCCAGTGATTAATTTTAGAGTGCTAAAAATAAAATTAAGGTGAAATGACATTATTATATTGTTTACCTGTGCGTCCGAACTCGACGGTGCCAATATTGCTCCCGACGGAGGGTTAGCCTTAATTAAGAACAAAATTGTAGCATACAAAGAGAGTTTTGAATTCGTTTTACACTCAAAACATTTCAGAATTATATATACTATAATTAGATACAAAATAGTAATAGACGTTCAAGGTTTAACCGAAAATATCCTTATCCGTCCCTCCCTTTAGCTCGGTTAACAGCGTTGCGCAGTATTTATAGAAGTTTCTGGAACTGTTATTTAATTAAAACTAACAGCAGGTTTCCGTTTTCCCAAACAATAGTGTTGCAAAAGTCTTCCTGTGGGTGTATGGTGTAAACAGTCCAACACGCGGGATAATGGAGAATGAAGGTTTATTTACAAATATGCACGTAGCACAGGTACAGGAAACAATAGTTCTTGCACAGATTATCAATGTAAACAGACAACAATTCACAGGTAATAACAGTTCAGCACTTTGATATTTAGCAACACAAACAGTCAGCAAATAACTAGTGATGACAATAACTGCACTTTCAATTTCGCTCAACTCACCAGCTTCCTAGCTCGCACTGCGGACGAACTCCAAAGATGTTCGCGTTGCAAGGCGATCCCAGCCGATCAACACACACCCTCCGTCATCCAAGAGGTCTCCTTATATAGTTTTCCATGGCAGGCAGTGACGTCACATGGAATTATCTAGTACATTGAAGCGTATCTTCTCTCCTATTGGAAATATCGAGAAGATTCCAGCACCTTTAAGATCCCATATTTCGTCGCCAAAGTCTCCAAGGTCGGGGAACCAGACGTGGCTGTTGCTAGCCATCCCATACTTATCCCTGTAAAACTCTCTTCCCAACCACAAGACTCACATTGCTGGGAAGTGACTTTCCACGTTTGTAACAATAGGAACCCCTCTTCTATTCAGCTACGCGCACCGTGAAGTTTTATAAACATATTGCATTGTTGTTATTCAAAAAGCTTCTTCTCCCCAAATGATTCTTTAACAATGAACCCAATTCCGCAACTATATTTTATGAAATTACGCATCAGTAATATGCTTTACAAAGAAACCACTAATATTTGTTAAAATTACTCGCGTCTGAAACCAGTAAAATTGTTTCGTTATTTAAGTTTGTAGACTACAGGGGAACAATTAAATGGCAAAGGAGGCGCAAAACGGTATGTCTGTTTGGCGGAGAGCTCTGCGTGACATTTAATTAAATGTCGCATTTATTTCGGAAACCTTGTCAGTCCGGGTATTTAGAGCTCTTTTCGGACGTTGCTTCGATGTAATGATGTCTGATACTGGGATTAAGAAGCTGTTAATACAGCTTTACATGCAATGAAATTTCAATTTATCGCCATTAAATGGAATTAGAGAGATTATACAATGACATCTAACAAATGAGAGTGAAATAAAATTGAAGCATTTTAGACAACACTTTTTACATAGATTTACGGAGACAGCAAATTTTCTGCGCGGTAGGATTTCCTTTGGTTCTTCGTTCTTATTATTGCCTTGATAAGATACTAAGTTAGTGAAAAAAAATGAAATGTTTGATAATTCAGATACCTTTATTATAAATTACAGCGAAACTTCGATTAACCGTCACTCGTTTAACCGTCAGTTTCTGTTATCCGTCATCGCATGAAAAGCAAAAAGTAACGTAGGTTTATAGTTTTACCGTTTATTTCTGTACATTACTACTCGTGTATTGATGTTCAAATTGATCGTTTAGTAAAATTAAATACAACATATATGTATTATTCACTTTTAAAGGAGTTTATTTCAATTTTCGTCTCAAGTCAGCAGTGAAATCACATTACTGTACATATGTATCGAGAGATTTCTGTTATCCGTCTATTCGGTTATCCGTCACAGCCCTTGTCCCAACGGTGACGGTTAACCCTCTGACTCCTAAGCCGGCCGTAACCGGCCACGCAACTTCAGTACTAGTGGGGCGGATTTCGGCCGGTTACTATTCCGAAAGCGGGGAGAAGGCAGTTGGGCGAGTAGTCATTAAGGGACCCTATGGGTAGAGATGAGAGACCTTCCATTCATATCTTCCCCTACACGTTGTGAGAAGAGAAGGGGAAACGGGGTGGACGAATCTATTTCACATATACATTAGCCGCTTGTTAATTATTATCCCGAGAAAACTCGGGAGAAGCAGAATTTGCCAGTACGATTTGTTTTATCACGGTTTTACTCGGCCTGGAGGAAATGAAAGGAAATATTCAGCTTTCATTGGCAGTTTGCCAAGTTTTATTGGTTTCGCGGTTCTTTTGGCGGGACTGGTCACGTGTTTCCCTATTGTATAGTATACATCGGTTTGTGGATTAGTAATGTATAAAGAAGGATAGTTGCTTTGAAAAAAAGTAAAATAATGGCGATGATGCAAGATAGCGAAAGCGATGATTTTTCAGATAGTGATTAGTCAGGTTAACCTCAAGGCATTTTCCAGATGTTATTCCTGCAACTGAAAAAAATCAAATCCAACGAGACAGTGCACTCTATGCTCCGGTAAAAGAGATTCCAGAGGTAAACCAGCAAGAAAAGAGACCAGATACCAGTGTACAGAATGTCAGGTATCACTTTGTGTTGTCCCTTGTTTCAAAAACTATCATACAAAGACTAATATTTAACTTTTTTCACTTGCCCGAGATAACTCGGGATAGTAAACTAATGTTAAAACTAAATGCTTTTACACATGTAAAAAATTAAAAATTCAACTTAAAACCAACATATTTTGTTTTGTTTCGTTTCCTTGTATTTAATAATAAAATAAAAAAATGTGATGATTTTTTGCAATTTAAAAAAAAAAAAAATGTGCAAGGGAAGCGGTTAGTAAACAAACCTCTGTCCACAACTGTACACTGATTTTGAGAACCCTCAGTGGTCAGAGGGTTAATCGAAGTTTTACTGTGTAATAAAAGGCACAATCTAAGAAATAAAATGCCTCTATTATAAATTCTAAGAAATCGCGGGGACCGCGGTGGCCTATCCAAGTTATTAAATGACAAGAATACACTTGAAGAAACAAAATTCTCTAACTTTTTAATCCTCTATGTTTTCTCCTTTCCGCTATTAACAACCAAGGGTACGCGTGCCACAGGTTGCTCTATGACAATTGTCATTGGTTTCTCAAACTGACGAAAGGTTTTTCCTTCCCGAGTTCCAAAAATTCCAGATTGGAACAGAGGTGAATGCCCCTTTTTATACAGACGTCAACAAGAAGTGGCCACGTAGCCGTTTCAAGAAGTGGGCGTTAGCGCACATTGTGAGATTATCAGGCAGACACTTTTATTGCTGTGATGACATGATAATTTTAAGGCAACCGTAACATGTCTATAAATGTCCTGTTGTACGCGGTTATCATTTCGTACGAGCATGACAAGCGTTTTATTCAATCCATGGCTTTGCTTAAGAAATATTGCTTACACCTCATCTATCTAAAAATAAGATAGATAAAATGTTACACTTTAAAGACAATAGCGCTTGCAACCACTACTTTATTACCATGCTGAAAGCGAGAAAATATTTTTCACCTTCCGGCGCACTATCGCAATCTTCGTTTGCCCCTGACACGAAGAAGTTTTGAAACGTTCCTTATCGTCTAGAACTGTCACCCGCAACGTGGTTTATGGCACTTTGTAAAGTTGTGAAAACCTCCCCGAGAAAGGGAAGCCTGATAAAACAAGAGAGATACAGTAGCGTACACATAACTGGAATATTTCGTTGCTATTCAAATAAAGGGTGACACGTTTAGAAAGATAATGGTACGTATTTTTATGAATAAAGACAGAATTCAGCATGTAGGAATTAAATATGCTTACACCTAAATTCCGTTTGATAAATTTCTAGAAGGAATAATACTGGCCAGTAGTCAGTATGTAACAAACTGCAGGAAGACTATGATATGTGAGTTAATGCATCTTTAAATCTCGCATACATGCACACACTCATACCCACTTGACAATTGGGAAACATTTAAAGCGTGAAAATTACCAACAACATTTTTATAAGCAAATTAAAATGTTACATTGAGTCAACGGAATTATCATCTGTGATATTGTTATGATTGGAAGGTTTCTTGGCTTTAACTTTTCTTCGGGTACTACTGATTTAATAAGCACACTCCCCACGTTTTATTAAAGTTCCTTCAAATATTGCGCCTTATAAAAGGTTAGGAATATTATTTCGGAAGATATTAACCCTGTGAGCCCTATCCCGCCTCAAACCGCCTCATTCGACAGAGGCCGGACTCAGGCGGTTTTGGGCGCCTGAGTGAATTTTATGAGAGAAAAATGGTTTCTTTCTTTGTCGACAATTGATCGCCCAAACTTGGGTGTCGTCCTCCTGGAATTTCTGTAAGGAAAGGAAGGATTTCATTCTGACTTCATGAATGAAAATTTACTTCAGGTTCTGAGGTACTGGAATTCTCACTCTAGCCGGGCTATAGAGTTAATGCAGAGATGGAGTTCAGTTTAGAGTTTGAATTCGAGCAGTAAGGTCACGATTTCCAAATTCACCAAATTTCAACGGTGTAGGTGAGGCTGGTGCAAATCGCCTCTGACAACAAGGTCAAATACACCCACATTGGCGTGATGTGAGAATTTGGAGAATGGATGCCAGCTCAGGTGTCGTCCTCGTTATATGAATAAAGTTCCAATTATAAGGTCTGTTCCGGTAAAACCTTCGCATAGCTTCGAAATGAGACGTTAGTCTAACTAAATTTAAATTCTATTAAATATTTAAATGTTTTTGTTACGTCTTGTAAAGCAAATGAAACCAAACTAAGCCATAATTCAACAGTTGCTAACCAATTAAAGTTCTCAGAAAAGAGTATCATTTATTTACAGGCAATTTCTCAGAAAACGTGGAATAATGTCGATCTATGTGTTTTAATTGATTTTTGAATTTCATAAAATTTTAAACAAATATGGATGATCATTTATGGAAGAATCAATAATGTAGGAAGAAACCTTCGTTCCTCGATAGTTATTGGCAAAAAATTCAATATTAGGCAATTTTTTTAATTGCGGAAATAAATTGACAATATGAATTTTTAAATGACACCAAAGTATACCATAATACAACAATAGCTAACATATTAAAGTTCCCAGAAAAGGGTATCACTTATTTACATACAATTTCTCAGAAAGCGTAGAACAATGTCGATCTGTGTCTTAATTAATTTTTGCACTTCATCAAATTTTAAACAGAATATAGATTGGCAGTTTATGAAAGAATCAATAATGTAGGGAAAAACCCTTCATTCTACGATAGTTCTTGGCAAAGGAAATTGAATATTAGAAATTTTTTTCTAATTGAGGAAATAAAATGACGGTATGAATTTTTAAATGTTTAATGAGGTGAATTAAGACGATAATCAGAAAGTAGATTAAATTCCAAAAATACAAATTTCATTTAATTCTAAGCCTTTTTTTAATTCGCTTTCGGCTGAATAAACGAGCATATGAATGCAACAAAACAATGATTTTCGAAAACAGATTGATCCCATAGTAAATAGCCCTACTGTTAGTTTCAAAAACCCGAGACTAGCACTTTTGGACGATTTTAATAAAGAAAGGAGTGACAGGCAATGAATAAGTTGAGATTTTTTCCGGAGTTTTTCATTAGATCATGATGACCTTCGCCCGATATGGCGTGTTTTTTAGTTAGTCTTTACAACAAATCAATAAATGAAAACAAAATGTTTCTATATACTGCTAAATAAAATGCATACATCTCCCCCTCTATTTTTCACTTCATCCTTATTTTGGTGAAATGAACTCCACCTGGCGCAAGCGCAAAAGCGTTCTTATCTGAGAATGATCAGCAGAATAGATTCAACGTTAACAACGTCAATAGGACGTTAACTTATCAAGGTAGGTAGGTTTTCATGGCTCAAGAGCTAAAATTGGCAAATCTACGCCAACGTTAACCTATCAAATCAGTGATATAGTGACGAATTAAAGGAAGCGATGAACAGCTATGGTTTGCTGAAATATTTACTTGACGCAAACGAAAGAATATTTGCGTTAAAATAAACTTTCTAATTTATTAAATTGACAACAGATTTGTAAAACTTATTACCTATCTATTTTCAAAGTGAAATGTGAATAAGAATCTCGGAAAGTTTCAATGGAATCGATCCATGTTCATGTGATCCAAGTCACTGTCCTGTACCAATTTAATTTTTGAACCTATTGCGGCTTTTGCTGGAAAAAGGAAGGATGCTATAGTGCAGCTTAAAACAGCTTGAATTAGATGTTAAATAACATCCGCAGTTATGTTTGTCGTGTTTCTGTGGCTTAGCTTGGTTTTCGCTCAGTTTAGTCATATTTATCTCCCGTTTTGAAGCAACACGAGGGCCAATTTGGGATGGACCTCGCACTTTTGAACCGCTGTTAGATGACTAGGACGACACCTGAGATGGCACCCTCTCCCAAAACTTCCACACCACGCCACATACCCAGCGAGTACCAGGCCCACACACACGACTGACCCCAAGCGAAATTTGGGATTTATTAAAACAAATTTTAAATTACAATCATCAAACAGTAACAGCATGATTATTGTGACAGTAACGTCGTACTGGGGGTGATTTTCTACCCCGCCATACTGTTATCAGGCCTTACACCCGTTTGGGTAGGCCAAGGCGGAGTGGGTGTTGTGACACACGTCATCACTGGCATCATGTGAATTGACTCCATTTACATTGTATTTTCGGAGAGCCAATCTGCCATATAAATTATGAACTAGGTGTATATAATTAAATGCTGTATATGTATCAAACATTGTCATTTGCACTGTTAGATAAACAAATAATATTCTATGAAGAAAAATTTAAGATAGCAGAAGACAGCTATAAACAATTCCATCGTTTTTAATAAAACAAATTGCATCGAACTTTTAACAAGTAATTATTTGATTTAGAATTCAAATTAAATGAAGTGACATACGACTGTTAAACTTCGAAAATTTTCGATTTTATGAAAAAATTTATATTATTCCCCTGTCTTTTCTGAACAATTTAAAACAACCCGCGTTAAAAAATTCTCAGAATTATGAAAGTTATGAAGGAAAATGTATCAGCTCTTCAACGTAAACATTTAATACGACCATATTTTTAAAGCACTATATCTCAAAATGTGTTCTTTGATATTGCGCGCACGATATCTCAAGAATTATTGAATATTTTTTTCATAAAATTTGTACTGAATATGTATTGTGCTATGTTCTACAAATTGAACCACAGTTTTGTACATATTTTCTCAAAGATGTTTTTCGGGGGTTAGAAATGTTGAAATTGTAACAATTTTTAACATTTTTATTTTAAATTAGTATATAAAATAGAAATTAAATTTAAATGTTAATAAATTGAGGTTCAGTTTCTTAAACAGACTGTTTGGATCACTTAGATCTCCAAAATATCGTGTTTAGACCAATATTTTATCCATAATCCTGCGCGCAAGGCGACTATCTCATTTTTTCACTAAAAATTATACCCATATTTATTACTCTCTCAAATAAATACATATCAATATTAAGATTTCAAAATGTGTGTACAATAACAGAAAGAACAGATATTTTTCTAGGAAAAAAATTGTTTTTGACATTTTTTGTTTTAGAGATATAATGTTTCGAATTTGACAGTTTTTTCCCCATACTTCGGAGGTTAAAAGGGCGTATGCCCCCTTAACATCACAAAAATTCTTTTTTGATGCAGAATTTAAGATCCGGGATTACCTAAACAACAACAAAAAATTACTTCAAAAACAATTTTAACCACCATTTCTTGAGCGTCCTTGATATTTGAGAACGAACCTCCAAGTTTCCTTCGATGCTTGTTGGAGAATGTTTGCATGCATAATTAACGTGTCTCGAAAATTTATTCCGCAGAGAGAATATGCAGCTGTGGGGTTTTCAGATGTTAAGCAAAACTCTTCGTGCAGCTGCATATCATAGAAGAGAAACGGAAAATTAATAGATTCAGCGAAGCGACGAAGAATGTTAATAGGTGAGATTACGTTGTGGAAAGGAATAAAAGCTTACAGAACAAAATGACGGGACAAATCTTTTTTGGAATCAAGCAATGCAATAATTCTATGGATGAGAATATGCTGATTGTTGGATTTATTCTACTCAGTGTAGTGGATGTTAATGAAAATAATGTATTTAAAGACGATAACTGCTATACTAATCACTTGTTAATTGTTCATAGATTGACATTCATAGATTTTTTATTAGAATTTGATACTTTCCTAGTAGGTAACCTCCCCAAAGTATTTTAAAACTTTTATCTTTAATAAATTAAATTCTTTCTGATGCCATTTAATTTTTAATTATAAACGAATTACTTCTACTTCAATTTTAGATAAACGCATTTCTACTTTAACTTACAGAGTCACAATATCTTCGGGACTTTTCCCGTCTCCTCAGCAGTATAAAAGGGCATGATTGCCGCAATCTTTCTCTTTATATGATGTAAGATACTTCCTGGTAACACGCGCTGCCTTTACGCGCACTTTCTGAATAATGGTCATGGGATCTACCTAAAATATCGTCTGACGATTTTAAAATCATCTTCCATTCATTAAAGATAATAATTGAAAGAGTTCTAATAAAATATTTTTTGGATTTAAACGACTGCCTCCTTCTTACGTCTGCCTCTGAACTTCATCGAAAGGAATAATGTTGCATATAAATATATATCAGAACCTTGATTATCCGGGCCTCTATCAACCGAGATCTCTGTTAACCGAACCGGTACCAGAAAATCGATTTGTGTATTTAGTTCTTTAATGGAGTCACCGAACTTTTAATAAAGGTGTCAAAGTTGGCATTGGAGCCGATTTTCACAATGTGAAAGCTTGATGAAACCTCACCGACCCAGCCTACCCGGATGGGTGTAAAGCCCATGAATACAAAAGCTTGCAAAATACCGTTACAAGGAGGTGATCTTTTATAACTCCAAACGTTATTCTTAAGCTGTGTTCCTACGGCCTGTCTTTGCACGAGTTCCGTCCGCGGTTCACGTTATTCCCCATCGTCGGAACGGGAAGAATCGATGTGGCTCATAGGCTTGTAAGTGCATCTGTTGTTTCCCGCGTTATGGCGGTAAATAGCTCGCACGTCAAAGAAAGAGGGAGTGGCCAGAGGGCGTCAGTACATCCGTTCACTGGAGCGCTGGCGAGATATTAGCCAAGCCACGCGCCGTAGGAACGGCACGACTGTTCGGAATTCCATCGACCATAGTCTACAAGTACGAACCTCGAGCGCCTCGAGGTTTGCCAAGCCACACGCCGTCGGAACAAGGCTTTAAGCTCTTCAACAGTGATGTAAGCAAATCCTATGGGTTGCATGAGGTTTGCTCACATCACTGTCGAAGTGCTGGAACTGTGAATGCGACAGAAAGTTTCGCGTTGTTGAGCGGGATGAAATATTCTTTTGAGAAAACCCTTAAATAATCATAAGAAAAAATGCAAAGGAAACAACAAAAATCAGTTACACATTTGCGAATCCTCTTATGAAAACTAATTATTGTTTCAAAAAATGCATATAAGAAGTTTGATAACTAATAAAAGTGTTTGTTCAAATGTAATGTCTTGCGGACACATTTTTATAATTTCAAATAAACAAGCAAAGGAAAGCCCTGTCGAAAGAAAAGAAGTCATAATTTAGAATTTAGTCTCTATTAACCGAATTTCAAAATCAATTCGAGTAATCGAGGTTCTACTCAATGAAAACGCACCACTTACAATTTCTATGATTATGGATGTGATGAAACCAACCTCCACGTAATTGCTCCGGCTGTTAGCCAAATGATGTGAAGTGAAGAGTGGAAGAAACAGTTGTGAGGGAGACGATGTGGTAGGCTCCATTAATGGAATTGGGTTCTGCGCAGAGTGTGTGCAGGTTAGTAGGAGATCCAGATGTGGACTCCGAGTAATTATGAGTAATCTTGAACGTGAATCGTAATTGTACAATGTACATACGTATATAGTTCCTATTTAAAGTATATAGTTATTTAAAGTATATTGTTCCTATTTAAAGTATATAGTTCCTATTTAAAGTATATAGTTCCTATTTTAAGTATATATTTCTTATTTAAAGCATATAATTATTTAAAGTATATATTTCCTATTTAAAGTATATAGTTATTTAAAGTATATAGTTCCTATTTAAAGTATATAGTTCCTATTTAAAGTATATAGTTATTTAAAGTATATAGTTCCTATTTAAAGTGCATAGATCCTATTTAAAGTATATAGTTCCTATTTAAAGTATATGGTTCCTATTAATAAACTAGTGAAAGGAAAAAGTGAATTTATTGCAATCTAGAGTACACAGTTTTTACAATGGACAAAGGCAGACTAAGAGCCCGAAAAATATTCTATAAAAAAAAGCTTTTTTGAGCGCAGGGAGGTTTAAAACGTTAAGATTCGTCAAAATCGCGAGTACGGAATTTTTGACGATTACAGTACAGTAAAACGTCGCTTAACCGTCAGTTTCTTTTTTCCGTCATCGTTAAAGAAGTAAAAAGAAAGTAGGTTTATAGTACTATAATACATTTCTGTACATTATTACTCTTATATTGAAGTTTATATTGATCGTTTTGTAAAATTAAATACAACATGTATGCATTATTCACGTTAAAATTTTTTTTCACTTTCACCCCAAGTCAGCAGTGAAATCACGTTACTGTACATACGTATTAAGAGACGTCTGTTACCCGTCACATCCCTGGTCCGAACGGGGACTGTTAATCAAGGTTTTACTGTAACTTTCCTCCGTATACATCGCACAGGAGAAAGTAAAATTCTCCAAGCAAGCGAGAAATTCACACATAATTCCTAGAAGTTTTCTTTCACCTCTCGAAAAAAAGTGTTAAACCAACCGGAAACTTCCATACTCAGTGCGAAAATATGCCTTTGAAGTAACTTAATCCTTTTCCCACTGTTACACTTAAAAATAATAATAGGGGAGAGAAGAAGAGAGCGTACATTACGAAGAACAAAAAACTAGCTTTCAGTTTCTTAAATCCATATACATTTCTCAGATCACGGCGATAAATCGATTATTTTCGTGCGAAATACTCATCGATCCATGGATCGTGAAAACAACCCATGATTTTGTAAGATCAGGAAAGGGAAAAAAGAAATGCACGGATTATTTCTTTTGTTTAAACTGCTTGATGTAATAATTTAGAAAGGGAGAAGCAGATAAAAATAAATTTTGTAAGTCGGCTTTTCGGAAAAAAGGTTAGTTTCTTATTTTTATTTTCAATTCGTTACTTATTTGCGAGAAATGAAGTCTTTGACCAGTTAGAAGTTTGGATTTGTATTTTCTGGCGCAATATCCTTAAATAGAATATGCGACCAGTTAGAAGTTGAAGCTTTGGGAGTTTATATTACGCTATATATTCCGTGTTGAACTGCTCTCAGGTTTGTGTGGTATGGAAGTTTTGATACTTAGGTGGCGTTTCCAATGCTCATCAGCTGACCATGGGCAAAGTTTCGGAGTCCGTCTTTGGATAGGGCATTTTTACAAATGACCCCTAATGTAATCACTTGATTATTATTTCATATGAGGTTTGGTGAAAGGAATTTTCATAGTTATATGAACGTCTAATAAAATTAAATATTACGACTTTATTTTATAAGGGTCATTATGTCTGGGGTTCTGGAGGCTTTATTAAATATGTTTCATACTTCTTCTGGGTGGCAGTTATATAGTTTGTGAATTATCATAGGAAGAAATGTTACAAAATTCGTTCGGTGTGTGTACGATGAAAACATTCCAGCAAGCAGGATAATGGAGATTTGTACTTCATTCTCGAATATTCCGGAAAACATGAAGCGCAGGTAACAGGAAAAACAGCTCTTGCACAAATTAGAAACACAAACAGAGAGAAATTCACTAATAAAAACAGCAATTGCACAAACAATAGCGCTCAGCGCCAAACAGCTGACCAAAGGGTCTATTCTGGTACCCCCGGATGGGTTGGGAGTTGGGTTAGGTTCCGTTGTTAACGTGCGAAACCCAACCCAACCGGGGGTACTAGAATAGACCCACGAGTCGCAAGACTCCAGAGAGATTCTACAAACTCCGAAGGCGTTCAAAGACGATCGTCTCATCTCAGCAACTCCGGGTTTTTATACCTTTCCTGACAGGATGTGACGTGTCATAGAATCATCTAGTAAATTCTGTATATCTTCGACCCTAATAGAGATATCGAGAAAATTCAAGCATTTTTGAAGTCCTTCATTTTGTCGCCACGTCGCCAAAATGGTCGCCAAGGTCGGGGGCGTTGGCCTTCATCCCCCTATAAGCAGTAAGAACCTCTGTAAATGTCTCTTTCCAACCATAAGACTAACATTGTGGGAAAGCGATATTACATGTTCGTAACAATATGCTGTGATGTTATTGAAATGTTTATTCGAGTCATGAATTTAAAGCAATTCGTCAATTTCTATAACAATTCCATTACCTAAAATGAAGGACAGAGGGACCGGAAAACTTAGCCCCTCTGCACCTTCCAGATTTTACTACTCTTAATTTCCCTTTGAATATAAGCTCGATGAAATAATGACCGGTATTAGTTTTTTTATTTCATTTCCTTAATTCTAAATAACACAGTGCTATTCTACTATAAGCCACTATACCAAACTAAAAAACACACCAGAGCCTTATGATATGAACATTATGAAATATAATTTCTAATATGTATAAAACACCAGCATTCTATAGAATGCCTAGGGACTTTTGGGCAACGAATGAAATATGAGGAATATGTCATATATTTTCCCTAGGTGCTGTTTGTAATACCTAGACATACATACAATACCTGAAAGGACAACTGACAAATGCTATTTAGGCAAAGCATGAAAAAAAGGTCATGATATGATAAGGTTTTCATTTAAAAGATGCGCATTCTACTGAAATTAAAAATAAAAAACCATTAAAAATCTTTTATACCAAATACCTAAAAGAAAATAGAAGTTATAAAGTTATACAATGAAAAGTTTAAGCCTTTCCCATTACAGAAAACAAAATAAAATATGAATCTACTTGTTGCATCAAGAAAGGAAATAATTTTATTTTCAGTGGAACGTAATTTTATTCCTTATAAAATCGAATCGGCAATACATTTCATACTTTGCCAGTTTGTCAGTTGGCATTTTATAGAATGCCTAGGAAATGCATGAAATATTCATCGTTTCATAATTTGACTAAAAATGCCTAGGCATTTAATAGAATGCCGGATTTAAAACTTTGCCGGTAACAGATACATCTAATAAAGATAACATCTAAAGAAGTTTTACTTCCTGTTTTTATTATCCGACATCGGCAATCCTTGTTCTTTTCCGTCGGATAACTGACAGTCATTTGTAATTACTAATGTTTTCAAATACGGTTGTCAAGTATTTGAAAAATTCAGGCCTAACTTCACTGAATTTGGCCTTCAAATGGTGTAGCAGTCAGTTCTCCAATATGGCAAGAAAGGATTATAAATATGAGTTTTAAATACTATATATTTATATAGTAATAATTAGCTATGCAATTATTATTTTTAAAACTTGGTTTAATAAATGCAAATTTAATAATATATATAAATATTTAAGTCGACTATTTATCATAGATCCTAAAGGATATGTCTGAAATGACTTTTTAGTGCAAAAATTAGCATAAGGTCCGATCCTTTTTTTATCAAAAAAAGGTAAGTTAAGGTTATTTTTAATCATCCTAAAATATCTTTCCAAGGAGCTAATTGAAGGAAAATATGCCAATCGATCCAAGGTCTTCCATTTTTCAAGGAGGGCTTACGACGCCAGGGCTAAAGCTATCAAAACCAAGGACACACCTTACACACATTAAGTCATGCTTATTCATTCATTCTTATGAAGTCTTAAAAGATTATGAAGCTTGAATTTTTTTCATCTACAAATTATTCATTTGTTATGAAGACGCTCAAACAACCTCTCACAGAATGCTTGCGTGACAAAAGGTATTACACCTTCATCTGCATTGTCTAAAATCTTTAGAATGGGGAAGAACTATCTTTCGATTTTTCTTTGCCGCTAATGTTGCCACTTCCTTAAGTAAACTTTGTTTTCCTTAAGTAAGTAGTTTTGCTTTCAAGAATGCAAAATGGACTTTCAGAACAAATTTTCTAATTTTGAGTTATGGTTAAGACGCAATTTTATTAAATACTTTTTCGATTTGTAAAGGGGAAAAAAACCAAATCTCTAAATATAAAATAGTAGTAAAATAGAGAAATGAATTTATAACTTTTTAATTCATTTACAAGAAATACGCAATATTTAAAATAAATTGCAAAGTAAAAAAATTGCATTTTTCTGATTTTGGACAAGGATATTTTAATATTTTCAAATAATAGGGACACTCCATTCAAGAAAGGAACAAATTGAAATCTTGCTCATTACGTAATAACTTCCATCCCCTGCTCTAGGATTCACACAAACACAAAGTTATGCTGTTGAGAATTTAAACAATCAATGTGGATATTTTAATAGCCTTGGTGCGACTCAACAAAATATTAGTCTTTTAATATTATTAAATTTTAGTCTTTTCAAATTTTGATTGTTGATTTAATTCTCATTTTTTGGATGGCAGCTATTTGTACTATTCTGTTTTCAATTTTTTGAGATCGTCATGCTACTTTTTTTAGACTTTTTCTGAAAGTAATTGTCTTGATTTACAGCATTTCGAAGAAGTTTTGCTGCATAACTAACTACCTTATAACGAATTTCTTATAGTTAATTATTAACAAATCATTCATTTATGAAAAAGTTAGCATTTTTTTTAATTCCCAGAACCGGAAGAAATTGTAAATAGTTTGGAAACTTAGTCTAAACCATTTATTCAAAAAACAACAGATCAAATATGAAGTTCAATCAACTGAAAATTCATCCACTACACTTTTTATGCAAAAAAATTATTATCAGTCTGATATTTAAGACGTGATTATACTAAGCATTCATTTTATTCACCAATAGTTTGGCTTTATGGATGAAATTTTACAACAAAATATAAACATTTTAAATTGGAAAGTTAACAGTATAATGCTTATTTAAAAAAGTCATTTTTTCAGCAGGATTTCATCTCTCTATATAAAAGAGCTTATTTTCTATGCATGTATGAATGTTTATTCGTTTTTTTTCGTGTCAATGCAAGCCCAGATTGTTTAATTCACTGGGGCCAAATTTGGCACAGTAAGAGTTAACGCCATACAAATTATTTTAAAATTCGAATTAGATTTTTATTTATTTAACGTTAAGTGGTAATCTATCTATATATATATAAGAGCTTATTTTCTGTGTATGTACGTTCATTCTTCTTCTTCTCTATGCACGCCCAGACCATTTGACTTTACCGGTGCGAAATTCGGTACAGTGACGCATTTAGCACGAGTGGGAGTTAACGTCGTAAAAATTTTAAAATGCCAATAAAATTTTTATTTATATAATGTAAAGTGGTAAATTCGGGCGATTTTTGCTATCTTTCTGCATATATTCTCATCGTAGAACCGCAATTTTTATATCATTGTAAAGTCTAGAATGTCCCCGTTCTAATAAGAGCAGTTTGAAGCTGCGGTGTAACCTTCCTGATTTTTAACAACTTTTTGAAGTTTTCGGAAGCACTTTTCTTTTGAAAACAATTCGCGTAGCACGTGTTGAAATATTCTTCCGTGTTTTAATTTACAAGCATCGGAAAAAATAGTTTTCTTGCATTCTCTCTCTCTCTCTTTTTGTCTTTTGATATTCTTTTTGCAAGGCATATTTTTATTAGCATTTTGTTCGCTCTAAAGATATTTTAAGTTTATAAGCAGTAATATAATTTAAGTTAACAGCAATGCCGGGAAAATTCTGTATAGTTTGATTGCTCATTTTAAAGTTGTATTAATTATTATACTTTATATTGTTTAAAAGCTTGAAATAAATCTTCTTTTTCCAAACATCTCGCGTTTTCATTCAAACCATACTGTTATAATGTAATAAAAAGGCTAGATTTGAAAGTTTTAATTCAGTCAGAAAGGATTCAAAGGAGATTTACATTTGTTGAGGAAAATCAGTGACAATATTTGTAGGAAAAATAAAACGCAGGCGAGTAACAAAAAAATAAGGATCCCGAGCAACGACGAGTTATCCCGTAGTTAAGGTATAAAAGAATTAAACAGAACGGGATATTATGGATGAAAATCTTCATTATTACCAGCCTTTATATTTTTGAAACGCCCATGAAATATTTCTTTATCCTTAGTTGATATACTGAACAACTAACCTAACGATATATTTCATCGAAATTCATTAAAAAAATTTATTAATCAATTCTTTAAAATTAAATTAATTCTTTATCAAGATTTCTATTAATCAATTATTTGTTGTTTTGTACAACGCATTAATTTATATCAAATTTAATAAAATAATTAGTCCTGTAAATAGGTTAAATGTAAAGCATTCAATAATATATGTAAAGATAAAATTCTTGCACAATTCAGCGATTCGAAACAGGTTTCAAATTTGAAATTTAAGCACTGAATGATTAAAATAATCTTCATCTTGGATGAAAAGAATTACTTATTTAGATTTTATCAGTCTGCTTGTATTTTATGTGCGATAGCGTAATCGAGAGACAAAACTCTCTTTGTTCGAAACTGTGTAAATATTCTTTTTTTGTCTGGATATCGGTAATTCAACCGAGATAAAAGGCAAACATCTTCAGTACCGTTTTTTGAAAGAATTCAAAGACTCTTAGAATTTGTAATATGTTTAATCTTTATTTCTGAAAGGTTAAGAAAATATTAGTCAGTCGTTATTTCGAAAGTTCTCGTTTCTAGTGTTCGGTAAATATCGTTATCAAATAATTAATATTCGTAGTGGAAAGCTATGGAATGAAGTATTCCGAAAAAAAAAGTGCGTTACCGCAAGCCGATTTACACTATTTAGAAATTCTCGGATAAAATATCTTTTGCGTCTTATTAAAATTGAGAAATATTTCTTAATTAAATATTTTAATTGCCTATTAATTTTCATTCTTAACATCGTAATAATAAATTTCGCAGAAGTTATTTTCTATATTGCCCTAAAACTAAAATTCTTGAATTCCGTTTTGGTAAAAATAAATCAAGAACTTGATAATATGCTAAAAGAGTTGTGTTATATTAATCACCCATGGATGAAATGGCATTGGCTGTCGACAGCGACAGAAAAACAAAAGTCAGAGGAAAAAAAATCTTTTTACATTTACAATAAGGAAATATAGGGTAACACTTCTCTAATACGTTCCTCAAGGGACTTTTAAAAAGCGACGTACTATTGAATTTTCGTCTAAAATGCGATAAACTACTGGGTTGTTATAATATAACATAATCATATTTATTTTTATCTTAAGCGTTGCAATTTATTTTTATCTCAAGTGTGTATTCACGTCTTTAAAATTTTAAACACCTGGTGCGTTTTTAGAGAATTAGGTGCTTGCGTGTTTTGACTTTTTAACCCTTGCCTTTTGAAAATGGACTTTTAATTTAAAAAAAAAAAATACGACTTTTAGAATCATAGTGTGTTTTAACGTTTTTGTGATTATGTGTTTTCGTTTTTAATTATATATGCGTTTGCAAAATTTTTATGATTTTATGCATTCTCTGTGATCAACTTTTTATTTTCTAGCGCATTTTTTTATTTACTCGTTGTGGCTTTTGTTCTTTATGTGTTTGTTGCACTCTGTAAATGGAGATTTCTCTGTAGTGTGATTTTCTTAAAATAATTAAAATTCATCTATTCAGAAGGCCCTAGTGACGGCCATTTGGCTTCAAATGAAATAAAATTTCATTAGTATGTAGTATAAGTTAAGCGCTCTGTGAAAACCGAAAAAAACTTATAATTTCTTCAACAGACAGTGCTGCGCCATTATTTAAGGCGGCTTTTGCGCTGATTGTTTTCTGTACCAAAATCGAACAGTTCATTTAAGTTTTTAAAAAATATTTTTAATATTTAACTAAAAACTCTGCCTATATTCCGTTCTGAACGTAAAGTCTGTTTTCGTTCAAAATACCGTTTTCATGCACGGTTTTTTCTCGGTTTTAATAAAGAACATAAGTTGTAATACATTCTATTGTTCTTTGGAGTCATACAACCCCCTCCAAAGCCCTCTGAATGAGCGAACATCAATTATACAACCCTGTACTTTTTGTAGCCGTACAATATAATGGTATAGGTTTACTTTTTGTTTAGATTTCATAACCAGTTTAGTATATTTTCTATGATTATAGCGTACGACAATATTAAAACATTTTTAAAATACTTTAAAACTTAAAAAATTCTACTTCCAATAATTGAACTTATTGATAATTACAGCACTTTTATTGGAATAAAACCTCTTGAGTAACCAAATATACATATTTCTTATTTCTTGAATGCTTATTGTAAAATATCAATAAAATTAATTACCAATATTGGATGAAGTGCGATATTTTATATAGACCAATAGATAGAAATTAAAATGACTTCCTATATCACAATAGTTCTTGGTGTTCTTGCGTTTTTCTAGAAGGCAGCTAGAAAATGGCCAAATTTTCATTTTGCTTGATTGCTAGGCGGGTTGATTTCGGATTGAATTGAATTTATATTCTTACAACAGGACTGTCACATTGATAAATGACAAGATACAATAACTTTGCTCTCTCACAAATGGTTTGAAGAATACACAAAGCTCCTCTACACGGTCTCTTCTCCAAGCCCATCCGTCAATTGGTTGTAAATTACTCTATAAAAGACTGAGAAGACTTCGAGTCGACTGATACAAAAACTTGCTCTTTGGCTAGCTCAATTGTAGGGGAAAGAAAAGGAAATTACCAGTTTTATTTAAGCTAAAAAAGGAGACGTTCTATCGGATACCTGTATATCTGCTTGCGAATCCAGTTGTTAAGAACCAGTTGTATATTGTACCAGTTGTACCAGTATTACCAGTTGTAAAGAAGTTTCCCATATAACCACCGGTATCAGTTTAGTTTAGTGATATATTAAAGTCCCGTTTTGAAGCGAGGGTTATTTTGGGACGGACCTCGCAATTTTGAATCTCGGTCACCACCGGTATCAGTACGGCCACTGAAATATTTTCTTTTCATCTGTATTTCCTAGTCACAGTAACAAACCAAGCTATAAAGGATTTTTTTTCTCTTTTGCGTGTGTGTGTGTGATCCTTAATAAAGGTGACGTTTTCAAACCAACCGTTTGTAGCCGTAATGGTTATAGACACGGGAATATGAGACGGCGTTCTACCAGCTATTAAGATGTTTCTTTTAAGAAAAAATATTGAATTGAATAGATGGGAAGGAGAATCAGGGCGGAACGCCACATACTTAAGATATTTCGCTGTTTTAATGCTTAAAAATAAAATTAAGATGCATAAAAACAATTTAGAATAAATAAAGAATAAAATAAGAATCAGGATCAAGGCAAAACGACATACTAAAGATATTTCACTAGATTATAAACCAACCCCTAAACTTTCTCGTATACTTCTCCGAAAAAGGTGCTGTTTCCCCTCTCCCCGTGTGGATAAAAAATTCGAACTTACTGTCACCCAGAATCCAATAACTATCAGAAGGTTTTTTCATTGTAGATTATAGTGATTGTAAAATATTTAGGTAAAGAATAAAATTCAAAGAGATGCGGGCGAATTAAAATGCATCTATCACACACTGCTAGTTCCACTCTTGCCGGCTGAAGGACAAAGTGACGTATTCCTTCCGCATGCACAGAGATTGCTACCAGTACGCATGCGTATGGAGAATCGGATTAGAAAAATTAATTATGCAATTTGAAAGTCTTTTTTTAAACCTATTGACACAAAAAGTGGATACAAATCTACCATTAAGGTAAGAAGGCCACATACCAAATTTCATTGATTTAAGTAACTTTGTTAAGAAGTTATTGTGATTAAAAATACGCGATTATACAGACCGACAGACCATCAACCCTTCGACGGATTTGGTCCACAATTCGATACGTACCTACACTCATGATTTTAAAACTGTGTACCAAATTTTATCCATCTAGATATTCAAGTTTTTGAGTTATAGTGTTCACAAGAACGCGAACAGACAGACAGACTTCCCGTAAACGGATTTTGTCCAAAATTTGATCGAAACCTACAAATTATGTGTCAAGATCACATACCAAGTTTCATGCCGTAGCTCTAATAGTTTTCGAGTTATCGTGTTCAAAGACAGACAGATATAATTCCAAAATTGTGTTTTTCGGACTCAGGGAGGTCTAAAACGTAGAGATTCGTGAAAATCTCGAGTTCGAATTTTTTGAAGATTACAATACTTTCTCTTTGTATACTTCGTATACGAGAAAGTAAAAACACTGAAATGAATAGATGGGAAGGCGGATAGCGGAACACCGTACTTAAGATAGATCACTGTATTAGGAAAAATGAATGTTTTAATGTTTAAAAATAAAATTAACATCATAAAATAACTTAACATAGAAACTGAAAATTTCATTGCAACGCTGAATATACAGATTTGTGGGGATCGGTTATGGTTCAGTAACTAATCCATCTTTGTGGAACACTTATTTATTATAGTTGCGTTACATCCGGGCGACTTGGTCCTTACTAATTCTTCATGGCTCCAGAGGGCGCTGCTTCTGCTGCCAAACACAGTCAGTTACAGTTAATATCACATGAGGGACTTATATACCACTTTTAATGACTCATTCTTTGACATATTTCCCCCCGCCCCCATGAACAATTTTGGTGACTAATAATTCAGGTGTAATAATCAAATAATCATCCAAATAATTTTAATTCAACAAATTTCGACTGAAATTGGATTACTTCGCAAAATATATTTTTTCGTTCCACGGTACTTCTTTTATCTAAAAGTGAATATAGTAAGTAACGATAACAATTCTTAATATTCAGTAATGTTATTAATATTTTAGAAATTACTTAACTAAAGGTACTGCAGGTATGACTTTTGGTCTGTAATTAAGTGATGCTACTAGGTAAAGAGCATTTAATAATTTGTTCAATTATTCGCATTCTATTAAAGTTTAAGGTCCTGAGCATACACAGCTTTTCAAATTTTTAAACATTTACTACAAATTATTCATTTTACAACGATAAGCAAATAACTCAAAAATAATAAATAAGTAAATAATGCATTTTCTGACATAAAACATTTTCACACTGTTGAAAACGAAAAAATATAATGCCGTTAAATAAAAATAATAATGCTGTTTCTCCCTGAATATCCCGTTCAATGTTATCAGGAGTAGCGCTAGTGTCTGCCCAACGAGGGGGCATGGTCTCCCCGACGGGGGGGGGGCACGACTTGCTGTACGGGGGGGAGGAGTGTAATGAAATTGGTCTCAAATTTTAGCCAGATCTTTATTTATCCACTAGTTGAATATCCCGTTGCATGAACGGGTAAAAAAATTTTCCCTGATGGGGGAGGGCACAGTATCCCCGACATGGGGGTCCTGTCCCCCCAATGGCGCCATCCCTGAATGTTATTCAAACTTCCTAAGACAAGATAATATTTTAAGTTTACATGGGTTCCTAACAGGGGTACAGAGGAGCCGGAATGCAATAAGAGAAATTGTAAATACACCTAAAATAGCGCAATCTTTGTCACCCATGTTCAAGCGTTGCGGCACTGTTTAATTTGCGACTATACCACTGATTCCTAACAAGTAACTTCCTAATATATATATAAGGTTTACATGGGACAAGTTCAAGTAAAAATAAAGTGTATGAAATACAACAAAACGTAAAGTTTTTGTTTCTGCTTAACGTAAACATAAATTGTAACATCCTAAAATTTTCAATTTTGAGCATACGTCTCAAACAGCTTCATCATCATCATCAATTTTGAGACTGAAACAAGGAGTTAAGGCACATTGGTCAATGCGTGGTTATCATGTCTACAGAAGTGTATTACATTGGCTTAAAAAATAATTAAGACGTGCAGGTTGATAATCGTGCTTTTTTATGTGCTTCTTTTTGTATGTGTAATGAATTATGACTCCCGCCACAATGAAATATAAATAAAAACTATTAGATTTCATAACTTGTAAACTAATTTTAATTTGTAACCGTTATTAGATAATTGGATGATTTTTTAAATTTATATTTTATTATTTATAACATAATTAGTATATCTTTTACGATTTTTATGAAATAGTAGTGATGAATTTTAATATCTCATGTGGCAAGAGAAAAGTATAGATAATATTTTTTTGTCACAAAGGAGTAATGTAGTTGTAAAATCAAACATTAAACAGCGCAATCCCTTTCTTCATTAGTACGGAATATCAGCTGAGTTATTTAAATTTCGGTCTGATTTTGCTTTGAGTAAAAATTATTTATTTCAACAATTATTATTTCAACACCCGCATTTATAAAGATTTTCGAATTAAAGCAAACAATTCCTAACCAGAAATATAAAACATACTTCATATTCATGTAAACTTAAAGGAACATAATTATATTTCATGTCATTTCACTTTGTTATTTATTGCTGCAATTTTTTTTTCATATATTTCAAAAATGCGACCAGTCTGAAATACATTACAATATACTCATCTTTTTATCTGAAAAAAAAATGAAAATAAGAGGGTACTTACTGTATTTCCGAATCATCGTGTTCTATAAAAGTAAGAGAACTTTTCCTCAAAATGCTCTTCACAGGTAATTTTGTTAAATTTTCCGTCATGGTGCAGTAAAAAAAAGTTCGTCGGTTCCAAAATTAATTAAAATTCCAATTCGCAATCCAAAACGAAACACACCAAATCCAAAATAAACGGACACGAACACTTCAATCGTTCCACAACGTGAATGACAAGCACTTCTGAAGACCGGCAATTCGACTTGGAACGAATTTCGCGTGAGCCAGAATCCTTGTGATAGAAAATTTGCTTTGGTCCTACAACCGCGTGGGGTTGCCGGTTAAAAACTGTTTCTCCTTGCGCCAAGCTCCTATTCGATCAACAGCGGTGCTTCAGTCGCCAACACGTAATAACTCGCCAACGCATCTGAGTTCTTGTGTTGTTTGAGCAGCACTTGTATGCCGACATCGCCAACTGGCGATAACGGATCATAATCCGAATAATCGAAAAAAAGGGTTACCAATATGATAGGAACTTCGAGTGAAGCATTGCAGTTCAGAATGGGAAAGGTGATCACGAAGAGAGATGATGTGGAAGTAGCTAAAGAACACTTAATGCTTCGCGGTGACACATAATTACTGTGACAATAACAGAGGCGTTGGGCTACTGATTTTATCGATAAAGTAATTTTCCGCCTGGAAAAAAATAGAGTGTCTTTTTCAAGGACTGGTTACGGATTTTTTTCCCTAATCTTGTTACTTATGTCGGTCACATGTCTTTAAGTTACCTTTTCACAATCGATTTCATTGATTCGCTTGCCAAGTGCGATTTTGTTGTATTGGAGTGTTCGTTGTTGATTAGATCTTGTTTAAAATAATTCAAAGTTTGCTTTTCTCGAGGGATTGTGCCAGTTCTTTTAAGAGAGCTGTTTCAAACTAACCTCATGATATATTCTCTCTCTATTTTTTTAAAAAATAGATAAGATGATAGAACGAGATAAATTTTCGTGTTTGAAAAATCTGATTGATTAAAACGGGATTGCGAAATTATTGGCTGTAAATTTTTAAGAAAAGGATCAACTTGACTCCATTTTTGTTTTTTAATTCGGAATTTATGTTTCGTCGTTTGATTTTTCATATTTTCTAAATTTTAATAGAGGATGCTCTAGGTATTGAGCTAGGTGTCAGTTGAGGACAAAAAGTGAAAAAAAACCCGAACTGTTCCGACTAGTTCTATATATTTGGCTGCTTTATATTGAGTATCTGCCTAGGTTGGGAGGCAAATTTTTGAAAATAATTTTAGTTTATTTTCTGGGTCAATGTGATACAAAACTATGAATAATACCAGTCAGGAAATTTTCTGTCACTTGATATTCAGTAAAATGGAGTAATTTAGGTAAAAAAAATGGTGAAAGCAAGGAGCAAAACACTAGCAGAAATTCTAATCCATATAATCAAATTCTTTCTCAACACAGCACACTTACAGCTATGGTGTAGGCAATGAACTAGGATCTAAGAAATATTTGCATTTAGAGAAAAGTTATGGGAATTCAAATATTCTCTTATTCAAAATATCACAAAATGCATAGGTATAAACAACTTCAAGCAGCTGTAAATAAAAAAAAACTGATGACTTCAGAACTATATTTGTAGTTCATTGCCTTCATAATACTTAAAGTAACATGTTTTTAAAATTTCAAGGAAATATAATCATAATATTTTGAGATATCATGTTTTATGTGAGTAACTTTTGACGAAATATCAATTTTTCAAAAAAATAGCATTTAAAGTTTTCATTTGTTTTTCATTAAGAATATATTCATTAAACTTCCTTTATAATTCGCCACATTTGTATATATCTTCTTTATTCTCAATCTTATCACTTTTTTTAAATTCTGACAGCCTGTAATTTTTAAAAAATATTTTTTGTCCCTGCCAAAGATTGTCTCTTAGAAGTAGAACCGATTCTCTGGTTATTGAAGTTAAGATATTGTTTCAAAGCATATATTGACCAGTAACTATTCCTAGATCCTGGAGCACTCTTATAAGACCAAAAAATCCACCCTTAAACAGCAATACAACTATTGATGTCCCAAAACGTGAAGTTTGTAACTCAAATGTGCATTTTGGCAAAATTTTCTACAGAAGATGGTTAAAACTTAAAAACTTATTTAAATTGATGAGGCTTGCAGATAGAGTATATAATAAATTAAAAGTGAAAGTAAATTCATTTATTTTTCAAAGTGCAGTGTATTTGGTAAAACGATGGAAAATGGCTAATTTCTGGTTTCGATTTTAGCCACCGTGTTTTATGAACAATTCTTTAACTCCGTTTCTATTTATCGTAAAAATAAAATTAACCCAAATTTGAAAATCTAATTAAATGGGCTTTAAAATAAAATTATAAAAAAAAATATTTGTGAATTTCGACTCAAAACCGTTTTTCGAAAGTAGTCAGATACCTTAAAGAAAATGTTAGCTTACGTGTAATGGAAATGAAAATTTTACCTATATTATATTGTTTCAACAGTCTTTCTGTGGGTGTATGGTGTAAACAGTCCAATACGCAGGATAATGAAGAATGAAGGTTTATTTACAAATATGCAGGAAAACACGTAGCACAGCTGCAGGAAACAATAGTTCTTGCACAGATTAGCAATGTAAACAGACAACAATTCACAGGTAATAACAGTTCAGCACTTTGATATTTAGCAACACAAACAATCAGCAAATAACTAGTTGCGACAATAATTGCACTTTCAATAGCGCTCAGCTCACCAGCTCCCTAGCTGTGGAAGACGTTCCAAAGACGTTCGCGCGCCAAGACGATCCCAGTCGATCAACACACACCCTCCGTCATCCAAGAGCTCTCCTTATATAGTTCCCCCCGGCAGGCCATGATGTCACATGGAATTATCTAGTACATTCAAGCGTATCTTCTCTCCTAATGGAAATATCGAGAAGATTCCAGCACCTTTGAGATCTCATATTTCGTCGCCAAAGTCGCCAAGGTCGGGGAACCAGACGTGGCTGATGACAGTCATCCCATACTTAACCCTGTAAAACTCTCTTCCCAACCACAAGACTCACATTGCTGGGAAGCGACTTTCCATGTTTGTAACAATATCTTTTGAACACCATAACTGGAGTGATTTCGATTGAATTTGAACCAGGGAGTGATGTCTTGCAGGAAGGGCGAAAGTCGGCATACGTCGTAGATGGGCCATCCAGCTGAAAAGGAGTGGAAATGGTGGATTGTTGAAACTTTCTTTTTCCTATACCTCGTTTACCATTGAAAATAGTAAAATGAATGAAATCAGATAAATGATCAAGTAGTCAGAACGAATAACATTTAATGTGGAAGTGAACATTTAATATTTAAGTAATCATGTTCGCTGGAAAGCTCCCACCAGTTACATAATCTTCCATCCCCTTTCATTATCATACCTCCAACCCTTCTGGAATTAGGGATGAAAATGGCAGAGGGCGTGAAATTTATTTTTCATTATATTTCCGGACTAAAAGGGTGTAATTTCACATTGCCTATAGGAGATTTTTAAAAAAGTCTAAGTAATTGTTTTTAATTTTTTTTCAATTTTAATTATAAAATCATAAGTAAGAAACGGGCGTTTCTAAGAAATGAAATCAATCGGAATAAGGAATTGAACATTCAAACGTTAAAAAAGTACCAAACAATTCTTTCCTGCGAAGAGATACTGATAATAGAAAGTTTGAATTTAGCAAAGTGCTGATGAATTCAGTTTTTGTATTGTAAGCATTGTAACAAAATTGCATCTGACGAGCGGGAGTCGAAGGGTCGGCCTTGCCAATTGCTCCCAATACGACCCGCGCGGAAGGGGAGCCCCGCTCCAGAATACTATCCACTCTCAGCTCAGTTCAATGGCATAATAAGGGTGGGGCAAGAAGGGCACGTGCCCTGACCACTGACGCATTATGAAAGGGTGGAAAATTGATTTAAAAATTTAAGAAACCTATCTATTTTTCTATATTGTCCTTCCTCACATACAAAGTATACAAAGGATTAAATAAAAGGCCAAAATAATTACTGTCTTTTCCTCACTGTACTATCACACAATAAACGCGAAATATTGCGGGAGAATATGAGAAACACTCGTGAGTAACACAGAAGCTGGTTCATTATTTAATCTAAATCAGTAGGTTATTGAAAATAAAGAATAAAAAGCGCGTCCAAAAGCCGCCGTTGAGGAGTTCACATTGTCAAAGTTCCCTTAAACGTCCACAGCCCACCGCTCTACCACCTGCGTCCTTTATAGACGGACGTTCTCTTGGTTCTCATATAGGTAAGAAATTAGGCAAATCTAAATGGTGAAAGTGATTGAAATGTAAAAAGAGAAGTTTCTCTTCTTAAAATCGAGAGTAGTTATGTAGGGCTTTATTTTTAGACAGATGGAGAGGATTACATTTTGATATCAACTGAGACAAAATTGCATCCGTCAGGAGTCGAACCAGCGACCTATGGATTTCGGCTTTTATTCGTCTACAGTCCAGCTCTGCCAACTGAGCTATCGACGGACGTTCTATTTGTGTTCAGACTTTTGTAAGAATAGACTAATCTAAACAGTGAAAGTGATTAAATGTAAAAGAAATTTCTCTTCTTAAAATCGAGAGTAGTTATGTAAGGCTTTTATTTCAGACAAGTGAAGAGGGTTACATTTTTGATATCAACTGGACAAAATTCATCCTCGAGCAGGTCAGAACCACGACCTATAGTTCCCTTTATTCGTTACCACGCTCTGCCAACTAGCTATCGACGGACGTTCTATTTGTTCAGACTTTTTGTAAGAAATTAGATCTAATAAAGTGATTGATTCTGTAAAAGAAAATTTCTCTTCTTAAAATCGAGTAGTTATGTGAGCTTTAATTTTAGACAAGTGAAGAGGGTTACATTTTTGATATCAACTGGAACAAAATTGCATCATCGTCAGAGTCGAACCAGCATATGGATTCGGCTTTTATTCGTCTACATCCACCGCTCTGCCAACTGAGCTATCGGACGCGTTCTATTTGTGTTCAGACACTTTTGTAAGAAATTAGACTAATCTAAAGTAGAAAGTGATTCAAATGTAAAAAGAGAAATTTCTCTTCTTAAAATCGAGAGTAGTTATGTAAGGCTTTATTTTAGACAAGTGAGAGGTTATATTTTTGATATCAACTGGAACAAAATTGCATCCGTCGAGCCGGAGTCGAACCAGCGACCTATGGTTCGGCTTTTATTCGTCACAGTCCACCGCTCTGCCACTGAGCTATCGACGGACGTTCTATTTGTGTTCAGACTTTTGTAGAAATTAGACTATAAACAGTGAAAGTGATTCAAATGTAAAAGAAATTTCTCTTCTTAAAATCGAGTAGTTATGTAAGGCTTTATTTTTAGACAAGTGAGAGGGATTACATTTTGTATCAACTGGAACAAAATTGCATCCGTCAGGCAGGTCAACCAGCGACCTATGATTTCGGCTTTTATTCGTCTACAGTCCACCGCTCTGCCAACTGAGCTATCGACGGACGTTCTATTTGTGTTCAGATCTTTTGTAAGAATGAACTAATCTAAACAGTGAAAGTGATTCAAATGTAAAAAGAGAAATTTCTCTTCTTAAAATCGAGAGTAGTTATGTAAGGCTTTATTTTTAGACAAGTGGAGGGATTACATTTTTGATATCAACTGGAACAAAATTGCATCCGTCGAGCCGGAGTCGAACCAGCGACCTATGGATTTCGGCTTTTATTCGTCTACAGTCCACCGCTCTGCCAACTGAGCTATCGACGGACGTTCTATTTGTGTTCAGACTCTTTTGTAAGAAATTAGACTAATCTAAACAGTGAAAGTGATTCAAATGTAAAAGAAAATTTCTCTTCTTAAAATCGGAAGTAATGTAAGGCTTTATTTTAGACAAGTGGAGAGGGATTACATTTTTGATATCAACTGGAACAAAATTGACATCCGTCGAGCCGGAGTCGAACCAGCGACCTATGGATTTCGGCTTTTATTCGTCTACAGTCCACCCTCTGCCAACGAGCTATCACGGACGTTCTATTTGTGTTCAGACTCTTTTGTAGAAATTAGACTAATCTAAACAGTGAAAGTGATTCAAATGTAAAAGAGAATTTCTCTTCTTAAAATCGGAAGTTATGTAAGGCTTTATTTTTAGACAAGTGGAGAGGGATTACATTTTTGATATCACTGGAAAAATTGCATCCTCAGGCAGTCAACCAGCGACCTATGGATTTCGGCTTTTATTCGTCTACAGTCCACCGCTCTGCCAACTGAGCTATCGACGGACGTTCTATTTGTGTTCAGACTCTTTTGTAAGAAATTAGACTAATTCAAACAGTGAAAGTGATTCAAATGTAAAAAGAAAAATTTCTCTTCTTAAAATCGAGAGTAGTTATGTAAGGCTTTAATTTTAGACAAGTGAAGAGGGTTACATTTTTGATATCAACTGGAACAAAATTGACATCACCGTCAGATATGGATTTCGGCTTTTATTCTCTACAGTCCACCGCTCTGCCAACTGAGCTATCAACGGACGTTCTATTTGTGAACTCTTTTTGAAATAGCAATCTAAACATGAAAGTGATTAAATGTAAAAGAGAAATTTCTCTTCTTAAAATCGAGAGTAGTTATGTAAGGCTTTATTTTAGACAAGTGGAGGATTACATTTTTGATATCTGGAACAAAATTGCATCCGTCGAGCCGGAGTCGAACCAGCGACCTATGGATTTCGGCTTTTATTCGTCTACAGTCCACCGCTCTGCCAACTGAGCTATCGACGGACGTTCTATTTGTGTTCAGACTCTTTTGTAAGAAATTAGACTAATCTAAACAGTGAAAGTGATTCAAATGTAAAAGAGAAATTTCTCTTCTTAAAATCGAGAGTAGTAATTTAAGGCTTTATTTTTAGACAAGTGGAGAGGGATTACATTTTTGATATCAACTGGAACAAAATTGCATCCGTCGAGCCGGAGTCAACCAACTATAGTTTCGGCTTTATTCGTCTACGTACCTCTGCCAACTGAGCTATCGACGGACGTTCTATTGTGTTCAGACTCTTTTGTAAGAAATTAGACTAATCTAAACAGTGAAAGTGATTCAAATGTAAAAGAGAAATTTCTCTTCTTAAAATCGAGAGTAGTTATGTAAGGCTTTATTTTTAGACAAGTGGAGAGGGATTACATTTTTGATATCAACTGGAACAAAATTGCATCCATCGTGCCGGAGTCGAACCAGCGACCTATGGATTCCGGCTTTTATTCGTCTACAGTCCACCGCTCTGCCAACTGAGCTATCGACGGACGTTCTATTTGTGTTCAGACTCTTTTGTAAGAAATTAGACTAATCTAAACAGTGAAAGTGATTCAAATGTAAAAAGAGAAATTTCTCTTCTTAAAATCGAGAGTAGTTATGTAAGGCTTTATTTTTAGACAAGTGGAGAGGGATTACATTTTTGATATCAACTGGAACAAAATTACATCCGTCGAGCCGGAGTCGAACCAGCGACCTATGGATTTCGGCTTTTATTCGTCTACAGTCCACCGCTCTGCCAACTGAGCTATCGACGGACGTTCGATTTGTGTTCACACTCTTTTGTAAGAAATTAGACTAATCTAAACAGTGAAAGTGATTCAAATGTAAAAAGAGAAGTTTCTCTTCTTAAAATCTAGAGTATTTATGTAAGGCTTTAATTTTAGACAAGTGGAGAGGGATTACATTTTTGATATCAACTGGAACAAAATTGCATCCGTCGAGCCGGAGTCGAACCAGCGACCTATGGATTTCGGATTTTATTCGTCTACAGTCCACCGCTCTGCCAACTGAGCTATCGACGGACGTTCTGTTGGCGTGCAGACGCTTATGTAAGAAATTAGGCAAATCTAAACGGTGAAAGTGATTCAAATGTAAAAAGAGAAAAGAGAAGCTATGTAAGGCTTTAATTTTAGACAAGTGAGAGGATTACATTTTGATATCAACTGGAACAAAATTGCATCCGTCGAGCCGGAGTCGAACCAGCGACCTATGGATTTCGGCTTTTATTCGTCTACAGTCCACCGCTCTGCCAACTGAGCTATCGACGGACGTTCTGTTGGCGTGCAGACGCTTATGTAAGAAATTAGGCAAATCTAAACGGTGAAAGTGATTGAAATGTAAAAAGAGAAGTTTCTCTTCTTAAAATCGAGAGTAGTTATGTAAGGCTTTATTTTTAGACAAGTGGAGAGGGATTACATTTTTGATATCAACTGGAACAAAATTGCATCCGTCGAGCCGGAGTCGAACCAGCGACCTATGGATTTCGGCGTTTACTGTCCACCGCTCTGCCAACTGAGCTATCGACGGACGTTCTATTTGTGTTCAGACTCTTTTGTAAGAAATTAGACTAATCTAAATAGTGAAAGTGATTCAAATGTAAAAAGAGAAGCTTCTCTTCTTAAAATCGAGAGTAGTTTTGTAAGGCTTTAAGTTTAGACAAGTGGAGAGGGATTACATTTTTGATATCAACTGGAACAAAATTGCATCCGTCGAGCAGGAGTCGAGCCAGCGACCTATGGATTTCGGCTTTTACGCGTCTAACAACGCCTGACTACGCTCTTCCAACTGACCTTACGACAGTCGTTTGCACATTCGCCCAATTTCTGATACTCTTTATATAAATATGACGTATCTCTATATTTATCTGACATTCCAGCATAAAACAGAGCCATTTCTCTTCTTTATAGCGACAGTAGTAAGGTGAGATTTTAAATTTTGCAAAATGACACTGAATTTTGTTTTTACTATGTATTTTAACAAAATTGTGGCCGTCGAGTCGCACACATGTACAGTCCACTCAACTTTAACTGTTCTTGCGCTGTGGAAAGTTTTTATTTTTAATTAATAATTAGTTAACTCTTTAACTCTTTACCAGTAAACGTTCACTAAAACATTCTTTATGCTTCTTAATTTTTATGAGTAAAATTTAAATAAAATGTAAGCCGTGGTTTTTATTTCTAAATCGTGCCAGATAAACTAATGTTTCTTTTCTATTTATAGTGAGATACAGGGTGACCCAAAAATGTGGAACAAGCATTTATTTTCTTAAATATCGCACTTAGACATATACTTCCAACTATAAATTTTCATCGAATAAGGTAGAAATTTGTTTAAAAACACTTTGGTTCTTGTGGAAGTTGAATATAAAAAGTTAAGAAAATTAAATTTTTATACGTTCCCCGTAGACTAAAAGTGTCAAAGAGTGAAATGTTCCTCTTACACTCATCCATGTATAAACTAGGTTTCGCGATTCTGTCTGCAAAACTTACAGAGATATGTTAATTTTTAAATTTCAAAGGGCAGCTCACAAATTTATATTGAGACATTTACTGAAGAAATGCAAATTTATTCGACAGAGAAACACTGCGAAATGCAAATGTTTGACTAATAGTAAATCATCCAATCATCATGGATGAAAAACATTGCCAAGACGCATACTGTTACTCATTTTCATTGGCAGATAGTTGCAACTATCGACTTGATAAAGAATGGAAGGACAACTTGAGAAAATAAAAAATCAAGGTATAACATTGAAATAGCCTAATATTGGACAAGAATACGGCATAATTTGCTCTTAGCGTTGTGCTCATTATTGAGCTTTATCTAAAACCAGTGCTGACTCGTCATTTAGGTCTGCAAAGTTGCAGAGCTCACTAAAATTATTTTACAGATTCGTAATTTGTTTTTATTCTTTTTTGCTTACTTCTCCACTCTGAGAGTTCGATCAGTAACGAAGAACGATAAAAACGAGAAAGGAAGACAGAAAATGAATGAAAAATTAAGACAGACACAGGTTGAGGCTGCAAAACCAAATAGTTTTGAAAAGCACTAAAATTCGCTCATTGCGTACAACTAAGTGACATCATGGACGAAAGAGAATAGCTATTCTTTCTGTCTTAGAACTAATGTTCTTTTTTTCCTTTCTATCTCACCCATGATTTTTTTCATTGGCTGTTTTTAGGTTTCGTATTCACTTTCATGTTGCCTCAACGGGAACTTGGCTTGTTTTTACATATTCGGATTCTATTATTAAAAAGGAACTCCCTGACAAAGAAGGACTGTAATTATCTAAAATACATTTCAGATAATTACCACCACAAGTTTGAATATTTGAAAGTAAAGCTATTTTTGAAAAATTGCATTTCAATTGTATTCTAGTAATATTTTTATGGCACTTCTTGTCTCTGGGAAGATGAGCCTCACGGTTGATATGTCACCGTGAATATTTTTGAAGGTTTACAAGATGAACTGTTTTTGTAAATACTTTAATTAATGTATTATTTGACTAGCTTTTAGATTTAACGCGAGTTATCAAATACATTGTATTTTCCTGATTAGAACTAGATAAAATAAAATTTAAATATTTTTTTAAATATGTATATTATTCCTAAAATGTACGTCGAAAGACTGCATCAAACAGCAGTGAGAGGTATGGAAAAGTAGTCCAAGTCAACAACTTTATCTTGTTATATATATGCAAGTTTTGCATATAGAAGCGTCCAATTTTGTATGTGAATATATGAATGTAAAAGAAATATTTTACTAATTCACAAGTTTACTCTATGTGGGCCGTATAAAAAATTTAATTTTTGTAACTTTTTGTTATCAATCCTCATGGATATCAAAGTATTTTCATACAAATTCTTACTTTATTTGATGAAACTTTGTAATTGGAAGTATATGTCTAAAATCAATATTTAAAAATATAAACTCTTGTTCCACTTTTTTGGGACACCCTGTATATTTCTTTCGGAAATATTTCGGACAAAAACGATCTCAAATACTAATAACAGGGACAATAAGTTATTCCACATCAAGAGACCTAAACAAACAAACAAAAATACGGCAAGTAGCCATAATAACTGAATATATATACACGAGCGATTTAATTTTACTGTTTTTTGCAATTTTTAGAAAAAAATGCGAAAATCTATATTATTACAGCGTTTGAGAATTGGATTTATATCTGTGCTATACAGACAAAACATTTTTTTAAAACTTAGAAGTGTACAGTGTTTCATCTTATTTGTAAATCTCAACCTTTAAGGAATAATTTTGCTTTATATAGCTGTAATTTATTTTCTGATCCTTGCGCTATTTTTAACTCAAACTTGATTTCAGTTTCAAGATCTTGGACGAAATTTTGTTTTTCAAACATAAAACTCATAATGTTTTTAATGAACAAAACTGAAATCTTATTTTTCGGTATTTGTCGCTTTATTTTTGAATATTGCAGTGTAAAGTCATATTTGTGTGCTATAATGTTAAAACAATCTGCACTATAAAAGTGAAATCAAAATTCTAAAGAAATGCAAACTTAATTGATGCATCCCTTTTTTTGTAAAATTAATCATATTTTTTTCAAGATGAAGATACATCTTTTCTGCGCAGTCATTTGATGTTCCTAGTTTGAAATACGAAAAATATCTTTATTTCTACGTTATTTTTTTAAATACATTAATCATATGACTGAACTGGCATGCTCATTCAATTATATTCAGTTGAGTTTAAGAGACATGAACATGTTTAAGAATATACTATTTTTGATTATATCAAATTTATCCTTATGTAAATTTTGCAAAACTTTTAACAAATTTTCTAAAAGCCTTGTTGCCTTTAATGTTTTCTAAGAGTAAGTATTTACAATTTATAAATTTCTCGCTGGAATGAATACAGGATTTGCTGTCATGCAATACTGGAACTAGAGTTTCTGTAGTTTGTGTATTTTCTTTAAATAAATGAATAAACAGCGCAAAAAATTGCCTGAAGGCATAGTATGAATATTGTATGAAGATGTTAAAAGCTGAAAGGTTAAAAGCTGAATAAAAATTCGTCCGACAAAACCCAATATTAGACACAACCGCGTTTCAATTCTAAATCCCGAAGTATAAAAAATGTGTACTTGTTGCCTTCGATATATTTTCTGTGGATCTGAGCAAAAGCTTTCAAACAACTTATTCATGGGTTTCCCAACAACCATTTCTGGAAACTTCAATAAAGACACTCGTGTAGGTGGGGGGAAAGCTAGTTTTATATAAATGAAGCTATAATACCCTAATCCTTCTGGGCAGTAAATCTGAAATCCGCAATGCAGTCTTCTTTCGCCACAGGGACACGAAATATCCGAGTATCTTTTTGATCCTTTGGGGAGCAGCAACCCACGCTCCACTCGGTTTTAGAAAACTGCTTTTATTTAATGGTCTTCATGGTTATCTCTGCTTGTGAGCATTTTCTGGAAGGGATCTTGGGGTTCATTGATTTTTTTCAAATAATTCACGTCTGGGGAGTGATTTCGGAATTCCAAATTGTTAGTTGCAAGTTGTTTCTTTGCTAACGACTAAAATCTCTTCCAGATAAGCTCACAGTCGTCAAAATTCATTCCTTTCTTTTTAATTCCTCGTGCACTAGACATATTTAGGGAAAATTCTGCTAACATCAGAAAATTAAACTTCGAGATTTTGATGAATATCGATGTTTCAGACCTCTCCGAATTCGAAATAACCCAGTTCCAGTTCGATTCCGAATCATCTGGAGTGATATTTCGAGAGTTCAAATTATTGGTTGCATATTGTTTCTTTTTTAACGATTAAAATCTCTCCCAGAGGTGCTTACATTTGTCTAAATTCATTTCTTTCTTTTCACTTCCTCGTGAGATAGACATAAGGAACGTTTTGGGAACATCAGAAAATTGAACTTCGAAACTTTATTGAATATCGATGTTTCAGACCTCTTTGAGTTCGAAATAACCAATTTTTATACACTTTTCTTTAGCTTGATAATGTTAATATGTGTTGACAAAGATTGCTAGCTCGACTACGAATTGGCGGTGAATTTTTAATACTTTCTCGTATATGGAATATACAAAGAGAAAGTAATGCAATCATCAAAAAATTGGATCTCGAGATTTTGATGATCTCTATGTTTCATACGTCCTTGAGTCCGAAAGACGCATTTTAAGAATTACATCCTTCTGTGGGTCTTTGAGTTAGACAACTTAAAAATGAATTGAGCATATGGAACACAATATGCGGTTTTTCATCCCATATTGTGTTTCAATTACTGTATCAATTCTATCAAATTTTTGACAAATCTATCTGTCAGTGCGCATGTGAATACAACAACCAAAATGCGTAAAGTGCTAGATAGATCAAATTTGGTACTGAATTTTATCATCAGAATTAGGGATATGTATCACGTTTTACACCAAATCATCCGTCAAAGTGTTGACCGTCTGTTTGTATATTCATATGTATGTGAACAAGGTGACTCAAAAACCCAGCAAACTTAGGCATGTTGAAAGAGTGGATGTTCATCAAAATCTGGACATCTACTTTTTTGATAATTATAACACTTTGTTTTTGCTTATGAGAAAGTTATAAAATGTTAGCTTAAAAAAGAAACTCGATAGGAATTAATTTACTGCTTTCTTTTAATAAATTAAAAACTCTTTGATTCTAAACTTTAATTCATTCTTTAAGTGACGAGCTCGTGTTTCAAAAGGCAAGAATTTTTCTCCGAAATTGCGGGATACATTTACTGACAACATCTTTTATGTTCAAATTGATCTGGAATTCTAAATCTATTCGTTATCGATAATTTTCGTACTCCATAATTTCTGCATGCATTAAAAATAATTTCAATCTCATTCTCGATGATAAAATATTGCCATTAACATCAGCTGTTACTAACTGGTATCAGAATGAATCTTTTTCTGTAAGATTTACAGTTATAAATAAAGTTTTTACTAGTGATATGCATAGCGGTTTTTCAATTAAAATATTTATAAGAAGAAAAACTATAACCCTTTTTTAAGATTTCTCCATTCACCAAATCTGTAACCTTTTTATTTTAAGATTATAAAACTGTGAATTTAAAGAAATGCAGACAAATGAGAATAAATACATTAATTAAGAATTTTTAGAGTTAACAATTTTTAAAATGCAATTATGTTTTCATAAATTTGAAATTAATTATGTTTTCGTGTGTTTTGTTATATAGTTATAACTATCCTACTTATTTAGGAAATTTTGAAACCTATAACAAAAATAATTGGGTGATGGAGCCTTTTGCACGGTTGGGACTGAAACGTTGGACTTTATTATCTTACGAAAACTGTATGTCACATGGGAAGTATCATTTTTACCGCATGAAAGAAAATACAATAGACATTGATCAGAAGTGACTCTATCCCGTGGTGCCATCTATGATGCGAAAAATCATTTAAAAGTTGCGTTTATCCCTTTAACATCCATCTTCCTAGTCATTGGACAAGTTACATTTCACTTCGGTGACTAAAACGAACGCATTCCATTGTTTCGTTTTTTGCTTTGCCTAAGTAAATATATATATATAACACCACTTCATGTCTCCGAATCTGGAATCATAATGATTCTTTGTAATCGGCTTAGATGGACTTGAAGTGGAAACAAATCAGAAAAAAATTTAAAAAAAGCAATTTAGCAACCTAAAGAGAAAGAAAAATTTTGAAATAAATTAAGTAACTGAAACAAGGAAACTTAAATAATAGCAGAAGTATCCATAGCATCGCTAGAAGAGTCTCTATCAGTAGAAGAGTCCATGGTATCACTAGAAAGACTTTCTTGATGGTTTTTTTTAATTATTATTACTGAACTTCGTACTCAAGAATGAAGTAGGGGAGAGAACAGTTGGAAGATCTGATTTTTAAAGATCTGACTGTTGGCAAGCATAAACCCAACAATATTGTACATTTTATTTCTTGACTGTTGATTACCAGCAACTTGGCGTAAGCAAACATAAATAAGATTGGACGCAGATTTCCTTAGATGCCAAGATTCTGTTAACACCTTAAATCTGGCGGCCGTTTATTATCGCATTTTTAGGCTTATAAACTAAAATTAATCATTAATTAGCTCTATAATTTGACACAAAAACTGCATTGTTGTTTTATGTCCCCTGGTCCAAATACTAGACCAGGTCCTTGATACCATGTCGCTCTAACAGTACCACAAGACCATTTTCCCTCTCACTCCACAGCAGCCTCGCAGAGGCGTCAATACAGTCAATGACACGAACAGGAGAAGCAGGACAGGAACAAGGGCAAGAGAAAATTACGTAGAATCCATAAGCATCTCAAGTATTCTATGCCTTCTTAGATGAATGAAACAGACCCTTTCCAAAACAGGAAGGGTCATCTTATTAGATAGCAAAATAATGCGAGACTTAAGGGGTTAATGGACGTTCAGTTGCATAATGTAACTTACTTCCTATGCCTCCACAGCTACAATACTCTAAAGTTATTAAATTAAATCTGTGGAGATAAGTAGGAAACGGGCCGTGTCCAGTAAAGAAGATTATTTCCTCTCTTCTCCATGGTTCCATACGCATTTGACTCTTGGAATTAGATTATAAATACCTCTTCCAGTGACGCCTTCAGTCCATTCATTTTGTCATTTGTCAAGCATAAGAGATTTTAAGGATCCTTTGATGAAACAGCTTGGGAGTTGAATATTTGTATATGGAATGCCATTTTCTGTTGCTTGTTTGGCCAAACTATAGGCTATCTCATTACCTTTGTAACCAACATGCGCCTTCATCCAGGTAATTTCTATGTTGGAATGATCTAGAAGAATGTTTGATATTTCTCGGGCCATTTTATTTGGCGTTTTAAGATTGGATACGGCTTGGATGCTTGCTCTGTTGTCCGCATGAATTTTTATGATTGGATCTATACTTAAATTCTTTGCAAATTTAGCTAATTCTCTTAATACAATTAATTCTGCTTGAACACAGCATAAAGCCTAAGTAAATATATATTCCCAAATTCCTAAACAATGTTCAACTGGCATATTCCACCTATTAGCCAGATTTTAAAATCAAAGTGATTACATTTTGATTTTTTAAAATTTTTGCTTTGATTTATTTATTAGGGAATGCAAGAGCAATCTTTATTTTTTGATATGTTAGTATATTTTAAAAGCCTTTTAATACGCATCTATAAAAAGTTTTTTTAAATGATTTTCATCAATTTTTTGATAATTTTGAATTAAATTTTGCTTTACAGTTATATTAATCTTGTTTCTTTAATAAGATTTAAAAGAAATTTACTGAATTCTATGATTAAATCAAGTTGAGCGTTAACGGTTATTCAATTTAAATATATCATGATAGTATTCATACATTATTTTAAGTACATTATTTATTATACAGTATTTAAGTTTCAGAATTAAGTTCTGTATTAATTCTTATAATAATGTTTTTGGATCAGTTCAATTTTTCAAGAAATTAAGACAATTCAATTTTTATGTTGTTTCTCTATGCTTTAAATTCACGGACTTATGTTATGTAATATTTTGCTTGAATTAGAACACAGTGAATTACATAGTGAACTTGAGAATTCTCTGGAATAGAAATTTCCAGAATGGTGGCGAATAATCTTGTAGAGGCGGCGCCACACTTGGAACTCTAGATATATTGAGAAGAATCAAGACACCACCCACTTATCCTCGCGAGTAAAGCGACGTTCCCCTGAATCCTAGAAGGGTCGAGAACAATCCAGAGACTCGACCCCCTTGCTGCATCTGTCCATTCAATGAGGAGAAGGACGGACATTGGACCCGGACATATATAAAGGGGTGGAGATTAGAAAGAGGGAGCTGAGAATGAAGTAACAAGAAAACGAGGTGGTGAGTTTTGGCAAAAACCTTTTAAGTGGTGGATTTCTCCGAATGGTTTCATTATCCAAGTGACGGTGGCTGCCTGATGAATAAAAGAGATTTTATTGAGACCACATATGGTGAGTGAAGCAAGCAGTTAAGTGATTTGGTTCTACTAGTACCTTGGATTGGAAATTACAAGTGAATATATTTTAAGGAATATCGGACTGGAAATCGAGTGACGTCGCCTGGTGAGTTTGAAATACGTTTCATGATATCGAATCTCCAGAGACAATTACAAACAGTTGATTAGAAACTGTTTTAATTATTTTAGATTATCCTGCTCTTCCTGGGCTTATTTTATTTAATGCTAAATTTATAATTAAATATCTGTACTGTGAATAAAGTTTAATGTTATAATTTTCAAATTAATATTGTCTTTTTTTTGTGTCGCATGCTGACTGTTAAATTGATTACATTAATTAAAATAATTATTAGACAAAGGTCGAACCTGGGATTGCTAATTAGGTTAACTGCATTTAATAAAAATTATTTGAATTAAGCCTAAATCTAATCATAACACATATTCATTGTTTTCTACTTGGGCAATTAATATCTTGTTTAATGGGTATTTCTTTCATTTTCATCGTCATAGTGTAATCTAAGCAATAGTGTATGCCTGTTTCTAGAAAAATTTCAGTTTGTTAAGTCAGCATTTGTTGTTTTGTTTCAGAAAGAAAATTAAATAATTACAGCATTCAGCTCTTTTAAACTTTGAAAGTAGTTCAAAAGTTAATAGGTTTATTTAACTTGTCATAGCTGTCTTCCACGCCTTGGACTTTTTTCGATGGCAATAAATTATTTTAACATTTTTATAACTTGTTTATCAGTAAACCGATCAATTTAATTAAATTTTGATTCTATACCTGTGGCGCCATCTGGTAGTGAGTTTCACAAAAAATAGATTTTAAGATACCATGATGCTTATAACAATGAATTATAAAATGGAAACTTAAAATATAATTAAAATAAAATCATTTCTACTTTTTAGTTCTTTAATAAAAGTGTGTTCTTAAGACCCGTTTTTTCATTAAATTTATCGAGTATATGCTTTGCTTCCACAAGAAATGTTGTATGAAAAACTAATAGGGATCTAAGAATTGCAGAATATCAAGTAAATAACTACACGATATCTGATGATAATTTATTCCGTTTAAGTCTTGAAAGAAAAGGAATTTAAATATTAAAGAATTTGAGATTCCAGTGGTCCGATTTTCTTGTTTCGATCTGATTGTTTTAGCATTCGAAACAAAATTCCTAATTAGATTACCATCATCATCATTGGGAACATAATTCTTGCTTAGAGTAATTTTCAGAACATAATTATCAGTTACTCAATTAATTTCAATCAAATTACCATAAGTGAGACTTTATCTGACTATGAATTTGAGAATAAAAAAACTGGTTTCTGTTTTTTCATTCAAT